>OX246737.1:112193396-112793396 GCA_945910005.1 Isoperla grammatica | reverse complement strand
CCTGGTACCGGCAAGCCTGGAGCCTGCTGCCCGCTCATAGAGTGTCTACAGCCTGGTGAGTAATAGTCCCTTGCAACTCTCATACCGGCCTCAGTAGTGCTGGGGTGTCCGGGCCCCTGTCAGCCAGCAGCCTGCCCTCAGGGGGAGCGTGAGAGAGTGGTGCGTCCTGGTACCGGCAAGCCTGGAGCCTGCTGCCCGCTCATAGAGTGTCTACAGCCTGGTGAGTAATAGTCCCTTGCAACTCTCATACCGGCCTCAGTAGCGCTGGGGTGTCCGGGCCCTGTCAGCCAGCAGCGTGCCCTCAGGGGGAGCGTGAGAGAGTGGTGCGTCCTGGTACCGGCAAGCCTGGAGCCTGCTGCCCGCTCATAGAGTGTCTACAGCCTGGTGAGTAATAGTCCCTTGCAACTCTCATACCGGCCTCAGTAGTGCTGGGGTGTCCGGGCCCCTGTCAGCCAGCCGCGTGCCCTCAGGGGGAGCGTGAGAGAGTGGTGCGTCCTGGTACCGGCAAGCCTGGAGCCTGCTGCCCGCTCATAGAGTGTCTACAGCCTGGTGAGTAATAGTCCCTTGCAACTCTCATACCGGCCTCAGTAGCGCTGGGGTGTCCGAGCCCCTGTCAGCCAGCCGCGTGCCCTCAGGGGGAGCGTGAGAGAGTGGTGCGTCCTGGTACCGGCAAGCCTGGAGCCTGCTGCCCGCTCATAGAGTGTCTACAGCCTGGTGAGTAATAGTCCCTTGCAACTCTCATACCGACCTCAGTAGCGCTGGGGTGTCCGGGCCCCTGTCAGCCAGCAGCGTGCCCTCAGGGGGAGCGTGAGAGAGTGGTGCGTCCTGGTACCGGCAAGCCTGGAGCCTGCTGCCCGCTCATAGAGTGTCTACAGCCCGGTGAGTAATAGTCCCTTGCAACTCTCATACCGGCCTCAGTAGCGCTGGGGTGTCCGGGCCCATGTCAGCCAGCAGCCTGCCCTCAGGGGGAGCGTGAGAGAGTGGTGCGTCCTGGTACCGGCAAGCCTGGAGCCTGCTGCCCGCTCATAGAGTGTCTACAGCCTGGTGAGTAATAGTCCCTTGCAACTCTCATACCGGCCTCAGTAGCGCTGGGGTGTCCGGGCCCCTGTCAGCCAGCCGCGTGCCCTCAGGGGGAGCGTGAGAGAGTGGTGCGTCCTGGTACCGGCAAGCCTGGAGCCTGCTGCCCGCTCATAGAGTGTCTACAGCCTGGTGAGTAATAGTCCCTTGCAACTCTCATACCGGCCTCAGTAGCGCTGGGGTGTCCGGGCCCCTGTCAGCCAGCAGCGTGTCCTCAGGGGGAGCGTGAGAGAGTGGTGCGTCCTGGTACCGGCAAGCCTGGAGCCTGCTGCCTGCTCATAGAGTGTCTACAGCCTGGTGAGTAATAGTCCCTTGCAACTCTCATACCGGCCTCAGTAGCGCTGGGGTGTCCGGGCCCCTGTCAGCCAGCCGCGTGCCCTCAGGGGGAGCGTGAGAGAGTGGTGCGTCCTGGTACCGGCAAGCCTGGAGCCTGATGCCCGCTCATAGAGTGTCTACAGCCTGGTGAGTAATAGTCTCTTGCAACTCTCATACCGGCCTCAGTAGCGCTGGGGTGTCCGGGCCCCTGTCAGCCAGCCGCGTGTCCTCAGGGGGAGCGTGAGAGAGTGGTGCGTCCTGGTACCGGCAAGCCTGGAGCCTGCTGCCCGCTCATAGAGTGTCTACAGCCTGGTGAGTAATAGTCCCTTGCAACTCTCATACCGGCCTCAGTAGCGCTGGGGTGTCAGTGCTTGCCAGGCCCCTGTCAGCCAGCCGCGTGTCCTCAGGGGGAGCGTGAGAGAGTGGTGCGTCCTGGTACCGGCAAGCCTGGAGCCTGCTGCCCACTCATAGAGTGTCCACAGTCTGGTGAGTAATAGTCCCTTGCAACTCTCATACCGGCCTGAGTAGCGCTGGGGTGTCCGGGCCCCTGTCAGCCAGCCGCGTGCCCTCAGGGGAAGCTTGAGAGAGTGGTGCGTCCTGGTACCGGCAAGCCTGGAGCCTGCTGCCCGCTCATAGCGTGTCTACAGCCTGGTGAGTAATAGTCCCTTGCAACTCTCATACCGGCCTTAGTAGCGCTGGGGTGTCCGGGCCCTTGTCAGCCAGCCGCGTGCCCTCAGGGGGAGCGTGAGAGAGTGGTGCGTCCTGGTACCGGCAAGCCTGGAGCCTGCTGCCCGCTCATAGAGTGTCTACAGCCTGGTGAGTAATAGTCCCTTGCAACTCTCATACCGGCCTCAGTAGCGCTGGGGTGTCCGGGCCCCTGTCAGCCAGCAGCCTGCCCTCAGGGGGAGCGTGAGAGAGTGGTGCGTCCTGGTACCGGCAAGCCTGGAGCCTGCTGCCCGCTCATAGAGTGTCTACAGCCTGGTGAGTAATAGTCCCTTGCAACTCTCATACCGGCCTCAGTAGCGCTGGGGTGTCCGGGCCCCTGTCAGCCAGCAGCGTGCCCTCAGGGGGAGCGTGAGAGAGTGGTGCGTCCTGGTACCGGCAAGCCTGGAGCCTGCTGCCCGCTCATAGAGTGTCTACAGCCCGGTGAGTAATAGTCCCTTGCAACTCTCATACCGGCCTCAGTAGCGCTGGGGTGTCCGGGCCCCTGTCAGCCAGCAGCGTGCCCTCAGGGGGAGCGTGAGAGAGTGGTGCGTCCTGGTACCGGCAAGCCTGGAGCCTGCTGCCCGCTCATAGAGTGTCTACAGCCCGGTGAGTAATAGTCCCTTGCAACTCTCATACCGGCCTCAGTAGCGCTGGGGTGTCCGGGCCCCTGTCAGCCAGCAGCGTGCCCTCAGGGGGAGCGTGAGAGAGTGGTGCGTCCTGGTACCGGCAAGCCTGGAGCCTGCTGCCCGCTCATAGAGTGTCTACAGCCTGGTGAGTAATAGTCCCTTGCAACTCTCATACCGGCCTTAGTAGCGCTGGGGTGTCCGGGCCCCTGTCAGCCAGCCGCGTGCCCTCAGGGGGAGCGTGAGAGAGTGGTGCGTCCTGGTACCGGCAAGCCTGGAGCCTGCTGCCCGCTCATAGAGTGTCTACAGCCTGGTGAGTAATAGTCCCTTGCAACTCTCATACCGGCCTCAGTAGCGCTGGGGTGTCCGGGCCCCTGTCAGCCAGCCGCGTGTCCTCAGGGGGAGCGTGAGAGAGTGGTGCGTCCTGGTACCGGCAAGCCTGGAGCCTGCTGCCCGCTCATAGAGTGTCTACAGCCCGGTGAGTAATAGTCCACTGCAACTCTCATACCGGCCTCAGTAGCGCTGGGGTGTCCGGGCCCCTGTCAGCCAGCAGCCTGCCCTCAGGGGGAGCGTGAGAGAGTGGTGCGTCCTGGTACCGGCAAGCCTGGAGCCTGCTGCCCGCTCATAGAGTGTCTACAGCCTGGTGAGTAATAGTCCCTTGCAACTCTCATACCGGCCTCAGTAGCGCTGGGGTGTCCGGGCCCCTGTCAGCCAGCAGCGTGCCCTCAGGGGGAGCGTGAGAGAGTGGTGCGTCCTGGTACCGGCAAGCCTGGAGCCTGCTGCCCGCTCATAGAGTGTCTACAGCCCGGTGAGTAATAGTCCCTTGCAACTCTCATACCGGCCTCAGTAGCGCTGGGGTGTCCGGGCCCCTGTCAGCCAGCAGCGTGCCCTCAGGGGGAGCGTGAGAGAGTGGTGCGTCCTGGTACCGGCAAGCCTGGAGCCTGCTGCCCGCTCATAGAGTGTCTACAGCCCGGTGAGTAATAGTCCCTTGCAACTCTCATACCGGCCTTAGTAGCGCTGGGGTGTCCGGGCCCCTGTCAGCCAGCCGCGTGCCCTCAGGGGGAGCGTGAGAGAGTGGTGCGTCCTGGTACCGGCAAGCCTGGAGCCTGCTGCCCGCTCATAGAGTGTCTACAGCCTGGTGAGTAATAGTCCCTTGCAACTCTCATACCGGCCTCAGTAGCGCTGGGGTGTCCGGGCCCCTGTCAGCCAGCAGCGTGCCCTCAGGGGGAGCGTGAGAGAGTGGTGCGTCCTGGTACCGGCAAGCCTGGAGCCTGCTGCCCGCTCATAGAGTGTCTACAACCTGGTGAGTAATAGTCCCTTGCAACTCTCATACCGGCCTCAGTAGCGCTGGGGTGTCCGGGCCCCTGTCAGCCAGCCGCGTGCCCTCAGGGGGAGCGTGAGAGAGTGGTGCGTCCTGGTACCGGCAAGCCTGGAGCCTGCTGCCCGCTCATAGAGTGTCTACAGCCTGGTGAGTAATAGTCCCTTGCAACTCTCATACCGGCCTCAGTAGCGCTGGGGTGTCCGGGCCCCTGTCAGCCAGCAGCGTGCCCTCAGGGGGAGCGTGAGAGAGTGGTGCGTCCTGGTACCGGCAAGCCTGGAGCCTGCTGCCCGCTCATAGAGTGTCTACAGCCTGGTGAGTAATAGTCCCTTGCAACTCTCATACCGGCCTCAGTAGCGCTGGGGTGTCAGTGCTTGCCGGGTCCCTGTCAGCCAGCAGCGTGCCCTCAGGAGGAGCGTGAGAGAGTGGTGCGTCCTGGTACCGGCAAGCCTGGAGCCTGCTGCCCGCTCATAGAGTGTCTACAGCCTGGTGAGTAATAGTCCCTTGCAACTCTCATACCGGCCTCAGTAGCGCTGGGGTGTCCGGGCCCCTGTCAGCCAGCAGCGTGCCCTCAGGGGGAGCGTGAGAGAGTGGTGCGTCCTGGTACCGGCAAGCCTGGAGCCTGCTGCCCGCTCATAGAGTGTCTACAGCCTGGTGAGTAATAGTCCCTTGCAACTCTCATACCGGCCTCAGTAGCGCTGGGGTGTCCGGGCCCCTGTCAGCCAGCAGCGTGCCCTCAGGGGGAGCGTGAGAGAGTGGTGCGTCCTGGTACCGGCAAGCCTGGAGCCTGCTGCCCGCTCATAGAGTGTCTAGAGCCTGGTGAGTAATAGTCCCTTGCAACTCTCATACCGGCCTCAGTAGCGCTGGGGTGTCCGGGCCCCTGTCAGCCAGCAGCGTGCCCTCAGGGGGAGCGTGAGAGAGTGGTGCGTCCTGGTACCGGCAAGCCTGGAGCCTGCTGCCCGCTCATAGAGTGTCTACAGTCTGGTGAGTAATAGTCCCTTGCAACTCTCATACCGGCCTCAGTAGCGCTGGGGTGTCCGGGCCCCTGTCAGCCAGCAGCGTGCCCTCAGGGGGAGCGTGAGAGAGTGGTGCGTCCTGGTACCGGCAAGCCTGGAGCCTGCTGCCCGCTCATAGAGTGTCTACAGTCTGGTGAGTAATAGTCCCTTGCAACTCTCATACCGGCCTCAGTAGCGCTGGGGTGTCCGGGCCCCTGTCAGCCAGCAGCGTGCCCTCAGGGGGAGCGTGAGAGAGTGGTGCGTCCTGGTACCGGCAAGCCTGGAGCCTGCTGCCCGCTCATAGAGTGTCTACAGCCTGGTGAGTAATAGTCCCTTGCAACTCTCATACCGGCCTCAGTAGCGCTGGGGTGTCCGGGCCCCTGTCAGCCAGCCGCGTGCCCTCAGGGGGAGCGTGAGAGAGTGGTGCGTCCTGGTACCGGCAAGCCTGGAGCCTGCTGCCCGCTCATAGAGTGTCTACAGCCTGGTGAGTAATAGTCCCTTGCAACTCTCATACCGGCCTCAGTAGCGCTGGGGTGTCCGGGCCCTTGTCAGCCAGCCGCGTGCCCTCAGGGGGAGCGTGAGAGAGTGGTGCGTCCTGGTACCGGCAAGCCTGGAGCCTGCTGCCCGCTCATAGAGTGTCTACAGTCTGGTGAGTAATAGTCCCTTGCAACTCTCATACCGGCCTCAGATCCCCATCTACTGACCTTTCGTGCACGCTGTTTTAACGAAATTAAACAGATTCCTGGCATTCTAAAATAGGTAGTTTTCCGCTTAGGAATTTAAAGGTTTCCAACCACCCAAAGTCGTAAATTGTCCCTAATGGACCTTTTTCAAGTAAATGGAAGGAACCAGAATAGTATAAAATGAGGTTGGTGCCAAATTAGACCACTCAAGCTGGGGTTATTTTATAGAAGGAAGAGAGTAGGTATGATGTCCGCTCATAGTGTCTTCATCTAGGTGCTCAAGTAACAGCAAGAAGCAGTGGGAATTGTTCGGCGTGTGTTCGCCCGTAGTGCCGTCTTTACATACAATGTAATCGACAATATATATAGGCCCATCGTAGTCGTGAAAGCAAAGATCTCAGTTCCAGTGTCTTTAGTTATGATTCCTGAGCTCGGACCCACCACCGGATATCCTGAGTATTTCCTGTCTTATTCTTTCCATTTCTTCTGTCTTGCGTGGAGATGGGGATAGTTGGACTAACAGCTTTCTGGCGTTCCTTCCACCCCCCTAGAATGCTTTTTATACCTCGTCTAGTCTCCTGGATGATGCATGATCGTCGGAAGGGTGATCACAAGTGCCTTTCGTACAGTTACGGTCGATGAAATGAGGCGTACTTATTGTTATTGGAAGGAAACCGGAACGCATATTGTTTTCTTCGGCTGTAAATGTTACACCGCACTCCTTCGTACTCCGCACACCGTTCCCACGATATGTAATTGTTTTTACACGTATGTATCCCCTGACAAAAAAGCGAAATTGATTATTTGTGCAATTGTAAACCATTAAAAAAGTTTCTTTATGACGCTCTTCGTTGGTAATATCAAAGTATTATTGGGGAACAGTAGAAATTCAACCAAACGCCAACTGAAACATTTCAACATTGAATTGCTAGTCGAATCGAAAGTAAACCAGCACGCCGTGTTGGTGCACAATATGTTCGCTACGCGCACTATGTGACATATACCTACACCTAGTTTGGAAACACGGAGTAGTTTAATTTATTCATAAGCAATAGCGAGAGCGAGAAAGACAACAATTCAAACTTTGTACTTGATAAAAACTAAACTATTTACTTTTGAAATTTAGCATTGTTTATTCCCTGTGTTTATATAGATAAAAACTATTCAACATACTTCAATATACATAAATAATCACTGCATGTTTGCTTCAGTAACAAACTTCCAATAGACCTACAAAACACAAATTCAATTTTCATTTATTTATGTATTGTAGAACAATTTAATCCAAAATGTCTCGGTAACACCCGATTGATGATAATGGAGTCCAACAGTAAACGACAATATGAAGTACACATAATTCCGCTACACAGCTTGCTTTATTTAGATCTCTACTATAAACATTAGCACGTCGAAAAACCAATAATGGTATTTAACGCGAATGGCAATAGTGGTTTCGTTATTTTAATTTCCAATGCGTAAAACAGTTTAATCAAGTCAACATTTTGCGTGAGTTTTGGGCGTTTAAAAGGGCAATCTATTTTAATTAAAGTAAATTCAATTCCAAATGCTTGTTTAACCTTTGCCCTACGGCTAGTCTTTCAAAGGCCATGGTTCAATGTGTTTTGTGTAGTTAACAATTATCATTCCACACGATGGGTTTGACATTTTATCCGAAGCGTTTTATATCTTTCTCGAGTTTTATAAAATCATAATTCCCAAATTACGTCACAGCGGTTATAACTGATACAATTTCCTTTAACATTAAGGGTATTATTTTACAGATCTACTAAAATCATTCTTTAGAATTCAAATTTAGGCAAAATAATTAAGGAAACATCACAAAATACTGCACATACAATTTTATTTTCGAAACACCCTGAATGTTAAGAACTTGGGTTTTTTATGGTGGAACACGATACTTTTACAATATCTCGCCATGACAATCTACTCAAACTGTTAAGTTTGATCGCAAAGATGGCCACTACGCCCACATATGTGACGTTCTTACAAACTATGGCTCGTTGGTCCAGTGGTTAGCATCCCTGCTTCCAATGCAGAAGGTCCCGGGTTCAAATCCCGCTTCAGGCAGAAGTTTTTTAACTTCTAATGTGGATTCAATTCCATTACTTCTTGGCTTAGGAATAAGTAAACGGTGACTTTGGAGCCGTCCTAGCAACGAAGCACTCAATAAATTCAAAGTTGTTCTGAATCGGCCTTGTTGATTCTGGCATCTGTCCGCAGGTGTTCGCACTGTCCAATCACTGATTCATCTGTTTCATATTTGAAATATCGATCTTTGATTGGTTATCGCTCACTCGTCGATGGTGTTCGAAGCCTACAGGGTTGGTTTAGTCACTTTAAATTAAAGTCCCCCACTGCAAATCAGTTTAATTACTGAGTGGGTAGACTCTAAATGTGAATTTATTTATTTTTTTTATTTATTTAATCATTTTCTATATAGATAAAACTATTAACGGATTAACATGGTCGGGAATTATTATAAACAAATTTAAAACAATAAATTGACGTAACTTTTTCTCTTCTCAATGTTTCTCAATGTGCCAGTGTTACATGTTAGCTAAACGGCGCGGCAAGTTTAATAATAATATTCCCTATAACACAGAGTGTGTTACAGAAACTAGTAGACGTATTACCATGTGTTACATGTCAGCTATAAACGGTGAAGAAAATGTGTGTGTAGCCTGTAACACAGATTGTGTTACAGGAAATGACCAGTGTTTATGTTAGGTAAGCGGCGTGGACGTGGTGCAGTATGTATGTAACACAGATTGTGTAACAGGAAATGGCCAGTACAATATGTTAGCTAAACGGTGTAATAAGCGAAGCTACCTCGCTCCTTTGATCTTCCTTTGTTCACGAGCTTTCATAGAACAATTTCGCAACTCACTTTACGTAAACTTGCATCTGTTAAAAGTATTCAACATTGTGGGTATTGGAAAAAGAAAACGTATTTTTTTATTTTCGTTTTGTTGTCGTACATAATTCTTTAGAAATATGAATTGTTACATGTTTGTGCGATAAAGATCTAGACAATAGATTAGATGTCTATTACCAGACAAACTAAAAATCTAATTTACAGTGGTTGAATGAAATCATGCAATAGATTTACGGTGAAAGAATTCTGTTTCATTTTCCAGTCTTAAAAATTGGTACGTGATAACATTCGCATGTATGCTTAGACTAGGTAAACTATTAAAATGAAATCTATCAACGCAACACTTTATATAATTCGTGGTAAAATGGTTCTATAACTACATGTGTTCTGGATTATACTCATACGCGTATACATGATCACTCTTGTTTAACTTTCAACTGATAAACCCAGTTTATTTTTTAAATAGCTTATAAACACGCTACACGTATACAATTTAATCATTATGATATATTTATCGAATTCATAAAAATTATGAATTATAGCATAGCAAAAATATTGGAAGTGAAAATAGGTTAAACCCGTTCTTGGAATCAACATAATATGTTATTGATCGTAGCCGCCCGCTGAAGGCATATCTAAGAAACTAATTGCAAATCAAGCTATTAAAAACGGCGAATGGTCAGTTACGCACTAAATAAACTAATTGAACATTAATTCAACTTTAGAATGCTGTTTACTGTTTGGTCAGTACTCATAAATAAACCATATATGCGACATAAGTGAATCAAGGACAGGTGAAAACACGTATCTACTCTCACCCTCCTGCTCTCATGGCTTCTGATCGATATTTCTCAGTTTTGTCCATCGAAAACATTGGAATAAAGAAACATTCATAAGAAAGAGCACTTAATTCTCTAGAAGATGACATCGTATTTTGGTTTAATACGTGACAATTTTAAAGCACTTAAATGCAATTTTTATAGACAGAAATAGGGGATTCCGCAGCGTAGGAGGACATTCTACAAACCTGTTTCAGTGCAGGAAATTGGATATTTTTATTTATATAACTTTTGGACTTCGGATGTTTATTAGCCTAAACCGGCCATGTTGATTCGAGTTATTTTCTGTCCTCTGCTCAGAAACCCGAGCCCATACTTATGTATTATATTTATTTATTGTCCTCCTTTAATGATCAGTTTTTATAACTGAATAGGATGTACATTAAATAATTATCTTAGTAAGTAAGCAAGTAAGTAAGTAAGTTAGTAAGTAAGTAAGTAAGTAAGTTAGTAAGTAAGTAAGTAAGTAAGTAAGTAAGTAAGTAAGTAAGTAAGTAAGTAAGTAAGTAAGTAAGTAAGTAAATATGTAAGTAAGTATGTTCGGTCCCGCGGAGGTTTGCATTTAGATAGACCGGAGGACCATATATTACTACTCACTTAAAATTACTTTGATTTAAAAGAAAGAAAAACACACGTCTAGGCGTCTCAAAAACTTATTTTATTACAACAAAACACTAAAAATAACATCTGTTAGCAACCAAAACACCACCACCTTAGACATGTAAAAACACGAGAGTTTGATGCACAAACATTCTCCCGCGTGAAAAGGAATCTAACCTTTTCAAAAATCGCACAATTGCCCCACGTGTCTTATAAGACGACGCTTCTGATAATTCCGCCGAGACGCCTAGATGGTCGCTGAGACGCATAGACGTGTGTTTTTCTTTCTTTTAAATCAAAGTAATTTTAAGTGAGTAGTAATACTCTGGTCCTCCGGTCTATCTAAATGCAAACCTCCGCGGGACCGAACATTTTGATGGTGCGTTCGAACCGAGTTGAATCGAGTGTTCGCACCTCGCACACCACGATTATTTACTTAAATACACTTCACTGATCCGGCCCGGAGGACCAAAATGTTCGGTCCCGCGGAGGTTTGCATTTAGATAGACCGGAGGACCAGAGTATTACTACTCACTTAAAATTACTTTGATTTAAAAGAAAGAAAAACACACGTCTAGGCGTCTCAAAAACTTATTTTATTACAACAAAACACTAAAAATAACATCTGTTAGCAACCAAAACACCGCCACCTTAGACATGTAAAAACACGAGAGTTTGATGCACAAACATTTGGTCCTCCGGGCCGGATCAGTTAAGTGTATCAAAATGTTCGGTCCCGCGGAGGTTTGCATTTAGATAGACCGGAGGACCAGAGTATTACTACTCACTTCAAATTACTTTGATTTAAAAGAAAGAAAAACACATGTCTAGGCGTCTCAAAAACTTATTTTATTACAACAAAACACTAAGAATAACATCTGTTAGCAACCAAAACACCGCCACCTTAGACATGTAAAAACACGAGAGTTTGATGCACAAACCATGGAGTTGTATCTTATCAGGAGGTCTAGCTTCAATGGAACTTCCTGTTTCATTGAGGTACATCCGGCCGACGAGCGGCTGACGCCATTTTGTTCCTTAAATTACAGCCTTCTGGATGAGTTTGAGGTTGACTCTGATTGATCATCTATTATTGACTCATCCAAGGCTGTGATCTGTCAAAACTGGTGAAGAAATTAGCATCGTAGTCGCTAGCCCGGTTATTTCTTTATGGTCGCAGGTGGTGGTTTTTCACGCGACCGTCAAGCAATTATTATTCTACGGGTAGTCTAATGTGTATTTAACGTTTAGATTTTTGCACTCGAATTTTGAAAAATACAAAATTAATGTAGGCTCATAGACTTCAACTGAAGTGCTAGGCCCTAGGCCTCCTAGGCTTAGGGCCTAGTCCTATAGGGCCTCCTAAGCCTAGGCCCTAGGTTTATAGGGCCTCCTAGGCCTAGACCTATAGTTTAACTTAATTTTAATATCGTATTTCTTTAATCAAACACCAAAGAAAACAAAGAAAACAAAACCACGACGATTTGATATTTGTAAACATGTGACTAGGCGTAACAATCAACTCAAACAATAACGAAACAACAATTAAAAGCTGTCCTTGACATTGACAACCAGGAACAAAATGCCTGCCACCCATAATGCATTGCCAATCTCACTGCACTTTATATGATCACCGCTTACTACAGAGCTAGACATCCAGTACCGTAGGTACTATTATAAATCCATGCACAAACAAAGTAAATAAATAAATGCTTACATGTGCGCACATGGCAAACACTGCCTCCTTCACAACACTCAACACTCCAATAATGCATAATTTGTAGAACGCAGACGTACCTCGGAAATGAATGTTATTGTTTTGAAACGCTGTTACTCCAGCGTATATTAACCGGAAAACCAACAAACGGAAACAGTGATAAGTGGGTCATTACAAATGCCAGCGGTGTTTTCATCTTCGACGAGTGAAATATGGATGACGTATATTCTTGCAGAAAAGAAAATGTATGTCTGGGTTACGAAATGGATCTCGTGTAATACTTTGCAACGTGTATTACACGGGTAGTGAGGTAGTTTTCCAATATTGCTCATTCCAGAGTAATTCTGTTATGCCACTTCTACATTGACAATTAACTAATGGTAATTAACCCGCTACCAGTTAACTAGCCATGTAGAACTGATGACAAAATTTAACTAAAACGTAACTGACCTTGATTTGATCCGTTTGCAGGTTTGCATAATTTCTTTAGGGAGTATTCACGTGACGTCACATCGGCCATATTGAAGGCCACCTATAGTACTATTTCAAGTTTCATTTAGCTGACGAATAATACTGTTTACGGGGAGATATGAGAGTTTGAACACGTTATCCCCCGATAAAGTTAACGGAAATTATGTGAGCCATTCTAAACAACAAAGAGGGTGGCCAAAATAAAAGAGTTTAGTTTTATGTTGTTTTTCAGTAATAATAGCAAACCAAATTTAGAGAACAGCACTTGAACTTCAGCCAAATGCAGCTGGAACATTGTAACCATGAACTGAATCACTGTAACAATGAACTACCAATCACATGCAATTGTGGCCTCCAGTATGGCCACCATGCGCAATATGTGAATACACCCTATATACAGATACATGTCTAGTTGACAACCACCTCGTTAGTTGACGCCAGTTAATTGTCCAGTGTAGATGGGGCATTAGAGGTAGGCGAACGTGTTTATATCTACCTAAACGTGTATCACATACTAGATAGCATGGTTTAAACGTTTAATTGTGAGGGGTGGGGTTCAATTTGAGTTTCAATTTTATAATTTGCACCTGTTCGTTGTAGGCTAGTTAGATGTATCATTTATAGTACCTACTCTATTAGTGCGTCTTTAAATGGGTAGTGTTAGGGCCAGTTTAATCAAACGTTAATCCGGCGAAAAATGGCGCCCGGTAGAAGCCATCGTGCATTTTGTATATGTAACGTTTGTTGTAACCATGGTAACCAATCTGAGATTAGTAAAACGGCCAATTAAAAAGTTTGGTGAATTCGGACCTTGGTGATTTGTATCTACTGCGATCAGCTGATTACAATGCAAGCTTGCGATGGTCGACGAGTGTCAAACGATGAAAAAGTGACGATATGTTTTGCGCGACCAGTTTGCGTTTATGACATCCTCATGATGCGGCTTCTTCTAGTGGTTGAAGGTTAACGTTTACTTGTCGAAGTTATGTCCGTTTAAACGTTTACACGTCTCAGAACCATTGAAACCACTTGGAAGTAAAATCGTTATGTTCTACAAACCCGTTGTGCTGAAGAGTGAGGTCATGAAGTAGTCAGCGTAAAATACAGAACATCTTGTGTGTGTTATCATCAGTTATCACGAAATACAACTAACTTTGTATGATTCTCATCACACGGTCCCCTAAATCTTCAAGAACAACAATACACAACCATAAATATTAGTTTCCAAATGGAATCAAGGTTCATTTATGCCTAAAAAGTCATCACCTATTATTATTAATCTAACATTGGGTTTACAATGGTATTATTGTTGTGTGTTGTTGACTTGTTGTGTCTGCATATTAGAGGACTGATGATACGATTTTCAGAATTGATCTAGAAGATCAGAATTAGATAATTAGATAATAATAGAAGATGTAGAATGATCAGAATTTGCCGTGATTACTCCTATCCTTGATAGATCAATGACAACAATGCTCAACAATAACCACTAGTTTTCAAATGTTATTTTAAGGTGCATTTTTCACTGCTATGCACATAGTTGTCATTGAAGATTCAGAGGGCCGTTATTAATTCTGTCCACGGGTTCTAGATCAATTCCGAAAAAGTGAAGAGTTTTTAAAATCGTATAAATTAATTACGCATCTGTAGAAGAAGAAAAAAATAATTATGTTAAAAATGTTTGTATTTTGGGCAATTTCTTATTTTTCTGTGTAAAATAGGCATAAATTGTGTTTGCTCTCTCTGTGTGAATGCACTCGCTCATACGAGCGAGTGTTTCATTCTCTGGTGGAAGCGTCACATGTAAAATGTGTCAATAAATGTGACATGGTGCAAGGCTAGTTATAATTATAGAAGCGTACGCAGGATATAACTAGCTACTGGAATGTTGTTAATTTCAAGTTTGTAGATAACTAGTTTAAAACCTCGACTAATTTTCTGATTTATATGCTCGAAACCGTGAGGCTGACATCACTCATATTAAATATCTGCATGAAATTCCACTCCGAACGTGAACGTAACCTGAAGACATATATTGTATGAGAGAATGTTTCAATTTGCGGGAAGTTGCAATCTCAATTACACTGCATGGGTATTATTAGACAAGAGATTTAAATGTTGTTACCCACTTTGGAATCTGTATACAAATTACAAACTTTTGTCTTGAATTTTGTTTTTTCTTAATTTGGGTCCAATTTAAAAACGCCTTTAGTGCAAACTATTATTCCTCCAAAGACAATTTCGTAAATAAATTTATGCTGACTTTCACTGCATGTACTCCTCTTCAGCTTAGGGTGACAACAAGCAGTACACGTTAGGCAGCATGAGGGATTTCAGTACTCGTTCGTTATCTTAGTAA
This sequence comes from Isoperla grammatica, assembly GCA_945910005.1. Lineage (NCBI taxonomy): Eukaryota > Metazoa > Arthropoda > Insecta > Plecoptera > Perlodidae > Isoperla > Isoperla grammatica. The sequence goes on along the minus strand of OX246737.1, from coordinate 112,778,798 downwards.
TCGTTCGATTTGAATTGTTTCTTTGCTGCTACTGACATATACGTTGAAAACAACCGCTGACGTTACTTTTTTATTATTATTATTTGCGAGTTTCTTTAAAGCAAATTACTTTTATAATGTTACATTGCACTGAATGCGTATAAAATGCTTGATGCCATTTATCCTACCTTAGAACTGAGCTAAACCTAAAAATACAATTTGTTATTGAATGTATCAGGATATTGACCCAAAACACCTCAGCGAACAGTATTACTAGTGTGGACATGATCCTACGACCTCACGTGTTGTCACTGCGGGTACCAACTCACTAGTGTCACGCAGTACCAACTGAGCCACACACAGTACAGTAGGTTTGTTTGTTTTACGTGTGAGTGTAGACCAATAATTGTAGTTTTTACACTTGATTTTGCTACGCGTCACCCAGAATAAGAAAACACTTTTTATCTACACGTTACACTAAGCTTTACGCTGACATATTACGTTTTGAGTTTATGGTGTGCATGCTCACATTATTTCCGTATATAGTCCAAAAGAAGCCTAATTTACATTTACTATCAGTTCCAAATACGTTCATTTATTATGAAAATACTACGGTTTTACCATTGGTAGAAATAGAATGCGTTTTTCATGATAAGTGATCTCCTTATTTTCGACTGACACAATTGTTTGGCGCCTTTTCATTACACTACACTAGCTGCATGAGCCGAAAATTAGTTGGTTGTAGAAAGTGCTACACAAAGTGTAACACTGAGGTAAAACAAGCGCCTTACACTTAGCTACACTTAATTAATACCCAAACGCCTTTTAGAGAGATTGAGCTTACACTAGTGTAAAGTGTATGATAGTGTAGGTAAAACAAACGAACCTATAGTATGTGTCAAGTAGCTCACGTTATGTGAACCTGCAGCGCTCTTCGCGTCACGTATCAATGCGAATGTGCGTTTCATGGAGCGCCTGCAATGAAGCGCGTAGGCCACCCGGTGAGCCTTGCCAGGCGCGCGTAGACACGCTTAGCCGGTCCAACGACGTTTGTGTGGCGCTATGTCGAGTCATACCACCATTTGTATTGTTTTATAAAAAGCAATGGCTTTAGTTGTAACATGTAGACCTACTCCAATACTTCTCACCAAGAATTAAACACAAATCAATAAAACCGCTCAATGGGATCCAATTTTACTTAAAAGTTTTCCAAAGAAAAACGTTATTCTAACTTCCAACTTTTCCCCAACTGAATTTCCAGCTATTATATAATTTATAAAGTTTTTATGACCACATAATAAACCAATTTATGGCCGTGTGAGCCCTTGAACCGTAAGTCTGGTGGAACACACAAACTTCACCAAACTTTTGAATGTGTTGACATTGTTTTAAGAAAATAGTAAATGCGGCGTGCTTCGACTAGAGTATTTTATGCGTTACTCCTGAATTTTAATTGCCACTTTTATAAAACAATATAAAGTTCCGAGTGTAGCTTAACAAAGTGTGGGAAAACACAATCTTTAAAAGTTTTGACCTATATTGCCTTCAAACATCATCGTTAGCGAAAGCTAACTTTCTCTCTCCCCGTAGTGGGATGTTACCGAGCTTTGAAGCACCAAACAGCTCAATGGCTGACAAGTTACAATGCACTTGAAAATGGTAACTGCGCGGTGAGTACGTAGGATGCCGAAGTAATGTATATCCTATTGCCTCTTCTCCTTCGTCGTAATTTAATATTTACATCGTGATTGTTCATACTTGTAAGTCATTTGTAATTGAAAGAGTCTGCTTGTCCCTCTCAATATTATCCTTGGCCGCCAATAATTTACAGTTCAAGATAATTGTAGTAGACAAAAAAAAAAGACAAAAGGCACTTACACTATTACCCGACAAATAAAAACAAATCCTTTGACACTTTTTTACTTAGTGGATCAAAAGTGATAGAGCAAATCCTGTCTACTGTTCGATTGATCGTGACTGCTGTAAGCAACCACAAAAACAGTTATCGATGTAATAAATGAAATAAATACATTTATTATACCCACTCAATTACGGGAATTGATTTTCATTTACATTTATATACAATATGCTTCGTTGCTATAGCCACAGAAAAGGGATTGTAGTTGTCTGTGCTATAGCGGTTCCAGTGGCAAGAGCAACAGTACATAGAGCAGAGGTTCTGAGTTCGATCCCCAGTTGGAGGAAATTTATATTACAATTATTTCCCTCCCTCATTATATCTTCAGCCCGAATAGGGTATTCCTTTAAATGTACGAACATGATTATCTTCAAAGCTAGGGAAACGAGAAACGTGACATATCCTATTAATAAATGTCCTTACTAATTTTAGAACATAATCGCTTTGCTGGTCTAGTTCTCACACAATTCCCCTGTGTTTTCTGTGAGTTATGTGTGGCTATACTTCTTGCGCTAGGGCTGCCGCTGAAACCTCTTCACCTTCTTCTCGTCTACCTACTTCCTGGCCGTGTTTTGAATGGCGTTTCGGCTTGCATGATTGTGTAACTTTGCCAAGAAAATTAATTGCTCTCATAAAGTAACTCTATACCTTCAACCTACGTATCCATCCACTTGAAGCTTATAGTTATTTGTTCCAACTTACACTCATAGAGTTGATAAAACAGCCGTCGTGGATCAAATTACAAACTGTAATCTAAAGTAATATGGGTGATATCATTAGACCGGGAAGTATGTCAATAGGTGTGAGGGGATGGGAGGGGAGGAGGGGGTGTGAGAGAGAGAGAGAGAGAGAGAGTCTGGAAGTCTTCTCAAGGTAAGATAAAGTGAGCACATGGAATGGTCTCTTCCGAGGTCCATTAGTTTCTGGAGCTCGGGCGCGATTTAGTTGACTGTGTTACTGACGTTGAAAACTAGTCTGGATGCACTTCGAGCAAAGCAAATAAGGGCCGCTTTACATGAACCACCCTGCAGCGCTGCAGAGTCGTGGGGGAAGTGGTTGCATGAGCACGTGGCTCACCGGCGCTTCCGTGCCACGGCCTGCCAGCATTTATCAGGGTCCGAAATTAATCCAGATTCCAGAGTAGTGTAACCACCCTTTCGCGTCACAGTGTGTTTATTACTTAGAAACAGTGGCTTTGTTGGCTTATCATATAATGTACAGTTTTGGCTGAAGTTTTGGCGACACCACAAGAGGAACTTTGAAAAAATTAAAAGTTGATTTTTTTAATTTTCGAAGTTTAAACGGCATCTACCTTCAGGAAGAACTAGTTATGTTTGATGGACGACATATGAACTCAAAGGGTTAACTAATGCTTAGGTTGGAATTCATAGTCGGCCCCTACACCTAGGGGCACCCATTGTTGCTATGGATTTGTTTTGTTTATGGGAAATAACATGGAAACAACTGTTACCTTGGTAACAATAGGCGCCCCTATAGGTGTAGGGGCCGACTATGAATTCCAACCTTAATATTGTTACCTACACGGCAAACATATCTTGTTCAGTTTCTCTTTTCTCTACAGTAGTTGGTTTGTTTTTCTATTATTTTTTGCCATTTTATAATTTATTCAGTGTTTCCCTTTGTATATCAGTTTTTTAAGCGAATAGGAGATATATATATATATATATATATATATCTATTTCTGAACTTAGACTTTCGTGACTATTAATATTGTTAAAATTGTAAATACCACGGGTTGTTACGTCACGTTTACTGCACTTACTTGTCATATTAGTCGACGTTCTGAGCAACGGACAGAGCACATACGTTGCTTAGAAACGTCGACTAATATGACAAGTAAGTGCAGTAAACGTGACGTAACAACCCGTGGTATTTACAATTTTAACAATATATATCTATATATAATTAATAAATCTAAATACATAACTAACGTGTTCTGTGTCGTTGTTGCAGATACGAACGACACGTGTTCCGTGGACGGCAAGGTGACCAAGAACGGGTCCACGTGGTGGAAGGACGAGTGCACCCTCTGCCGCTGTAACAACGGGCTCATCTTCTGCGCCATCTCCCCCACCTGCCCTGACCTTGACGGGTCGTGCACTGCGACGCGCGTCCCCCCCGGCGAGTGCTGCCCCGTCTGCGGTCAGTACTAGTACTACACTGCCACAGACACTGCATTATGCAGCCATCTCTGTCCGACCGTAGCTGCATGGTGGCTGGGAAAAGCTTTACCTGTTAACCACTCAAAATAGACTTAAAAAAAATAAAAAATAAATAGATGCATTCTGGTGGCAAGAAAATAAGTATAGGGAAACCGCAACTAGCATCACATCCGGACTACAACAATGGAACAAATGAATTGAATTGATGGACAAACAATCAGCTGTCAAAATAATAAAATTGCAACCATACAAATAAAAATAAGTGTAGCAATAGTAACTGCTCGCCATTTAAAACTTTAAGTGATGGATAATGACAAAGTGAAAGTTTTGTATGTGTATTTGTTTTGTTTTTGTTTAGTTTTCCAAAATCAGAAGACATTATTTTTTGACAGCATGTTGTTTGTCCATCGATTCAATTCATTTGTTTCATTGTTGTCTTTTGGTGTTACTAGTAGGGTAGCCTATTGTAAGGAGTTGTAGCTGTCAATTGTTCATTGCTTTTTTTATTGTTAAATCATCAATGGCGATATAATGAGGTTGCAGCAGCGCTATCTAAGTGTTAGTTTTAGTCCTCACTACTCTCTTTTGTCGCCAAATGCGTGTATACTTTTCAGAATACCCGCTTTCAAGTTTCAACATGATTAATACAAAATAAAGGCTAAGGCATAACACTAACAATGATAAAACAACAATGAGACGATCAACAATGAGCTCAATAACAATGAAACGACATGCAGGTTATCAGAGTTTTCAGACAATTTTTTTTTTTTTAGATCAATTACGACTAATAATCTGTAAAAGTGATTCTTCAATCTTCCTCATGCAAGAACATGACAGGTTTACGAACGCAATTGGGGAAGACCTTCTTACTGTCTCTCTTTCAACGGGCTTCTTATATCTTACATATTATTAGACCTTTTCATCCCCTTTGTAAATCCTTTAGAACAAAAACCGTTGAATGAGAGAGGAAGTGTAGTTGTGGCCAGTTTCGTAGAGCGGTTTCTTCGCGGTCATCGTCGACGAATTATACAATAGGAGAGTATACTAAGGGGTGTACAAACACGGGCGTAATGTTTCCCAGACATCAGATAGGGCCAGACAGAGTTTAGCACTAAATTCCAATGATGTTCTCATCAGTCACAAGTAAAATATGTAGTTGTGGTTGTAGTGTTACTAAATAATAGGAATAGTTTTCGCTTCTGTCAAAATATGTTTAGCTATTATTATTGTAGCAACTGCTCATAAGCACCAAATCATATAGACTTTAAAATGCGCTATGTTTATCAGTATATGCAACAGTACTGAATGTAACTCATATTGTTATCTGAATTTTGGTGCTTATCATTGATGTTCCAACTAGTAACAGTGTTGTTTAATCAATGATGTGCTCGCTGTCACAAACTGACATCGCATGTTATCGTGATGTTACAGATGTGTTTGCAACTGACAGCTGCGTGTCAGCCTTTGGAAAGATCATTCCGAATGGAGAGACATGGCAAGAGGATCCGTGTACTACGTGCACTTGTGTCGGCGGTACCAAGGGCTGCCGTGCGTACATGTGTGAAGCATGCTTCAACCCCACATATGTTGAAGGAGAGTGCTGCCCAGTTTGTAATGGTAAGTAGGCTAAATGGAGATATTTATTGCTATATATATCTTCAATTATTTATTAGCAGATGTGCTTATTAGATTTAGTTCTGTTGTGCAGCAAGTGCTGTATAACTGTCATAAGGATGTAAGCATTTTTTGTAATTGTTGTTTTGATCCGACTTTTTGGTTGTTTCATTTTTGATGAACATACAAGTCTTGCTGTTAACTGCATTGCAGCTGTTCGTACTATGTATTTTGTCATAATTAAGTGCGTTTCACATTGTTATATCCATGCAATCATCGTTAAATCCTCTTAACCAGATGGTAGATAATGTCAATATTTACTGTGATACTTGAACGATCTGCCTATCAAAGTTGAACGTCCGTTGAATTTAGTACATTTTAATCAAACTTTGAGTGTTTTTTATTGTTGTTAATGAGAATACGTGTTATGTGTTGCAGGCAGCTACGTGGTAACTCTTCCCCCGCACTGCCCGGCCTTCAACAACTGCTCGCTCCGATGTATGCACGGCTTCAAGCGGGCCAAAGACGGCTGCTTTTCTTGTGAATGTCAAGCAGGTAAATCAACCGCTAATAATAGATAAGCGACTCTGTGTGGTGTCAATTCGTGTTTTCTTGCAGAATGAGACATACAAGTGGGTCTTTGTGGCCTCTCTACAGTACAGTAGGGTTCTGTTCAATGAATCTGATGATTTCGGACTGCAAGAGATATCACCAAAACTTTCTTATCAGCAATAACATTATCAAGTCTTTAACCTTACCTTAATTAATATTGGTTATAAAATATAATATACAATTAATGGTGCTTCTTAGTTTGCATTTCTGTGAATACTTTCACATTGTTGTTGTGGTAGCAACGGTTGTATAGAGTAAAACCTCGTTAATTCAAACTCTTTTAATTGAAATTTATGTTTAATTCAAAGTAGTGATCGAGTCCCTGCTGAAGATTAGGGTTCTTATTCAAATTCGGGTTTTAAGGATCCCTCGCAATTTGAGTTCGATGTTTACTGTGTTTGTGTTTGATTTTGTTTTTGTTTTTTTGTTTTTGTTTTTGTGTTTGTTGTGTTTTACTATGGTTGTTGTCTGTCCGCAGAGCAATGTCTGCTGGTCTGTCCGGGAGGTTACGCTCAAGACCTGCACGGCAACAAGTTGTGTGAGTGTGTTGTGTTGAACTATGGTTGTTGTCTGTCCGCAGAGCAATGTCTGCTGGTCTGTCCGGGAGGTTACGCTCAAGACCTGCAGGGCAACAAGTTGTGTGAGTGTGTTGTGTTGAACTATGGTTGTTGTCTGTCCGCAGAGCAATGTCTGCTGGTCTGTCCGGGAGGTTACGCTCAAGACCTGCAGGGCAACAAGTTGTGTGAGTGTGTTGTGTTGAACTATGGTTGTTGTCTGTCCGCAGAGCAATGTCTGCTGGTCTGTCCGGGAGGTTACGCTCAAGACCAGCACGGCAACAAGTTGTGTGAGTGTGTTGTGTTGAACTATGGTTGTTGTCTGTCCGCAGAGCAATGTCTGCTGGTCTGTCCGGGAGGTTACGCTCAAGACCTGCAGGGCAACAAGTTGTGTGAGTGTGTTGTGTTGAACTATGGTTGTTGTCTGTCCGCAGAGCAATGTCTGCTGGTCTGTCCGGGAGGTTACGCTCAAGACCTGCAGGGCAACAAGTTGTGTGAGTGTGTTGTGTTGAACTATGGTTGTTGTCTGTCCGCAGAGCAATGTCTGCTGGTCTGTCCGGGAGGTTACGCTCAAGACCAGCACGGCAACAAGTTGTGTGAGTGTGTTTTGTGTTGAACTATGGTTGTTGTCTGTCCGCAGAGCAATGTCTGCTGGTCTGTCCGGGAGGTTACGCTCAAGATCTGCACGGCAACAAGTTGTGTGAGTGTGTTGTGTTGAACTATGGTTGTTGTCTGTCCGCAGAGCAATGTCTGCTGGTCTGTCCGGGAGGTTACGCTCAAGACATGCACGGCAACAAGTTGTGTGAGTGTGTTGTGTTGAACTATGGTTGTTGTCTGTCCGCAGAGCAATGTCTGCTGGTCTGTCCGGGAGGTTACGCTCAAGACCTACATGGCAACAAATTGTGTGAGTGCGCGTCTGTGTCAACGGTCGCCCCTCCCGCTGACTGTCCACCGCTGACTAACTGCCGCAAGTCTTGTCCGCACGGCTTCCGACTCAACAGGATGGGTTGTGAGATCTGCAAGTGTAGCCAGTGTCGACCGCTGGACTGCGATAAGAACTGTCCGCATGGCCACAAGACCAATGATAGAGGATGCCCGATCTGTAAATGCCAAGGTTTGTTTTGAAAATTGATTAACTTCAGAGAAATAGGGTTTTTATTTTTATCTAAGCTTTTCAGAAAAAAATGTATGGTAGTTCGAAGTGTTCTTCACTAAAATTGCTTCAATGTGTCATTGCATTCAAATTGCATATGAAATAGTACAGGGATAATATTTTAACAGATTTTTTGAAATTTGTAATTATTGGCAATGACAGTTTTTATTACATTATTCTGTTACAAAGCTTATAGTTGCATGATTATTTCATGAGTTGCCTATTATGGATTAAATAATTCACTTTAATTACGTTCATAAATATAGAATAACATGATACTGATCGAAGTACCGGTACTACTATTGTGCTTAATGCAGTTTTCAAATTGTTTTCTTATTTTTGATCAATAACATCTAACATTGAACGTTTTCTTTTAGCTGCGGGTCAAAACAAACATGGTGACAACCTTAATTCAGCAACAAGCCAAAATGGAACAGACCTCACTTGCACAACATCAGGTAACATATAAAATAGTTATCAAAATAGTAGTCAGTGACAAAATAAATACATAACTGCATTAAAATATTCACAAAACATTAGAAGAAATTGTTAGTACTATTTTGTGTGTGAACATTTTGTATTTTTCACTCCAGTGAATAGATTCAGGTATCAAAGTTTATAGAATCTACAGAGTTTCCACGAATCTGAAAAAAACTGGAAAAGTCAGGGAGTTCCAAACAGAGGTTAGAATGTTGGGGAATAGTAGGGAACTGTTAAAAAATTATAAAACATGAACAAAACAGAGGAAATTGATGATAGTCCTTCTTTATTTTATACAATTACTTGTCGGTAGGCTTATGGTACACTCTTACGAAGAGATTTGGATATTATCCATCTTTTGCGGCTAATTCCGACCAAATAATCGGCTAAATAATGGTTTCCCCTATAATCGTTTTTTTAATGTATGTATTATACCTGGAAAACCTGGAAAAGTCAGGAAAATTCATCTTAAAAAGTGTTAATCCTGATCTATTGGAAACTTATTAGTATGTTGCATATCGTGCATTTTGTAAGTGCTTTGAGAATGAACCTACAGCATTGTGCAATTGTAATAAAACAGAAAAAGTATTTTTTTTTATATGTTTTCAATGATCAATCTATTTTCTACTAGAATACTAGATCCATGTGACTAACAGAGCGTTGTGTTTGTCTGTCAGGCGGGCAGCCTCGAGGCGACGGAGAAGCCTGGTTCGATGGATGTCGCCAGTGTTACTGTCACGGAGGAATAGAGATGTGTAACCTCATCGCTTGCCCTAAGACTACCTGCAGTGACCCGGTCTTCACCTCCGACACTGATTGTTGTCCACATTGCCCAGGTGAGCTCGAACCAACTGACAGAGCTACAGATATTTCAAAACGTTTTTCTGGAAATATTGTGATTTTGGTGGAGGTGCCGGGCTGGGATTTTTGAGTTTTGCAATATTTCTCAATTTGATTCTAGATCAAAAAAATAAGAAATAACACAATGTCAACGTCTATGGATAGGGTTGGGGTCTGGGGTAAAACCCCAAGTTTGATTTCACTTTTTGATTATAGAGTATATAACTTCATGTACTGTCAGTAGTGGGTACTTGAAAAGTGAATACAACAATAAGATACAAAGAGCTCTGAAAACTCAAGTAAGTGCTAATGCACTTGTGCGTGGGAAAGGAAGTATGTAGGAAGTATGCACCTCAACAGGACTGGAACACGTTTGGGCCCATACTAGAGTCAGTAATTATTTTAGTACTAATTTGTACATGAAGTTTGTAATAAATTATGTTTATGTAATTTATTAATGTATGATATTTATGACTTTTACCCAAGTAAGACTGACTATTTATTTACCTTGGTCTATTTATTAATTTAGGCCTATGCATTTTTGCATCAATATTATTATTACAATATGTATTATAATTATTTTTATTATTATTATTATTATTATTATTATTATTATTATTATTATTTTATTGTTGCAATACATACAAACTCGGTCAAAACCGGCATAAACATGTTGTACGGACACAAATGTCAAGTATTTCCATGTGTTTACCTTATTAAAATCTACTTAGAACTACTTAATATATCATTGTCCACATTATTTTTTCCAAACCGAACTATGGATGCTATGTACGGTCGTATTATTATTATTATTATCATTATTATTATTATTTTATTTATTCATTTATTCATTCAAGTATTTCGTGTCTCCCCAGGAACGTCGCTTGTTGCTCCCCCCCACGCAGCGCACAGTGCCATGCTGTGCCAGTCAGTGGATGGGGCGTACCGTGTGGAGGGTGAGACGTGGCAGCTGAACGCCTGCACGCAATGTCTGTGTCACGCTGGCCGAGTGTTGTGCGAGGCGAGACAGTGCCCGCCCACTCCGTGCAAGAACCCCGCGATAGCTTCGGGACAGTGCTGCCCACAGTGTCCAGCCGCTAAGGTGAGAATAAGTCCTCTCCTCAAATGTTGCAGGTTTAGTCTAAAGAAACTTTGGTATTGGCATTAACAAAACAGCTAATTTTTACTTTCCGGTTATGAAAGTAAAGGTGCCAATCGGCTGGAATGGTATATAATGTGAGGAAAGGATCCAACAGTAGCCATTCTTCTCTCGAGTGAGCAAGACCTCGGTCGAAACGTCTCGTTATATTTGTATTGTTTTTTATGTGTACTTCAAACTCTCAAATCCGTCATCTTACTACACGAAGGTAAGCTGTTGGATCCTTTCCTCACATAATATACTAATTTTTACTTTTCCTTAATTTAAAATAATGGATTTCTTGAGTTAAATAGCTGTGATCCAAAGCAGGTCTGTTTCTTCTTATACTATATCATGTATAGCCATAAAAAATGGAAAAATTGTTCAGAACAATTAATATTGTTGAAGAAATGTAGCGTGGCAACAAATTTAAATGAAGTAAGTTAGGTAAATCTGGAATTAGTTCTTACTGGAATTCATAGTTGTCCTATAGGAGATAACTATTAATACGGACCTTTTATTAGTGGGAGAAAAAAAATGTTTTAAGTACTAATACCTATATGATTGAAAGTACTTAATGTTTCTATTATGAATTGAAAAATGTTCTATTAGATGTATAAAATTTGTAAGACAAAATAATGAAAACACATTACTACACTTTGGATAGTTTTTCACATTTCGAGTGGTGACCCAGCCATCATTCTCGATTTTGGAATATGATCACAAAAAGTGTTCTTGTGCCTAGTTTAACTCTAGCGTGATTGTTTGTCACACCAGATGTCCGACAGCGGCAGCGCGTGTGACAAGAGTCATGCCCACGGCTCCTCCTGGCGTGACGGAAACTGCCGCAGCTGCGCTTGCAACTCTGGGCGTACGGAATGCTTCGACAATGAGTGTCCGGTCGCCGAGTGTGATCGCCCAGTGCTGGCCAAGAACTGGTGTTGCCCGATATGTCTAGGTGAGGATGATTGCTCAGATTATTTCAGACATGACATTTTCACTTATTTGTTACTACTGCTGTTTTTTTTTTTTTTTTTTTTTTTAGTAAAGTAAAGGTTTATTGATAGGTAAGTTTATTTGATAGGTAGGGCCTACATAGTACAAATATAGCCAACTTACAAGTAGATATTTGTTAGGGCTGCCCAACAATAAAAAAAATCATATCCATATACCGGGAAGAAATATTGATATCGCATTGCGATATCGAACTTTTTAACTGACGTATCGATGTTGGCGCTATCGCAATATCGAAACTTTCCTCGTCTGTTTCTAGATTTCCAGACCAGCCAGAGGAAATTATTCATTATAAACAATAGTAAGTAAATTAATATTTTTACTGTTATGTCTTATTACGTGTGCCAGTTTGTGTGTTGTACTATTCAAAATTTTAAATATCCACCCACCATTGCAATGTTGTGATTGGCGTGACGTGACGTAATCGTTCTTTTTTTAACAATAAGCATATTAGGTGCAAGTTCGATATCGTGATATGTACGATATATTAATTCTATATTATTGACATTGAATTATTTTTCTATTATCGATATTTATCGATAATCGATATCGTTGGGCAGCTTAAATATTTATACTTTCTTCTTTTTTATTTTTAACAATTCCAATGTCCATAACTGTCTTGGATCAACGGAAGCTACTGTACAATAAACAATAAACAATATATATAGTTGTGTGCCAGAGATAGGATGCTGACAGCTTACCTCAGTAGAATGATGGTAAGGCTGGTAAGCCACAATTTAAGAAGGTGGAAACTTGTTTACCAATGGATTTGTAAATTACCCCAAAAGCCCAACCTTCCATTGAGTCTATAATAATGAAAAATACAACTCCTTAGTTTGTTCAATTAAAAACTTTATTTTGTTTTAAAAATTGCAAATATGAAATAGGCTTATTTCTGTAAAAAAAAAGAAAAAACAGTACATCATATTGTTATTATCATATTCAGTGAATAAAACATGTAATTTTTGCTTTTACACTTATTAGTTTTTGTATAAAAGCCTGAACTATTCCAGTTTTGGTAATGTTCGTTAATTGGCTTGTTTTGAATGTTTTCTAACATGAAATTGAGCAAGTTATTCTCGTAATTCGATTTGATAATTATTTTGCTCGGACATCTTATTTTATTCTTGCTTCCAGATCAATCGAAACCAAAGATTTGCGAAGTCGGCAACAAGACGTACCACGCGGACGAACAGTGGAACGAAGATCCGTGCACCCAATGCGTGTGTCGAGACGGAACCCACTTCTGCATGGAGAAAGTGTGCTCCGTGTCTTGTACGAACGCTATCAAGAAGCCCGGCAAGTGTTGTCCGGTCTGCCTGCCAGAGTCGCCGAGCTCGTTCAAGGAGACGACTTACGTCAGCGTACTGTGCGTTCTGTCGTGCGTGATCGTGTGCCTGGGTCTCTACATCTGTTGTCGGCAGTGTCGCGGTCGCAAGCAGATCGATCTCGACTCTACACACTCGTACAATAACTACACCACGCACACTCCCCCTCCGCGATACACCTCCGCCGACAGACGGGACCCCTACCAATACAAGTACGAGCAGCCCTTCGATCCGGCGCACATCGACGAACTACTCAAGTCCCCCGAGAAGGTCGCGCTCGCCCCCGTGTAACCCTCTCCCTTATCGACCCTTATCTTACCAAAAAGTCTGATCTTAATAATTAGTACAAGTATGTACAACACTTAACTAAATTTGTTTGAGCTTGAAGATGAACTAGATAGATATGATATTTAACGTGGTTCAATCAATAAGTGTTCTTTAGACTATAATAGAAGATGGAACCTCTTCTTAAAAAAAAAAAATATGGAAACAAAAACATTAAAGAAATTTATTTTTTAACATGCAATCATATGCCTTCTAAAGAAAATTCAATGTCTAACCACACAACTTTACTCATCCTTGGAATGCAATATTGAATATGTAACATGTTATGTGTCTACTGTATTGCATTTCAAAACCGTAGTAGTAACGATGAATCTCGTCATTCATTAACATGATGCAAATTCGTTGCATATTTGTATGTTGCTACCAATTAAGTTGTAATGTACATTAGTATTTAAAAGTTGCTTTCCTTGAAGTCATTGTAAACTCAACATGAACTTGAATAGGCTGCAACTCCTGTCATAATTTGTATAGTTTATACTAAAACTACAGATTATGAAGAAACATGAAATCATCTATAACAACTTTCTTGATCTATGCTAAAGTGGTATGTCTAAAAGGACATAACTTTATTGAGCAGAAACTCTGCACAAAGAACTAGGCTTAAAGAAATGCAATTCCGTGTGTGTGTTACAATTATTGATCTCCAGATATTTAAACTTAAAATAAAACATTACATGTGACATGACTTTTAGGTGATCAAAAGTGAGTTTACCAACAAATGGATTCATTCTTTGGAAACAGTTTTTCATTTAACGTTGACGAAAGACAAATTGAAGTGATAGTCAAAAGAAGTAGTAATATATATTTTTATCATTTCAGAAGTATAGTTCCTGTGTGTTCAAGACTGTGGCCACCCAGTGATTATGTAGACGCGGTGTAGTTTAATTTTATTCTGTAACGAACACTTGCCCTTTATTTCATTGCAAAGCTGGCAATGCTTTTTTTCCTGTGTAAGAAATTGGTCAATGTGAAGCCATTTTCAGATTGTTTTGTCAGTCAATGAGCATAACATTCAGCATTTCTTCAATACAGAGAACTCGTACGATGAAATTTGGCAACACTCAATTTTTAAGTTAGTTAATGATACTGTATAATTTGTAATTAATCAATTACATTTTTATAATCAATAACTTAACAATACGTAAAATAATTTATTAGTAAAACACGGTGTACGATATGGATTAAAAGCAAGGAGTGGCTTCAAGCCTGACATACAGATGTTTAATATTTTACAATTTATAGTAGACAGAAATGGGAAATTTAAATAACCCTAATGAATATGTGTTTATAATTATGTCTGTATATAATGAGTGTGCATGTATGTACGTATCTTTGTATTTCTGTATGGACGTGTAATGTAAGTAAACAGTATTTTTCCTTATGGTAATATAGTTGTTACTTATTTGTAAAATTGTAAACAAAAACAAAATGTGATGGTTAAACAATTTTCAAATTTTAAATAGGTACCTACCCTATTCGTAACTGTGAGAGGCATGAAAACAAAAATATGTGTTACTTTTATTTACAGTTCATGAACACAACAGCCAAAGAAAGAAAGAAAGAAAGTTAAATCCTAACAATAGTTTGTTCATTAATAAACCTTCAAATGGAGCTTACAAATTTAATGCATCAGCAAATATTGATCCATTTAAGTTCTCATTTTCATTTTCTACATTTTATGCGTTGATCGCTGATGGTCTTGTCGAAGGCAGCTCGTTTTCTGGGTGTGTAAAGCTCCTGTAACAAAATAAACTTGTTCAAGAGTCAGCATCTTATTTCTTTAATGACAAACAACCCTAAATTCTACATCCAGTTACAATCTTAAATGAGCGTTACCTAACTATTTTCACAGCAACACCTTAACATATCACACTGTAGTTGCATTGCTGCAACTCCAGGTTTCTTGTCTATGACAGTACCATGCCGGTAATTTTAAAAGTTGCTCTTTTAAGAAACACATTTATAGGTATGAAGTTTGACATCATTTTGACGTCATTCAAGATAACACAGTACCTTATATTGGACCAATCTATTGAACTTTCATGTCTCTAAGTTTTCTCATTTTGTCAGAGTGATCCATACCTTGACAACAGAGGCCACTCAATATGGTGGTCATCTGTACTATACTAAGTACCATATTACCTATATGGAGTTTTGTTTTTTAGTACTGGTAGATTAAGTTTATATTTAGAAGCTTAATATTTATTTTTACAGCAGGGATTATTATTGTTAAATTTTGCTTTGTTTCATAATAAATTATATATTTGCCTGGCCATTTTTTGTTTTTTATTTCCCGTGTATTACAGGTTATTATATAAGGCTTGCTGTTTCAAAATCAGTTTTGATTCAATAGTCTTAGATTATTATTATTATTTGTTGTTTGACAATGTACTACTCGAGAGCTAGGGCATACGACGTTGGTCTTTAGTTGTCTCTTATGAAAGGCAGTGCTAGCCAGGACCAATTCTACTCTGGACCCAGATAGGGTTCAAAAGTCTTGTCTGAAAATTTTTCAAATTACAGTTTTGTTCCTTGTTGGAAAACACAATAGCTACACTGAAACAAACACCTTCAGTGGCAATGTATGGATTCAATTATACAGTGAATAATTGTATTAGTTATTATAACAAAAAGAATGATATTCTATTCCTATGAGTTCCATATTATGTTTGTGTACTAAAATAGTACTAGTATTCATGTTTTTGTGTGATTCAAATTCCTAAATTACGTATCGCTGATTAAAACATAATTGCTGTTGAAAGACTGAAAGGTAAGTGGAAACTTGAAGCACTTTTTTTAAACCATATAATTTTATTACGAGTAGTCTTAAAAAATGGTATTGACCGCACGAGTTTTCTTTTCTAGTTCGTAGATGTACTGTTCTGCAGTACATATTGGTTAAAAAAATAACTATACAACTCCATAACGTTAATAATACTTAATACGGTGTGGGCAGCAAGTGTTGTTACTTGATATGCTGTGCTATGTGAAACACAACCGCAGAACAAGTAACAACATTCCACACCCCTATTGGATAGTCGTTTGCCACCCCTATATCATGATTGTTTACCATTTCCGGAGCACGTTGAAGAAGGCAGGTATCACTACTTCTGGGTAGCGTTTTATCAAACGATTCTATTCTGCTGAAGATCGATTTGAATTTCTCGTGGACAACGTTTTTCTTTGGGTCAAACTCGCGTAGTTTGACCTTCTGCTCTGTGAAGGGTTCTGGAGGCATTCGCAGAACTTGGTCGTTATACCGCACCTTTGTAAACAACATCCTG
This sequence comes from Isoperla grammatica, assembly GCA_945910005.1. Lineage (NCBI taxonomy): Eukaryota > Metazoa > Arthropoda > Insecta > Plecoptera > Perlodidae > Isoperla > Isoperla grammatica. The sequence continues at coordinate 112,762,356 of OX246737.1, read as the reverse complement.
GCAACAAGGATTACAAAATGCTGAGAGATCTTAACAAGCTGCTATCATGCCATTAGACTCACCCACTACAGGTTATTGGAAATTGAATGCCGCCATTATATTCATTGACAGAGTAGGCAGTTTGTTTACAATTCAGTTAGTTAGTTCAGTCCAATCACTGATTCATATGTTTCATATTTGACATATCGATCTTTGATTGTTATCGCTCACTCGTCGATGGTGTTTGGAGCTTACAGGTTTGGTTTAGTCGCTTTAAATTAAAGTCTCCCACTGAAAATCAGTCTTGTTAGTGTTACTGAGTGGGTAGACTCTACTGTCAATTTATTTATGTATTTTATTTTAATTTTAAATGTGCTAATCAAAAAAATTAATCTTGAAATTCTAGATTCTGTATTGATTGTTATGATAGTATTGATTGTGTATTGATGTTCTTGTTCATTATTGCAACTGTACTGTAATAATATTATTGTTTGGGTATTGCTACTGCGATCGTACTTTTTCCCACACAAAACTGTATGCTTGCCACTCTAAAGGTGGCCTCCAATTTGCAATCACGACAGCAATGCCAATAGACTTACTCTACTATATACAATACACTACTAACAGACTACTTACTCTACTAGATTTGCTCTATGACTTAATCTTGTCCCAAGATCTTGGGATTTTAGAGCAGTTACTAGACATGAATAGTGGACAAAAGTTTGTTTTAGAATTCACCTTTATCCACTGTACGAAAACCAAAAGGAATTCGCAATTATCACAGAGATCTACTAATTTACCCTTCTCCCTAAAAAAAAAAAAACAATATTTCGTACCTAACATGTGTGCAATTTTATTCCCACACATTGTGGTTAGAAACGGATTGGCTTACGGTTGATCATGCACTCTCTTAACCCACTCCTGCTTCTTATCTTCTTCTTCCATCAGTTTGGCGACATCTACACACTCGCCCTGAGCCATCAATCGAGCTCGAGGCTGGTTACGTGCGTTCCAGTATGGCTCGCACTTTCGGTATGAACCCTGCGTACACACAAAATACACACGATACATCACTCCGTGTCCGACGCACAATCTACAGTATGCGACATAAGTAAATCAAAAGTACGAACGAAAACATCTTTTATACTAATTTTTTATTAGGTAAGGTTACTATATATAAGTCATATAAGTTATATATAAGTCGTTATTTCTCATCAATTACTTGCTGATTTGAAAATTATTAGATGGAGCCAAAAAACTATAGTGCGAGTGCAGGAGAGAAAGATATGTTCTGTCCAACCCTTGATTTACGTTGCCACAACACAAACCAACACAAATAATGAAGTAGGAAGCTCATTAGATTCTCCTGGTAAAAGGTAACACAATTTTTGTAAGCCATGATAATTATCAGTCTATCAAATAATTCCTCGATGTTAAGCCTTTATTTTTAGATAGGAACCCCGCATCACAAATTAAAAATTTAAATCACAAATTAAAATTATTCGGAAACCTGGCACCTCCACCAAATTATCGAATATTTTAATAAAACGTATACCCCCTTACTTAAACCCGACACCTCCATCCACTATAAGATAATTTTCAATTAATCATGTAATAATATGTACTGAAATATGTTGTATCCACAAAAATCAAATCGACAGCAAACAATTTTCCCTCTCAAATGCAATGTGATGTGCTTGTTGTAATTCACTTGGCCACGTATTATATACAAGTCCACTGGTTAAACAACTATCTTATCTTATCTTATCTTATCTTATCATGCACTCACCGTACATACGTAGTCGTGAGGCGGCCTGGATCGTCTGTTTCGTTGTCTGACGTATCTCCTCTCCCTGCGAGTAACGTTCATGAAGTCTGTGTACCTCAACACTTTCAGCAGCTCCTCCACATAGGACAACTCCCTACAACAAACACCACAATGCATGTGTATTGGTTATACATCACTTGAAGGTGGATTAAGCCAACGGTTTAGCCGCGGTCGCTTAGCCGGTTCCCATACGAACACCGAAGTTAAGCAACCTCGGGCTAGGTCAGGAGGTGGATGGGTGACCACTCTCCTCTGAAACACTAGTTACCGTTGGTTAGAGGAGATGGGAGGGTTCGACAGCTTGTGTAACAGCTTCGTTCTTCTCGTCAACTCCTCGGCAGTCCAGGTTAGTGGAGGAACCTAAATGACTGGTCAAAGTTGCACAGTCCTTTCGAATGGGACGTAAAGCTGATGGTCCTCTTGGTACTTTTCGACAGGAGTAGGCTACGTGCCTATACCGGGTTTCCCCTCCTCCCTTCTTCATCATCACGCATCGTTGTTAATCATCCGTTGTTATACTGGTCACTGTTAAATGGCATAAAATGCTGTATGGGGCCAATCCATAAATAAATAAATAAATAAATAAATTTATGCAAAACATAAATGACGATCTTACAGTTTTCAAAGTGTGTTTGCCCTTCACGAATTATAAGAAAACCAATGTTTTTTTCAATTGTTTCAGTGTAACAGGTTATCAAACAACAGGTTAAAATTCGCAGTGGCGTATCCAGGAATTGGGAAAAGGGGGGTTTCCAACCCATATTATAGGGAGCGGAACCGAAACATAAGTGGGGGTCCCCCGGCAAAAATTTTTCGTCAAGATCATTTGGTGCAAATTTGTGCGTCTGCCAAAATTATTAAGTTTCTGCTTGTTTAAAAAAAAACTAATGTATTTGGTATTTAATGCAGAAATACGTCTTAATGTAAGCTAAACGGTCATTTTTCCTTTGCGAAAGAGGACGGGGGGGTTGTTCCCCCCTTGGATACGCCACTGGTCAAATTTTATACGATATACGCAAACGGTAGCACGAAATTGCATTACTAATATAAAAATGTTCCAAGGTGTAGAAGGTCCCATGTGAACATTGCATTTCTAACACAATATTATTTATTATAACAATTAACAACATATCAAATTTTAACGTACCAATTGGCGAGTTTTCCCAACATGTTTTTAGCCGTTAGAAATTTAAGCATTTTAACAGCATAAGTTGAATGTTTGAGAAGTTTCCGGACGTTTGAGGATTTGAACTCAAGATATTCCAACATTTGGAGGCACGTCCCATGTAGAACGAGAAATTATGGCGCTTCTCTATCCAACAGAGCACTTCAATTCTCTTTCCATCGTTTTGAAATTTCACAAACTTTAGATTTTTGTGTTTCTGTTACAGATAAATAGTTCTTAAATATGCATGTTTCTTTTGAGTCACTTTTTATTCATTTTGAAACTCCTTGCTTATATGATAGTAAGTTCTTACGTTGTATTTGCGAAGCTCAATATTCCTGGCGTCACGTAAGTTCTCAGCAGGTGATGGAGTTTGAAGAAAATGAACAACAGCCACTGTTTTGCTTCCTCGTCCAGTTTATCTAATGCAGCCATTCGCACAGCTTCCTCGTAATTCTAGGTAACAAATATTGACCACAGGGCGTTATCAGGCTATATAGTGGTAGCAACCCCTAAGATTCTGATCCCTAAACCACTCTAAATTACACTAAACTGTAAAAGGCACTTACTTAAAAAATGTTGAATTTCGGAGTATGTTTCCTACTCCTTCCTCAGACCAAGGGCAACACTCAAGTTTAACTTTGAGCTTTCCTCGGTCTGAGGAAGGAGTAGGAAGTATACTCCGAAAAATTTCAAATTTTGATGTTATCACCTTGGTAACTGTTAAATTACTGCGGTTGATTTATTATTTTATTCCGGGTCAAACAGTTTCTGCGTGTTTACACACACGCATTAATATTTTTGTCGCCTCTTGGAATAGATGTAATAGGCCTATAATAGATCTAAAATGAGTTCTGGTTTGATATGAGTTCAAATTGCTTTTTACGTGGTTACCCTCATCAAAACTAATGTTGACTAATGTTTCCATAATATTATGTTTGTACATTGTGTTCATTTTATGTGAGTGTTGGACATGGTAGCCTAAACCTGATGACTAATGGGGATAAGTGTGTCAGTCAGTAAATACCTTCATCTTGTTCAGAGTCTCCTTGTTAGTTTCATAGACCTCCTCCAGCCACTTCTTGAACTCTGAGAAGCACATGAGGCGGCTACGCACATAGTATCCCCGCCATGTCTTCTGAATGCGCACGGCCATATCGTGATAGTACTGTCTCCACATCTCTTCCACGCGCTCCTAAAATCATTCAATTTCATTCTCTTTCAATTCAATTCACTTTCAATTTCAAATTAAAAAATTAAAAATGGATTTTCTTTCTCATAATATAATATAAATTAACTACGTAGGGGAGTTGAGAATTTGACGTTGAGGGATTGAAAGCAGTAGGGATGTAACATACTAAAAGAGCAATGTTTAGTTCGAATTATTAAATCATCATACATTGACGGTATTTTACCGATATTTTGAGAACGATAGAATATATTGAAAAAGTGATTCATATGGGCCCTACCTGGAATATGACTATTGTTATTTTGTTATTTCTGTATTTACAGAAATATCTATCGTAGCAATTTTAATATTTGATAGTTTACAAAAGTGTTAATCGTAGCCATTTCAATATTTCATAGTTTTTAGATCCATTGTTTAGCTAATAAAAAACCCAATCCCGAGTATTAATCACATTTTCAATATCTTTAGCTTTCTCAAATGATACCAAAAAATAAAAAACGTTAATTAAGAGACTTGTGCCCTTTACCCTTAAGTTAATGTAGTGCCTGTCATTGTATCGCACCTCCCATGACTCCGTGCGGCTCGGAAGTTGTAGCCGTGTGTGACAGAGGGCTATATAACTAATGAGACCCCAGACAAAGCCCCACAAAGCAATGTGATGTGATACACCTCAGGGGGCTGCGCTGACACAGACACAATACACATTACACAAGGCTCGTCAACTGCAGCTGACTAGAGTCGCCGACCCTTGCGAACAGTCTCAACAACGAGGGCATTATAAAGTTTTTATTTATATATATAATGATGCTTCTTTTAATAGTCTGAATAATGACAGTTCATTTTTTAATTAATAAAGAATTTTTTAGAAGCATCATTAATTTTATAGAATTAGGCTTCAAAATAAGATTTCATAGTGTTGAATCTAGAAACTAGAAACCCAACCCCGACTGGAACTTGAACCCTTGGACGCTATAACCACTAAATGGCGTATAATGGGCCGTTTATTTAATTTAAATAGTAAGGGACATAATAAAACCTTCCATTTGAATTACACAATGTTGAAATAAAAGAACAAACACTAAAAGCTTTAAGATGAAACCTTTTTGCAGTGACTATAGCTTCATCACTATTCGCAATAATAGACTAGCATAATATACGTAGATTTGAACCGTGTTTGAACAAAACGAGGGACTACAAATTATTATTATATATATCTGTAAACCATACTATGTAAATTGTATTGTGAGAATAAAATACTTTGAATTGAATTGAATTGAATTGTAAGATGTTTCAATAAGTACGTGTACAAAATATCAAAGTCAATCAATCCCCAGCGGAGGTTCAGTCAACCTTATAACTTGGGAGCTCTATGAGCCTTGACGGTCCTAGTCTAAAAAAGGGGTCTTGAGTGTTTAGTGTGAGACCATTCGTATCTAATAAGACAAATCAGTAGTATTCCTAAGTGTTTTATTATAATTTCGTGTCTAACGACGTATTCGACATCCAGGTCACTTGACGTCAGAGGAGGTTGGAGAAAGGGTCAAGCTTATAGTATTATCTTTGGGGTCAAGTGTGGAAAAGAGACATCGGAGGATCTCACTTCGTTGCCTCTTATGATTGGCAGAGTCATCCCAATTGTTCCTTACTTTCAATAGGCCGATGTAGCGCCTGCGAGCCATGAACCCGCGCCATATTCTCTGGATCTCCGTAGCCGCGATGTGCAAGCGATCAAGGTGATGCCTCTCTAGGAAGCCTCGGACCCAGCACTGTATGCGCCGCGCAAATAGGAACTCTTCGAGCCGGCAGTCCTCTGCCTCACTGTAACCACGGTCCAGTATTATCTAACACTGTCAGTCACCTCGCTATGTCAAGGTGATGCCTCTCTAGGAAGCCTCGGACCCAGCACTGTATGCGCCGCGCAAATAGGAACTCTTCAAGCCGGCAGTCCTCTGCCTCACTGTAACATCAGTTACTCCTGTTTTATTTCTCTATGAGTTACTCTTGATGGAGCTGTCTGTTTACTTAAGGGGACAATCCACTGAAAATGTAGCAAAAACTATCCTTTTTCGATTTTTTTTTTCCATCATAATATTTTTAAATGTTCTTTCGTTTATATGTATAAAAATACCCTGTTAAGGTCCGAGACTTGCTTCCATCACTACATAATTTATAAGTGAGCGTTGCACGACGAAAAAATGCCAGTCCCGTCGAAAATACAACGTTTGGTTGCATTTTAGAATGATTACTAGTACAGATGTGTTCTCCAACTAAGATTTAAAACTCCCGGTTTCTTGTCCACTGAGCTGTGTAGCCTGGTCGTAATAGTTATAAAATATGCCGCTAGGTAGTATTGAAGCAAAGATATTGAAAGAGAAGAGAGAAACCACTAGCCGTGGAATATTATAATATCTTTGATAATAACTTTGGCTGATTTCTGAAACAGCTGATAGGCCTAGGGTTTGTTTTGGTTTTCAAAGGTGCTGTCACGATTTATTTTCTCCTCCAGTTTCTAAAGTATAACAATCTGCTTTTTTAAAAGCAAAAACCATGCCTAAAAGGAGAAAATGTGCTGCTGCAAGTATAGCAAATGTTTTGAAGAGAAACGAACCGCAAGAGGTGGATTTGCAAGGTAGGCCTATGCCTGGCAATGCAGATGTTTTAGGCCTAGACTTAGGCCTAGACCAAGTGAATGTTTTGGAGGAAAACATACCAGCACCAGAGAAAATAAATCTCCGTAAGTCATCGATAGAACATTCAGCAAATTGCAATCTTCCAACAAGGCCTAGGCCTAGTGATGACCAGTGCACTGAACAGCCTCCTCATTATGTTTTGGCTGATTTGAACTGTTTGTCACAACTAATAGACAAGTACCCGTGTTCCTTCTGTGGGTCTTGCACCCTTGAGTTCAATGTTAGTGAGAACCATGGGTTTGCAAATAAACTCAGTTTAGTTTGTGATACTTGCGGTGTAGCTAATTCCACAAGTTATTCTTCCGCTCGTTCTGCTCCGAACAATGTAGGCCAAACTTCATCGCGGCCGGATTTTGATGTGAACAAGAGAGCTGTGCAAGCTTTTCAAGCTATAGGCAAAGGTTATGCAGCAATGGATTCATTCAAGAATTTGGGCGAAATGTCCAAAATCCGTGTTCGCGTCTCGTCATCGCATCGAAAGTGCGGTAATGGATGCCGTCTGCCAGTACAACAATGGGTATGTCAAATCTCACCTAGACAACCTAAACAGCAAGGGTTTGTCACCATGCAGACTTTCGGTCCAGTACTCCAAACGTAAGGAAATGCGACGTCTTCGCCAATGTGCCCGGAAAGCGAGTGCGAAGTATGGGAAGATTCGAAGAAAAGTAAGACTGGCAGCGTTACGGGCTGAATCACTGAAGAAATCAAGAGAAGGCACCACATACAGTGCTGGTGCATTTGATTTGGACACAACAGAGTAGCCGAGTGATGAGACAGTGGGTACTACCATTTCTAAAAGTAGAATCAACTAAAATTGGCTAAATAAATACCTAAAACTTTCAAATTGCTGTATCTCGGTAACTTTTTTCATGCACATTTGATATTGGAAAATGTATCTCCTTTTTATTGGCTCATCAGAATAAGCTGATTATTTTTGTGTAAGTTCAGAGATAGACTGTTAACAATAACTAGAGAGCACATTTTCAATTTAGCAATTCATTTTCAAGAAAATAATTATTTGACATTACATTGTTTCAAAAAAACATGAAATGCACATAGTACCAACTTTAAAAAATTAAAAACAAATAATTAGAGCTAAATTGAAAAATGTGCTCCCTAGTTATTGTTAAGGAGGTTGTTCTGCATACAATAAAAATAAAAATAAATCAAATCCAATAAAAACAAGAAAGAAGATAGAATTTTAGAAAATGTATATTTTTTGGGAATATACTGAAAAAAAATATATAAAAAAAATAAAAATTACTGTTTTTAATTTTTTTTATTTGGTTTTATAAGGTATAGAAACATGTCCTCGAATTTCACTATTGTAGTGTACATACTCACTGACATAGCATTTTCAGTGGATTGTCCCCTTAACTAATCTGCATACAGATGTTTTCAATGCTCATATAATGACGAAACTCGAAAGACCCTCTGCTAACTTTTCATTTGGCAATGTAGGTACATAATTTTACCTACACAGTGTGGCAGTTATGCCTACATACAATCAATTAGATCTGCCTGTGATAGCGATGAGAAAGTTAACAACCTATTTTCGAAATATGGTCTGGTTGTTTTGTGTGTAAATCCCCAGTAGCTTTTTTCTTGTCGAAAGACGCGTAGGTGTACTTAATAACAAGAAAATATGACATAAGGCGACTGTATAGGCCTATAACTGTACCCGCTGTACCTATTCCATTCTAATAAGCTTCAAACGAGGGCACGTATTCCGCAATACAAGTAGGCCCTACCTAAATCAAAGAAAACATTATAATGTAGGCCTAATACTTTATAATGCGTTTCCTTTCTTCATTCCTTCTTTCCTTACTTACTTACTTAACTTAGTAGACACAATAGTTCAGCATTGAACTTTGAGGAACGCTCTCCCGGGATGGGCCCTTTATAGAGCAGATGAAAAAATACAGAGGTAAAAGTAAAACGCGTAAGCCCGAGGGCTGGGATAATAATAAATATGGAGTGTGGGGTAAAAGTGGGGTAGAACCTGCTACAATGAAGTCAATGTGAAAAAACGAGAAGAAAACTGAATTGGTGCTCAGTAGGAGCGAGGGGGGCCGTCTCAGTCTAGGGCTAAACCACTGAACCATCCAGGCCCCAGAGACGTTACTATAGGCTGGGACGGAGCCGATTTGAGGGACTTTTGGGAGCCCTCAAGAGACGAGCAGATGGTCGCTTAGGTCGATAGGCACCCTTCTTAGATGAACAGTGGGTCTTTTTGGTATTCTCACGGGGCGAACCCGCGGAGTACCCGTGCTGGAGATTGGGTGTCGAAACCTCGTGTTTTTCCTTGTATTTAGCAAAACTATACACTTTGCAGTTATAGAGCCTAATATAATAGTTTAGACACGTGTGTCACTGTTCACAGTGCACAAGATGTAGGGATCGACTCTTGGATAACTTTTGATTTTGAAGCTATTATCCTCCTAACTCTGTTGATATAATAAATAATAATAATAATATGGTGCTGGCAATGTATGTAAAGAGTGACCTTGAAGCTGTAGTATACCCCCCCCCCCCCCTCCCCCCAAAATTAGCTCTTGTAACCAATTGAATACATTTGAATTACTTAGTGTTTTATGGCGTACTCGAAAACTAGGCATGACGTCGGGGGTATGTAGAGAAAAGGAACAAGTAGGACGTAACAACAGGAAAATGGTTAGGGAAGGACAAAGACTTAATTTCGTCTGGCTTCTCTACATCGACTTGTCCGGCTAGGGTGGCCCTACCAGAAGATACGAAAGGTATAATTTCCCAGAAGCATATGCTTCCGCCGGCCTAGCTCTCAGGATCATCAAAAGCACGCAACGCAACCCTGCAATAAGTTAACAGTCCCTGGGCTGGAACAGGTACAAAACGGTGAACAAAAAAGTGAATATAGAATATATTTACTTACTCTTCTCTTCTTTGGATCTCATCAAATATTTTACTGGCGTCGAACAGCAGCTGCGCTACGGATGCCATCTTACGAAGATTGGTCGATGTCACGTGACAAAGTAAGATTCGAAATTGGAAACGAGGTAATGCAATTCGCTCAAATTAGGAAACGCGTTCATGTTATCACTGAAAAGTGATGAAACTGATCAACAATTTAAAATAAATAACACATAATATGTAGTCATAGTTTTAGATGTTTCGACTAGAATTGATTTATTTTTATTATTAAAATAATTATTTAGTTGTATTGTTGTGCTTGTGATGTGATGATAATTCTTGATTAGTTTCTTCCTGCCGAGGTTTTCGATATAACAGAATAAGAATTTAAGTACCAAAGTTATATGAAATTAAACAAAAGTAAAAATATAACATTACAAATAAATTGCTTTACCTTCAGACATAACTCACACAAGATTTATCTGAGGAGAGGTGCAACAGTCTTCTTGTCGCACCCTGCGCCTTGTCTTGACTTGTCGCGTCCTTTGATCCTGTTGTATAGGCCTACACAGTAGTATACTAAGTACGTAAATCGTGCACTTTTCCGCCCTTGGACAACTTCAGACCAGTTTTTAAAGAAAGAAAGTCGTGCTTGAAAAAAACGTACGATTGTATGTCGCACTCGTAACAAAGAAATTATCATTAATACAGTACTAAATTAACACACGTACAGTGGCAACTATATATACATCATTTTTTTTTTTATTCTTTTCATCCCCCCTCCCCCCTCCCACTTAAATGATTTTGTTTCCCTTGGTTACAACCCCGGCGATGTGTGATTTATTTGATTCGGCCGACCTCATTTGACTCATGATTTGACCCAGCTGTCGAATATGTCGTAAACAAAAATATACAAGAGTATGCTAGGACAGTGCGTGCGTCCGTGCGTGTATGAAAGTGTGGTGCAGGGCACACAAGAATACTATTGTACCATGTACTGTGGTGGCTCTTACGCATATTGGGAGGCACGGTACCTATCCTATACTATCGATAGGGGTTAGCTCAGCGGTAGCATCCGTTGCTCTATTGCTGGAGATAACGACTGCGATTATCACCCGCTTTATCCTGCCTATAGTAGTTTTGAGAGGTTGTCTACATTCATACAGTGAATCTGAGATTGGTTCGTAAATCGACTTCGAGTGTATGTCAACTATTCCACTACCCTTATTTGTATTAGTTTGTGAGAATGTGCACATCTGCAGAACTTACATAACGTTCTCCGTGCAACTGACAGGGATAAATCACACTAAAAAGGATCGTTTTTCTCAAAGGGGGGCGGGAGGGGGCTCACTTGGTGATCCTGATGACCCCTCTAAAATCTAAATCTACAGAATAAAATCTTACGTAATATTTTTATTTTTATTAGCACGTAAAACAAGGATTGCATCTGCTTACTTTGTCCCCTTTCATTTAAATGATTATGTAAAATTTCCTTCCTTCTAAATAGCTTTTCTTTTTCTCTGCTTAAACTTTTCTTTTTTCCTACTTTTCTATAACCTATCAGTTTTGCTAAATTGTGATTATTATTGTTCACAGTTCATATAATAACGTTACTTTTATTATTTTATGACGTTTACCTCCTCCACAGTTACCCGTTGTACTCTGCTATTATCAACCCCCCCCCCCCCCCCCCCCCCCCCCTAGAGCCACACCACATCTAGCTGATGACTCAAGTCAAGGCAGTCGCGCTCAGCATACGGCAGGAGGTGGATGTGTCGCCGCTGTTATGATGTCCAGGTAAGACTGCCTGCATCAATTACGGTTTAATTTGCATTCTCTCTATCGACGTGGCTGATAGTTAATTAAAACAACTAATTACAACTGTCAGTTCAACGATAGCGCTGTGTTGTGTATAAGAGCTTTGGGACATTTAATGAGTTTATGTATTTATTTATTTATTTATTTCGTCACGTACAGTTGTATTCATTCTGGATGATATTGTACAGGTCATTTCATAACATATAATCTTATGTTCTAATTCTATAAAAGAACAAAGAAAAACTTAAACTATAAGTAACTATACACATATATAGATATAAAACTTTGTTCACGTATAATATTAAAATAGAAACACTGATAGAAGTACCCCTGATAATCCAACTAGATTAGATAGGCCTCTGATTGTCGCGTTTCTAAAGTTGTCTCTACCTGTCACTTGGTCCAAAGTGATAGCCGCTTCTGCGATCCAGCCAGAGTCGGTATTTCAACCAACCTCAAAGGGGTGCGCGCGCACCTTGCAGCCAGTGTGGACGACGCACCTGTGCGGGGGAGCCCACGGTCCAGGATAATATTGGGCCCGGGGGGGGGGAGGGGGGGAGCATCCACTGCGAGGGGCCATTCAACCACTATTAAGTGGACAAATGAGACAAATTATGGAGAAACAGCTACAGGTAAAATATAGCGTGAAGACGAATACAAATTTTGTTTGAATAAATCGCAATATTTTTTATTGGGAATTGGAAATTGGAAAGTGTAAACAAAACATAATACCCTAGTAGGAAATATTAAAACATCTTGGCTATTTCATAATCCCAAGTCTACAATTTTGAAGTTTCAAAAGTAAAATAAGTCAAGAAAAATGCAAATAAAAATATTTTCGAAACAAAATTAAAAAAATGGATTTTGGTTTCAAATTTGGATTTTGTTACAAATCCAAATTTCAGTAAACTATCCAATAATAACTTAAAATGATGGATGTCAACTGGAAGGTACCGTAACTTTTTCTTATCGCACATTCTTGAATCCACACGAAGATCTTCGACTAAAAGTGGAGCCAAATGTTTCGGCAGATGATAACTACGGTAGTATTTAAAATGTAATAAGGAACTTCCAATACATTGGTGCAATCTCTGCAGGAGCCGGACATTGTGGTAGTGTGACCATGGTGTGACATTCAAACAAAACTTTCGTTTACCTTCGCAAAGTAGTCCGTCCGATCAGTAATGTCACGTGACTTTACGTCACTGGGTTAGAGTTTTCAACCCGAGTAAACGAAAGCGTTTCGGAGTAGGGTTTGTTTGCAAATGGATGCCGTGCGCTTGCATAGCTAAACCTAACATTCAAATTGTTTTGAATTTTTTGTAATGCCTGATGTACTTACTTTCTACGTGAAATTCATTAATAGCCTACTCAAAAACACGGTTTTGCGCCCAAATATCCACATGCATAATCCACAGCCACTTTTAACACCACCATCAAAGTTATAACATTTTGAATTTTCCGCCCAAACCTAACTTACCCTGCTCACTTTTTTGGTGATCGGGTCAGAAAACCGGGTTACTCTGGCATCTGTTGCCGAACGCACCAAAGTAACCTGTGCTCTGGCGAGGCAAACGAAAGCCGCTTTCGTTTATGCTAGAGAATCGATTCTACGATTAAATCGAATAAAAAGAATCGATCGATTAATAAAAAGAATCGAAAGGAAAGAATCGATTATTCGAAAGAATCGATTCTCCAACTCGATGAGTCGATAGTCGACTTGCGTAAATGCGTGGCCGGTGATGGGGTGATGGATGGCTGTTGGCTGGTTGTGACAACAAATAATCCCTATGAAGTCATCGAAGGCCATGCGTAGGCCCTAGTAGGGCGAGGGTACAAAAATCTTACTAGTTCCTGTTTACCGAAGGTAAGTTACCATTATTATGTGGAAATGAAAATGCTTACACTAGACGCAATCCCAATCCCAGTATTAGCACTAGTTTTGTAGGCTTGCCTAGGCCCCTAGGCAGACTAGCCTAGGCTAGGCCTAGTGACACTGCGTCACTTCATTCTAGGGTCTTCCCCCTTAGGTATACCTAGGCTAGGCCTACGCAGGGCAGGCTTTTTAAACTTAACAAGGAATATAAAGTGAGTGGTCCGACAAGTAGGCCTACTCTAAGGCCTAGGGGGCCTAGGCCTAGGCCCTAGATTGCAAAAATCTAATAAAAAGAATTACGCCTAGGCCTAGGCCTAGATAAAAGTAATGAAAAAGTAAAAAGTAGCCTAGGCAAATTATGGTAACAAATCTTTTTTTGATGGACTGGTAAACTTGCATTAATTTGTTTGTAATCTAGGCCTAAACCTAGACCTAGGGCCTAGGCCTTATTTGTGGATCTATCTTGAGGAGTGACAGTCTAGGGGCTAGGCCTAGGCTAGCTAGGCCAGCATAGGCTCACATTTGTTTCTGTCATGGTTGCAGTGGTGGCTCCTGGGGTTTAAAATGGGTCTAAGGACGTGTCTGAATAGCCTACCGTTCTTGATTTCATTCTTGTTCTTATTCTTATTCCACTCCAGTCTCACGTATTCGGACGAGAGCCGGACATTACTTGATTTAAGTAGGGTTAGGGTCGTAACTTGTCATCAGATCCACATTTTTTTTAAATCAACATGTTTAACCAAAATTTAGCATCAAATATGCATTGTATTTAATAATAATTACATTTTGAAGGCCACAGGCTTTAAATACTTAACAATTAACTGAGATATGTTCTGACCCATCGTCCGCCATCTTCCGGAATGAAGTCTAATGTGCACTTTCAATTCTTGTTCTCATTCTTATTCTTATGACGTAGGCCTAGTCACGCGCGCGCGACAGTATTCGGACAGTACTAGATAGGCCTACGTCACGGATGATTGATGACGTAAAATTAAGAATAAGAATGAACGTCGTTTTGGTACTATTCGGACACGTCCTAAGGCACAAATCAGTTAACATTTAAAAAAGGGTTAGTTTGTCGTCATTTAGACTTACATTCATCTTCATATCGTACAGAAGATAATAAATAACGGCACTGGCACATGCATGGAAAACAAAATAATGCATTAACTACAGAACAGCCGCAAATGCATTAGTATTTTTCGGATGTTGATTTGTTTTAAGTTCTATTAAAAGTCTAGTGTTGTCTTGGCATTGCTGACTAATACACAATGTCTTCGCTAACAGTCGATCTTCATAACTAAATGTTAATGTTTCAAATATCTTATGGCTTAGGCCTACCTCATTCATTTTGTTTTGATGTAACACGGAATACTATCACTGTCCATAATTAGACCTAGGCCTATGTGATGAGGCTACACTACTGTCAGTCACTATACACTACAAAGCCAAAATCCACACAACATCATGCACTGCACTAATGTAACACAAAGACAACCACCTGTCAGCACAACCACTTGCTTGAATGAATTATTTGTGGTGCCATACAGGGGCATAGGCCAACCGAGCCCGAACGTCAATGTAACATCTGCGTTCTTCACTCGCTTGTTTGCAAGACAAATGAAAAAGCGCGTGCGCCGTCAGTTTCTTTGTTTGTTTGGTTCTTTCATTTAGCAGTCTTGTGCTAGTTAAGGCTGGTCCACACAGATTTTGAAGATATAATGCATAAGGTTTTAAGACGTTGTTTTAAAAACAACAATGAAAACAACGTCTTAAAAGTTAAAACTAAAACTTTGTGTGAACGCCAGTACCGGTACGTGTTTCCTATGATCCAACTTTACGGCTACGCGTTAAACCTTAAATCGTATGTCCTAAAAATCTGTGTGGACCAGCCTTTACATTTCACATTTCGACTCATTATTTTCCTGACAAAATGCAAGGCGCATCACCTATAATGTACTCTGTCGCAGACTTCGGGCATCGCGTGGGGAAGTCAAGCAGAGCGCTCACCGCGCTTTTATTTGAATATGCATATTGAAAATAAAATACAAACCTTTCGATTTTATGTAAGTATATATATGCTACAAGTCCACAACTCGTAATTTAATGTGAGTGATTGTTGGCGAGAGGAGAGGGGACACGTGCCCATGTGCCCTTACGGGTGAGCCGCCACTGCATGGTTGTCAGCTCAGTAAGTAGCCTAGCCAGTGTCATTCCATGGAACACATATATAGAGCACTCAAAATAGACTACTGTAAATGCATTCTGGTGGCAAGAAAATAAACTTCTAAGAGTTAGGTTTAGCTGTCAATTTCCATTATTATTATTCATCAATGGCGCTGAAAGGAGGTTGTTTAGCAGCGCTATCTATGTTAGTTTTGAGTCCTCTATAAGGTCGGTGCACAATAGGCTTAGCCCGGGAAGAGCTTCCTGTTGCTGTTAAAAGTTCAAAGCTTGTAAAGCTCCTTCCCAGTAAGGGAGGGCAAAAACTTGTATTTCAGTTAACGTGTAACCTCTCTCTTTGTGAAATGCGGGTACACCTTTTGTGCCTGCCTACCCAATAGATTTTTCACATGAATAAGTACACTGTAGGCTACAGATGCATTTGGTGTGCGATTTTGGTTCAGCGCCGCGCCGTCAGTCAGCTAAGATTGTACGCTGTGGCCGGTCGTACACAGTATATAACCCTGTATGGCGGGCGTGCACAGGTCCGTGCCTTTAATATTTAGAGGAAAACAATAAACGTGTACACGTATTAAAACGTTGACACGTGTAGTCGTGTACACTGTCCTGTCCCTACTTCCCGGTGCCGACCTACAGTTGCCGGGCAACTACTAGGGCTGGGAGAAAACGGTTAATTTTGTAAACGTTCATTTTTTCCGAATTTTTCGCGTTTGAACGTTTAAAAGTAACACCCCTCCAGTTCACAAAATGTCAACAAAAAAGTGAGTTATAGTGTTGCGAAGAAACATGGTTAACGACATAACACGGTTGATTCATTGTTGATTATATTCCCCACCGTTGTGTCCAACTGTCCACAGTCATTTTGACTCGTCGGCTCGTCGAAGAGCTGTGACATCGGGAAAATCGGTGAATTGGGTTTTGACACGGTTAAACGTGTAGCCTATGAATGTTTGTACACGTATATTTTCTTGCGGTCGTTAACACGTTTAAACGAATCAGCCCTAGCAACTACAATGATTGTAATGTATTTGTCATCTTACTACTGGAAGGTAAGCTGTTGGATCCTTTCCTCACATTATACCATTCCAGCCGATTGGCACCTACTTTCATAACCTATTTAGGGGTTTTCTTTATTGTAACATTGGTATTACTGCTGTGTACTTGGATTGGTTGCCACTTGCCACCCTACAATCGGAGGGGCATTTCAGGGGCATTACTGCAGTGGCCTGTTGAGGTAGTCATAGATCAGAACCCGTATAGTAGGGTCTAGATTGAAGACGGCCGATTGAGATTGAAGGTGATTGATTAGGCCTACACAGTAACAATATACAGTATGGTAATGGACTAATGGTATTACTGTGGTTTGTTATAGTAGGCCTACCAATAGACCACAATGATAACTGTAACGATTAAGTACTATTAGTAGTAATAGTAGATTAGTTGCTTTAAATTAAAGTCCCCCACTGAAAATCAGTTTCATTACTGAGTGGGTAGACTCTAAATGTGAATTTATTTATTTTTATTTATATAAGTATCACGACGTATACCACAGGCGCTAGTCCGACTTAACTTAGTCCAATGCGAACTAGAAATCTTTGATATACACCTGAATGCGTAGTAGATTTTACCGGACCAACAAAGCGGGCCAGCTCGGTTAAATCGAGCCAGCTGTGCTTGATATACGCGTAGCTCGGTTTCACTGCAATATGATAGTCGCTGATCGACGAATCCAGTTGCAGCAAACATCTAGGGCTAGGCGTGTAGGCTAGGGGGCGTGTATAGCACCGCTGTTCAAAGGTGGTTGCTCTTGGAAATAGTCACAACGTAGCAGGCGGTGAGTCTAGTGTTTAGTGCGGCTGTAGTTAGACCGATATTAAAGGTATTGATATACGGTTCGGCCTATCGTCGTGCGAGCTTATCTAATCCGAACTTGCTCCTGTGATATACGTAGTGTATGTTTCGGTGAGTAGGCCCTATCTTGTGACATGATGCATAGTGTCATTCCTGTTACCAGGTTACAGGCTAGTCTTTGCGAAAACAATCGGTCTAGGATGTAGGGTGTCTCGCTACATGTCTGCTGTAGGCTGTTACCCATTAATTTGCATTGGGGTACTTCTGTGTACTGGTACCGTTTAAGTTCTTCCAGAAGTTAAGTAGGCCTGCTTGTGATGTGTTTGTGACTTGACAGTAATTGTTTACGTTTGAATGATCACTTTTAAAATGTATTGTCTCTTTTCACAGTGAGTCCAAATGGTGGTGGGCCAAGGGGAGATCAATATTCAGGCCGACATTATATTTGTAATCGAAGGAACTGCAATAAATGGGGCTTATGTGAATGACATCAAGACCAATTATGTCATTCCCACACTAGAGTAAGACCACATTTTTGTACTTTAATCCAAAAGTTATGTATACAATGTATGTATTTATTAGCATCCATAGGCCTAGATCTATAGTACATTGCTGGTGTGTGAAAACTGTGAGAATAAATCAATATCATTGTGCTGCCCCATGCCTCACTATGCAAGCATTTTTGGTACAGTATAGTTAAAGGCTGCTCTACACAGATTTTTAAGACATACAATTTAAGGTTTAACGCGTAGTCGTAAAGTTGGATCATAGGAAACACGTACTGGCGTTCACACAAAGTTTTAGTTTTAAGACGTTTAAAACAACGTCTTAAAACCTTATGCATTATGTCTTCAAAATCTGTGTGGACCAGCCTTTAACAAATAACAATTTGTCTTTTTTCGATTTCTTTTTTCTTTCATCTTTTTTTTCTTTTTCTTTTTTCACTTATACATATATATTTTTTTTCACATTTCTTCTTCATGTTCTTTCATATTTATATACTTTATTTTTATTATTTAATACCTATTTTAAATAATGCATTTTCACTTGATTTTGTTTTATTTGATTTCTCAATTATTTTTTCTTGTTCTTGATTTTTTTATAGTACAGTAGTTTTTGTTGTTTAGTTGTTATGTTATTTATGATTTCATTATTATTAATTGTTTGCATAGCCTAGTTCTATTTATTGTCCTCTTTGTAAATCAGTTTTTATAACTGAGTAAGATAGACATTATATAAAAAAATAAATAGGGGGGGCCTATACATACAACATAAAAGTGTGTCCATCTTATAGCTTCTAAGATGAACTAGATGATATGTTTACTTGTACATGTATGTGTTATCTAGACTAGGCTGTATGATGCTATTTACATGTGCCATCAAGAGCACACAGAATGCATGATTTCAGAAAATATGTTATTTTACTAGTGTTGTTATTTTACTAGTTCGGTCTACATGGATCAATGTAGCATACTGATATGTTTATGTTTCAGGTATTTTAGCCATGGTACGATTGATGACCGAGATTGTGTTGCTGAGGTAAGTCAAAGGCTCGCCTTATGCGTAACATAGGTACAGAAATTTTCATTTATTTATAACTTACAGGAAACTTGTGCCAATTTTTGCAAGAATAGTTGCATTCTATTTCTACCTGTGATCATTCACAAAATTCACCCATTCAACTTCCAAGTTATTATGTGTTTTTTTCAACAACTTTGTAACAAGATGATCAAAAAGTCTGATGTCATTCTATTAAACTTAAGATCCCCAATTTTGTTGGAACTTGTGCTAAGTATGCCTAGTAGTTGTAGGTATTTTTTTTTCCTCTTATGCAATGATGACCTTTCAGCCATTCATTTTTCTCATTTCATTTTTCTTAGGTATAATAGCAGTGTTTCTATTGACCTAATTTTACTATGGGGAACCTTTTAAAACTAAATTCCCTGTTTGTGTTTCGTTTGTTTTCATAGAGTACAAGCACACAATATGGGCTGGTTGTGTACCAAGCTGCTGACTGCTTGCCTCAGCCGAGCAGTGATTGCTACGGACCATACTCCTCTCCACAGCGTCTCCTTTCTGCTCTTGATAAACTCGAGTACGTACGACTTTGAAGTCTAGGAACTCATTAATTGAACATTGAATAGTTTATACCCGTTAACTGATGTTGAAGTAGGCCTAATTACCCAACATAATACTTCTATAAATGACAATAATTAAAATGTTTGCAAGAAATCTGTTTCTTCCACCTATTCGTAATTTGTAGAGCCCTACAGAAATGGTTTTATTTTTTCCCAAATTTTCTTTTTTCAAAATGTAAATTTCGCGTTTTGGCGATGTTATTTTTATAAGGCGCATAACAAGCAAAAAAAAAACAAATATAATCAACTTAGGAATATCACACAAATGTAGACAAGTATTACACGAGTAGGCCTAGGTACATAAACAGTAGGTAGGCCTACTTCCTATCTATTTTCTTGATATTTTAAATTCTTCTGTGCATTTCTTTTTCTTACACAAACACTTATATTTGGCCAATATTCAACACATTTTTGTTATTTCGGTCTTCTTTTGCAAATACACAGATAATTCTTGCTTAAAGCTCCAAATCGCGTTATTTTGCAAAATTTGCATAGATACACAACGTCTCGTCCACAATTATCATTTTTAGAGGTTTAACTACAGTTTTATTTTATTCCGTAACGTGAATTGTACGTGGCTCTAGTAATTTGTATTGTTCTAATTTTCATGTCTCAAACGGACTTTTTTTTTTTTGTAAGATGAGTTTTTTCATGCTTTCAGTAACAGTGAAACGAAACAGTTTAAATTAAAAGTTGAGAAAAACTGTTAACCTTTATGTAAAGTTTGTACGTAGTGTCTATTGGTCTCCTTTCTCCTTTTCCCAAACACAACAGACTATGTAGGTGACGTGCGTGTTTGTGAATTGCAGACTGGTCGGAGGAAAGGGGGAGTCGCACGCGAACATTGCCGAGGGCTTAGCGACGGCGTTGCAGTGTTTCGAGGACCTGCAGCAACGTCGGGAGCCGAGCGTCTTGCCGCAGAAGCATTGCGTTCTGGTGTGCAACTCTCCACCGTACCTGTTGCCCGTCATGGAGACGCAAGCGTTCTCGGGCCTCACAGTAGAACAACTGGCTGCTCTGCTTCTCGAGGTCAGTGCTGCAAGGATATAACTGCGTGTTGTTTGCGATGGAGACACATGTACAATATAATAACAGTTGTGTGCACATTATCATTTTGCAGCTTACGGTAGGCTCTAGCTCATGTTATCGGATGGCTGTAATATCGGTGCATAAAATCACTATTACGTATTTAATGAAATCGAACCGGAAAGCAGAACTTTTAGAATCGTGAACAAGAATAAACTACTGTCAGCGGTCGAAGCTTCTGCTAGTGCACAAAATAATAGCCCACCTTCTAATTTATGTATATATTATATATATTTATTATGGAGGTGAATAAGAAACTAACAGCTTATATCTGGTTGTTGACCTTCAGAGTTGATAGAAACATAAACATAAAAAGAAGAATGTAGGCCTACAAATGACGTCGAAACTGTTTCGGCCTGACGTGGCCTTGTTCACCTACCAACCTTCTAATTTGTTATTGAAATTTCAAATTAATATGTAGGCCTAACATCAATAGTGGAAATTAATATTATTGAGAAAATCAATATATTTGATAGGCCTACCAAAGTAAATAACCCTATTTATAAATCAAAATATTAACCCTTTCACTGTTAGCGAAAAAAAAATGAGAAATACCCTCTGTGTTAGCCAAAAAAAGGGGCTAATATATAAATTCAGTCACTCAAGTATAGGTGATAAATTATACTTTTTCCCCATTAATATCTTAAACAAGTGAACCAAGCATTAAAAAATGTGAAATTTGATAATGTTGATACCCGGAAAATGGTGGCCATCTTGGAAAATGTCCCTTACAATAAGGTACATTCTGAATAACCCCCCCAATCAAAAAATGTGAAGAGACAAAACTTAAAGCAAATGTAATCTAAAAGGAAATAAAGTCATAAAAAAATAAACAAAGTCATAGAGTTTACTTTTATGGTCATTTATAGGAGTTGTCATAAACCCTATTGAGCAAAATACTGGGTTTGAAATCTGTCATCTCCAAATTTACTCAAATCTTGCAAAAATTCGATTTGAAACATTCAAGCCAAGAAGAAAATGTAATCAGTTATTTTATTTTATTTTTACAACCCTTATAGGGGTGGTTTATGGGTAATAAAAAAAATAAATAAAAAAAAAATCCAGTTAAAATGTGTAAATTTACTTGTAAAATATACTTTTTGCTAAATTATAAGTATAGTACAGTATGGTTACACACCACAGGCAACATAAAATAGGCCTGGGTTGATATTAGACTGTCCAACACGACATTCACGCCTAGAACCACTCCCCCTTGGCTATTAGGCCTAGGCCTAGGCCTACCTTGAGCAACCACGGCCTAGCCTACTACCTGGGCATTGTTGGGATAGTGTTCACTCACAATTATACTAGGGCCTAGGCCTAGTGGGTCCAACATCAAGGTCTACATCACTTTCAATTACCTCATCTAGGCCTAGGCCTACCTGTTTTATTTCTTATGTAGGCCTACGTCTTCCGTCACAATCCCATGATCTGTCACATCATCATACAACTCGCCTAGCGAAGATTCGGCATCGTCACTCTCTTCTACATCACTATTGATGTCTAACACATACTCCCGTATCATAGCATCTGATAATCCACTCATTTTCTGTGGTTTTAGAAGCAAAACAGTCGCGAGGAAATGCAATGTAAACAAAAGCTAAAACAACGTCGCATTCGTCGTATCTTCTTCCGCTCACTTGGTTTCTTGTGGCCACAAGATTGTGCGCGCATACGGCCAGTAGGACAATCGAATGACGAATACAGGAAGCCGTTTCATATCGATTTTGAAGCAATAGTTTAGGCGGGAGAATTTAAAGACTTGCCGGACGGATCTAATACGTCCGTAACACACACAGGGCGGCGCGTGGCGGACGTATGAGATACGTCCATAACAGTGAAGCGGTTAACTAATATCCAATATTGTTCAGGACTGTAACATTGATAGTTTTGCCCATCCCTAGTGACCCTAGCACTTGTAAATCTGCAAGATTACATGCCCATGCATCAGTATCAATTCATTCAATTGCACTAACAAGCTTGCAAGCATCTGGTTTTCAAAATTACTGCAGATTTTCAATGTCCCCAACATATGAAGGCCTATGTATGTATATGTAGCCTAGTGCTCATTTAATGTAAAATTATTCACAACACATCTGCTTCTAGACCGGGCGCCGCCTCAGAAATATGTTTTGCACTGCTGCACCCCTTTTGAGGCAGAAAATGCAATATGCCATGAGTTAGACGAAGTAAATGTGCATCTCAAGTCACCGTGCCTTTTTTGCCTCAGTGGTGCAAACGCCGAATAATTTAATTTGAAATTCATAATTTTTCCTATTGTAATCGCACGCATATGATTGAATATAGTCTTGTATCATCACTATTTACTATGATACGACGACATGTAATATATCAAATGAAAGATCTTGAAACGCTTGTTTATAATATATGCAATGGCAGTTCATCAGATGGATGTAAGGAAACACAAATCGTGAATTAATTACGGAATTAATCTACTTCGAAGGAAGCTTATTTTATCAGTTTTTTTTACAATAGTAGAAATGAAAAAAACATTGCAACTAATAGCTCATACGATGCATCATAGTGTAAGCTTTAGATATTGTCTCTTGTTATTTTTATGTATTTTTATTATTACGCCCACAATGAACAATAATAGTGAACCACGTGACCGTCTTACGGAAACCATGAAAGTTTGTTTTTATCCATGCAAGGTCACAGTAATTTTTATTTGGTGCAAAATGTACTTTAAAATGGACCTAATACTAAATTGTATGTTAAGAACAGTCAGTTATGGATTTTTGTATTTTTGTTTAGTAAACAAAGAATGTTATAGTATTTTGAATTTACGTTTTCTTTAGATTTTGCGACTTCGTCCAGCCCTAACCTCGGTATAATTACTTAAATGTAGATAAATATTTTTATCAAATTAATGAACATTAAATTGTGAGCTCTATTGAAGTTACCAATTTGCATTATCTATTTTGGTTTTCAAGTGTTTCGTCTTCTTATCCGACGATGCGTATTTCCACTACTTCTAGTTTTCAAGCATCGAGATTTTTGTTTTGAGCGCGGAACGTGGAAGACTCGCTCTTTAGTTCTCGTAAGGATAGTCCCGTCCCATTCGGTGCCGAGTGACCCACGGCTGCAACATTCCTTGTATTGACAGCCCATCTGGGAGCAATAAACAAGGTTGTATACTCACTCAGTAATCTTTGCTAAAAGATTTGTTCTGCTAGTTTTTCAAGTCGGTGCTTTCAATGTGTGCCAAGACACTGACGGGAATTGTCACATTGTGTTGTTGGTCCCGCACAGTATTTCGTTATCTTTATCGAGTTGTGCATAGTATTATAATTTATAAAATATTACATTTTAATTTATGTCTACGTTTGTATTGTGTTTCTGTTGGTATATATAGTTAATTGTATTGTTTTCATAGTGAACAATAATTGGTGCACATAAACGTGTAGGTGAATGCTTTTAATTTATGTTCATGTTAGGGTAGTAACTTTCAAGCAATCACACGCAGAAATTACCACGTAATTTCACCTATCCGTGTAATGTCAGTAATATAAACCAGATCTATATGTTGGGTTTTACTTTGTATACAAGATGATTTTTCGTTTAACCATTTGGGTTGAAAAAATAATAATTCGAGTTAGCATTATTATTTCGACGATTTTTCCTCAAAACTAATGATCCGCATAGAAGCTTGTGATGCTCAAAATTTCTCTCCGTTCGACCGCTATCGCGAGAAAAATATAACAAACAAAAACAAAAGTACTGTCATAAGTATAGACTGAAAACGCTCGCTTCGCTCGCTTCCATACATTTGTGCCTACATTGTTTCACTATATAAGCTATAAGTAGGATTATTATTTGTCATTTATACTGCTATTATTATTATTCGTATGTGTCATTGATTATTATTTATTCTATATGAAAGATTTGTAAATAATTGTCGAAACTCACAATCAATAATTGAATTGGAAGTGCAAAGGTTTATCGTTTTATCGTTTTATTTTCATTTACGACCACTTTCCGCTCCGTCACAACAACCGTCCCATTCAGTCTATTCAACCTTGGCATGCCGCTTTACACCCTGCCTCCCCCCGCCGATATCCTACTGCGTTTAGGGGCTAGTTAGCGAGCCTCACAACTTCTGGAGACGAGAAACTATGTCATTTTGTACTACATCATCTCACAAACCAATTTTTATCTCGTAAGTTATACACACATTAATGAAACAAATTGTGGATGTATATTAAATGTGAATGTGAAATCATTCTTGTTTGATTTTTACTTCTATAAAGTCATCGTTGGTTCTACTATTTCACTGAGAAATGTATGATCGTTAAAAAAACTCTTTTTATCACGATAAAAAAATTCATAATTCCCGAATTATAATAAAAGACAAGCATTTCACTGTTGAAAACCATGTAATCAACTGATATGTATTACGTACTGAACTTTTATTAAAGAAAATCCTCATATTGATCAAATTATAAGAGATTAAAAACGTATCCATCTTTGCGGATAAGCTACAGATTGCCATGGAAAACTACTCATAACTGGCGTAATTTCATAAATACAAACAAAATGCAAGAGACATAACTTTTTAATAACTAAATGATCGTTATGATCAATGCTTTGTATATTACGAATTCGATTTGTTTAGTAGGGGGGGTACCATAACAAAACTTATAAGATATTACCTTATTGAAAAAGATAAATTTCCGGATGTTGATTACATTTTATGACATGGTATGTAATGTAGCTACTTGAATGTTATACGGTTGTATTGTGTGTTTCAATAGCTTTCATTTGATATATATAACACATACAATATTGATTATGATAAAAGGGTAATGGTACCCGACATTTGTATCCGTGCATGCCCATTAATTCGCGCAAGTGCCATCACTTAGATACGATTATTTTCCGTTTGCACCACTAAGGCAAAAAAGGCACGGTGCCTTGATATGCACATTACCTTTATCTATCTAATGATGTATTGCAATTTCTGCCTCAACAGGGGTGCAGCTAACACCCCGAAATATCAACATTTTTCAAGGGTGGCTCCCGAACTATTCTATTTTAGCGGGGAATCCACTTGTCGATTGTGTCGCCACGGAAGATCCCAGCCCTGTTCAAGTTGTTCGAGAAGGCGGGAGGGGATTTGGCTAGTTCACAAACCAAAAACTATGCTAAAGATCCGAGGCACCTTGTGTTGCTCAAGGGATACAGGTAAGATTCCAATGTTTATCGACATAATATCACTATCAATCAAATATATTACACAACTCACTAAAGCCTACTTTACAATTTTCTTAGTGAAAATGTATTGTCATCTCCTTGAATTAGCCCATTCCCCTATTATGCCCTATTATTATGGGCCCATTAGGCCCATGTTTGTAATTGTGTGTTACTGTACCAATACATCAACCCATTCAACTTCTAAGCATATCCTATATTTAACTTTGTTGAACATTTGTTTTTATTTGTGGTATTGAAATACATTTTTTCCTTGTTTTCTGATGGTTTAAACAAATTCCTTCATTAATTTTGTGGTTTGTTCCACAACATGTTTACCCAGAGTAGTCTAAAGATTAGGCAGTAATAAATCAGAGTAGGGTACATAGTATGCCTGAGAAATAGGATATCAGGAAAGGCTGTATTCTATGTAGTATTCATCTGTATTCTATTTAATATTGATTTAAAGATTTATATTATTGCAATGTACTTTTGTTTTGTGTAGCCTGAAGGAGCGGCCGTTGAGTCCGCCAGTGAGCACAATGAGTCAACACCCCCCCATTCCGTCGTTGCCAAGTCCGTCTCTGCCCAGTATCGGGAGCCCGATGGGACCTGGGGGAGGCGGAGGGGCACCGCAGCCCCCCCAAGCAGCTCCGGGTAACAACACTCCGGCCGCCTTCAGACCCAACCAGCCAAACGCGGTAAGAGAAATTACCTGTTTTTGAACCACCCTTCGATATCAAAACATCTCCGGAAGATCGAACCCGAGATGATTTTAAGATTTTGATTTACCTACTACCCACATGATAAAGACATTGGTATGGTTTTCCAGCCCAATTTAAAACATCTATTTACACATCTCACTTATTTTCCAGGGCATGGTGATGCAGAGGCCATTCCCTCAACAGCCTCCAGGCTACCATCCGGGCATGTTGGGTCCCGGGCGTCCTCCGCAGCGGTGGCCCATGATGCCCCCCCAGCCCCAGCCGGGCCCCCGAGGCTTCTTGCCCCCGGGCAGCGCACAGCCAGCACAACAAGGTGCCCCCTCGGCTCTCATCACGCAGCTGCAGCAGCCGCCCTCCACCGCCACCAACCAGTTTGCACAAGGTAGCAACAAATACCTTACTAGAATAATACAAGAAGCTTCCGTCAATTTCTGGCGACAGCTGCTGGCCTGGCTGACTTGAATCCCAACTAGGGGAATGATCGACGCAAAGAAGTTCACTTGCTGCATTTAAAAAGCCAAATTTTGTCCAGCTTTCCACTAGCGGAGCATTATAAAATTAAAAAAGTGCCAGTTGTATTTTTTTTTTGTAAACAAAAGTTTAGTAGGCCTATTATTTAGGGGTGTAGGTTGTAGGCTTAAGATAATTCTAAGTTCTGTGATTTGATTCATGTTATTACATAGCAGATGTAAACCTGTATTTTGTGTTTTAACTTGACATGGTCAACACTGTTTATGAATGTTTTTGTAAAGAGTCAAACTACCGCAAATAAATAAATAAGTACCGGTATCACAGACTTGGTATTTAGGCCTATTGAATTATCAAAATTTCCAATCATATTGAAACTTGGATATGAAACAGGTACCCAATTAAAGTATGTAGTATGTAAAATGTATATAAATGTATGTAATGTAGTATATAAATAAAATAAAAGACGAATTATTAGAACTTCGGATTACACTGGACAAAGAAAGAGTAGAAATTGTTAATGATATAAAATACTTAGGGGCAATTTTAGATGAAAACTTAAATTTTAAAGCACGTGGAAATTACATTGCAAAATAAAATGGCAAGAAAGGTAGGACTATTTTGTCGCATACATAATAATATGCCCTAAAGTCAAAAATCCAGAGGCAGATCTATCAAGCAATTGTTGCTCCTATCATAGATTATTGCTAGGGTCACAGATTTATGGTAAATAAAAACTCACTATTTCGTCATATAAAATGCAAGATTTCGTTTTATTAATTCGTCAAATAACGTACATTTGGTCACAATAATAAATGAATTTAGCTAAAAAAAAAAAAAAAAAAAAAAGCTAAGCAGATTTAGCTTTTTGTGCTAGGCCTATTGTTGAATAAGATTTTGTGGTAGGCCAGGCACCTAGGCCTACAAATTAACCTGTGTAACTATGACTAGGCCTAGGCCTAGGCCTATCCAACAGTAGATTGATTTAGGCCTACATTTACTGTGTTCCAAATGTTAAGCCTAACATTAACTCGACATTCTTAGGTTTAAGGCAAGTTCTGTTGTCCGAAAGAATGTTGCCATAACTTGAAAAACCCTTGATCAGGCACTAATCCAGTTCTTTCTGCACATACACAACACAAATAAAGAAAACCTAACCTCCAAAAAGCGGGTAGCATGGGCGACGCCCACAACGAATGTGACGTCATGTACTCAAATGTGACTCACAAACAGAAGGCAGTGGAATGTCGTATTTACAGTGCAGTGAGGAAAGACAACCATCTTGCCTTTTAACTTGTTTGGAATTGTGACGTAGTTATGGCGGTTAACAAGAAACCCTGAAAATATGCAAAATATATTTCGTTTTTTCGTAATTTAGTTACTAAAATCATAGAAATTTGGAATTTTCGTTTGAAATTCGCGTGATGGAAGAAAAATGCCAGATTTCGTGAGATAACTAATTTTTTTCGCCAAATCGGGAATAAATTTTCGGTTTTAAAGTATCCCAAAATGGTTCATAACCTAAAATATACTAAAAAAACATGTTTTCGGCACATTTCGTGAATTCGCGCTTTGCGAAAATTCGATGGCCCTAATTATTGCAGTTCCATACTATTTATGTTAAATAAAAACGAGATAGAGACACTTCAGAAAATTCAAAACAAAGCTATGAGAAGTATTCTGCGAGTAAACAGAGAAACATCTATAACTAAGATGTGTGAAGCACTATGTTGGCAAACAATAAAAGAGTGAATACTGCTAAATACATTAGGCCTCATAAATAAAATATCGCATGGAAAGGCACCAAATTACTTAAGTAAGAAATTGATTTTGAACTCTGAAATACAAAAATATAACCTACGAAATAAAACAAAGATTTTTGTAAAAAGGATAAACAGTGGTTTTGGAGAAAAATCAATTTCTATTAAAGGTATAGTAAATAAATATAGGCCTACAGTATTTAATCGTCTACCACAAAACATAAGGGATATTGAGGATAGCTCTATATTTAGAAGAGAATGTTGGACCTGGATCAAAGAGAAAAAGCTATCCACAAAACTAAATGAAAGAGTAACTTTTTGGGATGGAGTGTGAGGTGGTACATTTCATTTCATTTCTGTCTGTCGTTCTATCTTACATCTTCTTATTAATCTAACTTAGGCTACATATAAGTAGGCCTATACATCTTCCCCTACATTTTGTAATTAAGTTGTATCTTGTTGTATGTTGTATCACTCAATCAGTATCAACATTAATGTAACTAGGCATATAAAAGAATGTAACTATGTCTGTAGTTTGTATTGTATTGAAATTAATATTCTTTAGTTGGTGTTATTATTATTTTTATTTATTTGTATTTGTAATTGTTTTTGTAATTAACCATAAACCATATACTGTATGTATGTCCATATACTGTATTTATGTATTTATGTAAATGAAAATAATAGCATTTATGCTAATAAAGATACTACTACTACCTATGTCTCCCCTATCCCGCCTCACTGTCAAGCATGAAACGGAAACAAATTTGAGAAAATAATTGCTATGTGTGTAATGTTTTAGGTAACACTGCTGTAGTAATGCCTCAGCCGACTATGCGGTTAAACATGGTGAACCAGCAGCAACAGCAGCAGCAACAACAACAGCAGCAGCAACAACAGCAGCAACAACAACAACAACAACAGCAGCAGCAGCAGCAGCCCGTACAAATGCCTACACAGAATCAACCTGTCCCTGGGGTAACTGTGGGCCAACCAGGACCTCAGCAGCCTCTACAACCACAAGTAGGCCAACATAGATACATACAGTACAACCTTGATATAACGTCGCTGAAGGGACTATTGATTCTCGACGTAATATCAAGCGGGACTTTGTATCAAATTAACTAAAAAAAAAACTGATTTATGGCTTAGTTTGAAGTAAATGTACTCTTTGGGTTTTTGTAAAGGTCTGTCACACCAAGAAGTAAGATCTTGTCAGGGGAGTCAGAACCGCCCACAATTTAGTTTCCAACTTAACAAGTGCGAATCACTTAACGTTTTTCCCGATTATCTAGTACAATTTGGTTGCGTTAAGTTCTTTGACGGAAACCTGCTTGCACGTTTTCTTGTGCGTTACCGTCAAAAAACTTCCCGCAACCAAATTTTACTAGATAATTCACGCTTGTTAAGTTGGAAACTAAATGTGGGCGGTCCTGATAATATCTTACTTCTTGCTGTGAGAGACCTTTACTAATGTAGTGTGTTGTGAATGAGATACAAACAAGTGCAAACGCCTACATTGGATTGTGTTTTGCTTCAGAGCGTGGTGCAACAGGGAGGAGTGGCCCCAGTCAGAGAACGTCACACCATCTGGCAAGGTGTACTCGAGTGGATCGAAAAGGCTAAAAACCCCAACGACCTTCAGAAACTCACGAGGCATGTTCCTTGCCAAGTCTCGGCCAACCCCAAGGATGGGGAGCCAGATTTGTAAGTTCTCGTTTGCATCATTAATTTTATAGATGGATGTATTTGTGCTCTCGGAAAGGGTTCAACCCAATCTAATTAATTTGAAGTAACCCTGTTGCCATCAAATTAATTCGAAATGAATTCCGAGTTAGTACTAGTTAGCCTAATAGTATATCGATATCTAATATAGCCTATATCATATATCTCAGCCCAGCTGTTCGATTTCACAAAAGAACATTGAACCGAAATTCTATTTTTGCTTAAGTTTGTGCTATTGTCCGGCTGATCTTACATCTAATTTCCATTCTGATTTCAACTTATAGAAAAGCCGACTCATGGCCCCAGAAGCTCATCATGCAGTTGATGCCCAAACAACTGATTGGAAATATTGGAGGCGCATATCTTAAGAACTCCAAGTCTGTTCTCTTCCATCCACAACCATGCGAAGCGTTGGAATCTCTCACTCGAGTCATGAGCTCTGGTTTCGTAAGTATAACCCGAACGTTTCATCAGTGTTTGTTTTATTTTTAAGTTTAGGGTCTGGGTTAACGGAAGTGGTGAATTTCCAAGTCCTAGAACAAAGAAAATCTGTGTGGAAAATCATATTATCCACACAATCATATTACCTTCTTAAATGATCTGTGTTCAGCCTATCTATGATTAGAAGTGTTAAAAAAGAAACTTGATTCACTTAAAATATAAATACACTGAGTCAGGAATTACGTTTCAGATACAATTTAACTCTCAATTACACGATGGTTACGATATTTCTTTATTTTTTTAGAAACTCACAATCGTACAGACCCACTAGGCCATAGACAACTGTCTCCCTCTCTCTGCGTCGTTACTATTGTTGTCGCCGCTCAGCGCCTGTGCGATTTTAAATCTTTAAGTAGGCCTAAAACATTCTAGTTCCGCTTGTTGGCGGTAATCTTTAATATGTATTTCTAACAGAAGTCAGAACCATAATTGGTATGACATAAGATAAGTTACGTATTGGCATTGAATACTAATGCTTTAACTTAGAAATCCCTTGAAGTGGAATGCAGTGAGAAAAAACATCACCTGTTGACTGTTTCTTGTACATTCAATCAGTAGCCTGTCTAGTATGTAGTAGTTCTCTGTTGTTTATGGAAGGCTTATTTCCATATGATGAATATCTTCTTGCAGGCTGGCTGTGTCCACTTCACAAGTGTGCCGTCACCGGCTGCCTGCGATATTAAGGTGCTTATTCTGCTGTACACCTCGGAGAAGCGAGCCTACTTGGGCTTCATCCCCAACGACCAGGCCGCGTTTGTCGATCGCCTACGCAAGGTCATACAACATCAGAAGACGACGCAAGCTCTTATCAGGCAACAACAACCCGTAAGAAGTGCACCTTGTTCATGTGTATACTAGTCCCGCCATAACTAGTCTCGTACCGTCCTTAGATCCTTATCTACTTCCCCTTTCATGCATGCTGTTTCAATGAAAATTAACAGATTCCTGGTAGTTTTTCACAAATTTGTTAGTCTTCTGCTTAGTAGGGTGCACAAACCTTATAGACTAAGTCATGCTTGCTGTGCTAGGAATATCCAGGTAATCAGCAAAAAGTTTTAAATTATCCCTAATTGACCTGTTTTAAGAGGATGGTTAGGGAAGAGAAAATTAAGTTAGTACTGTTAGAATCAGCTATTTTGTAAGCATGGGGCCACTTCCATAAACATTCATTGGATGTAACCAAAAGCGCTATATTAAATAAATTAATAAAAATAAATAGGCCTAGTGCAAGGGGCAATTTCAGACTTGGCAATTGGGTGCCTCGCAGTGGCCACCGAGAGCTGATTGATTATTATCGTAGGGTGGCGGTGGCATGCCTGGCAATTCAGCTGCACCTGTTGGACCTATGCCTACACCTCAGCAGCCAATGGGCCACCGAGAGCTGATGTATTATTGTCGTAGGGTGGCGGTGGCATGCCTGGCAATTCAGCTGCGCCTGTTGGACCTATGCCTACACCGCAGCAGCCAATGGGCCACCAAGAGCTGATGTATTATTGTCGTAGGGTGGCGGTGGCATGCCTGGCAATTCAGCAGCACCTGTCGGACCTATGCCTACACCGCAGCAGCCGATGGGCGGACCGGGAACAGGGGGGCAGCAGGGAGGCGGCATCATGATGTCACAGACTAACCCGATGGCGATGGGGGGCGGACAAATCACTCAGAACGTTGTGAATACCGGTGTGGGCCCAAACCCTCCAAACTTGCAGGTAAATATTATCTAGATTTGTATGGATACGAACGAATTAAAAACGTGAAGAAATAAAGACCCGCCTAGACATAATACACATTGTATTATCACCCACACTTGTTCACTGTCACTCATTCATTGTCATTCAGCGTGTTATTGTATCTTTGCACACAAATTGTATTACTGTATTACTGTACTTTCTTTAATAACCGTCTGTCCTGTAGTCACTACTTGCTAATCAGTGCAAGTGACAAGAATGTGTTAGTTAATTACATGTAGAACCTTTCAAAAAATAATGTTATACAGTATTAAGATTGTTTTTATTGTATAAAACAAAGATAATTTACAAATATTGGTGAGGTGTCAACAGATATAAAATTATAGCTCATTGACATTGTGTTATTGAGACTCGATTTTGGTAGGCTACAAAAGTTTAAGAAGCACTGGTGTACACTGCATAAATATAACATTTCATTGTTCACCACTTGTTCCGTACCATATTGACATGGTGATTAGGGATGTCAAAGGGTACCCGGGTACCCGGATCCAGAAATTACCCGAATCCATTTTTAGGATCCGGATCCTTATCGGGTAGTATTATTTGTATAAAAAAAAAAAAAAAATACACGACGACGTGATTTCTGCGGCTACTTTCCTTGAAGCTACAGTGAATTCCTGCTTGTGGGCGTGGCCAGCTGGTCGCTGGTTAGTACGTGCTGTCATTACTGCGGGCGAGTTCTGTGAGACCATATACACTCCCCTCCCCCGCCCTCCTCTCCCTTCCCGCGCGCAGCGGCCGCACAACAGAGCCCAACCCACACAGCGGCCGGCAGCTGACAGGGGCAGAGAACGACCTTCAACCGCGTGGTTTTGGGTGGGGGGGGGGTGTAACCAAGATAAGATGACATAATTTAGGCTTTCAGGATTCGGGTAACCCGGTTCTTGGAAGGTCTGGAACCGGATCCGAATTTTTCTACCCTATGACATCCTTAATGGCGATATGTTGCGACAGAACCCGGTGGGCCAGGCGGGGCCGGGAGGGCCAGGTCAGATGAGGGGCGCCCAAGGAATGATGGGCGGGCCACCGCAACGGCCTCCGTTTGACCACATCGAGGCCGCCAGGCAACAGAATCTCAGCAAGATACAGCAACTGCGGCAGACGTTGGAGGCCGCCCAACAACAAGAACTCCAGTACAAGTCTCAACTAGAGGTAACAACACATTCATATGCTGGTTTCATTTAAAACGCGATCCGGCTCCCGTTTTACGTGCGTCGAATCGGTTCTATACGTGGCACTCTTGTGAACTTCTGGCCAGCCACGTGTTTTCGATCTCTCAAACACTTGCGGGAGTCATATTGGCAATGTTATTTATTATGTATCTTTGTTGTACAGTATTTTAATTCTAGTTTGTTATTTTATTATGATTATATAGGTATCTGTTGTTATATAATTTATTTAAATTATTAATATAATTGCGTATGTTCACCTTTTCACCATGTTATCGCACATGTCAACTAGATGTAACTAGTCTTAGCTATTTTATCCTTATACTATGTAAGAAGGCCATTAACCAACAATATGAGTTCATTATGAGTTGAGCTAACTTTAGGTGATCTGATACATTATGTACATTTTGTATACATTTCATATCTATCTGTATATCCTGCATGTTTAAAATATTGTGTCTGTTTTCCAGCTACCTTTAGTGCCTTGTACTTTATAGTTTATAGTTTTAGTAGGTAGCCAGATACTGTACTACAGTGCCAAGTAATCTATGCTGTTTGGATCGAGTAATACTGTACTCACTGTACGAATTCACATAGGACTTACCTAGGCCTAAACAAATTCTAATTGGAAATTTTAAATTTGGTATCCCATTTTTCTATTATGGTACATGTTTCCTTATAGTTCGTAAAATTCCATATTGTAATTGTTTTATGTGGAAAAGGAAGCTTACGAATAAATTACAACTTATTTAGAAATCATTTTCGAACTGTTGGTAAAATGACTGGTGTGAATTAACTTTAGGCCATTCCACTCTAGTTTAAAACCTGTGTTGTTTTACCTTTCCATTAATTATCCTGCTTTATTTTTCACAATCAGTAGACACGGGAACCAAAATGCACACTCGTTTACACCAGCATTTAGTATGGCAAAATTAACATTAGCTGTTGTGTGTTTGCTAGTTTTGCATGCAATTTTTTTAATTTGTACCACCTAGTGCTTGCAAGACACTTATTAGTAGTAGTTAGAACTTAAGTCATATGAGTATGACTAGCACAGGCTTTCTTGAAACTAGGGATGGGCATCGATTCCAAATATGAGTATTGATAATCGAAGGAAATTATCGATATCGATCAATAATACCGGTATTGAAAAAAAAT
Source organism: Isoperla grammatica (assembly GCA_945910005.1). Taxonomy (NCBI): domain Eukaryota; kingdom Metazoa; phylum Arthropoda; class Insecta; order Plecoptera; family Perlodidae; genus Isoperla; species Isoperla grammatica. The sequence continues at coordinate 112,727,201 of OX246737.1, read as the reverse complement.
GAAAATGTCGTTAGTTGGATTTAATCAAACATTTCAAATTCCATTTAAAAATGTTTTTTGTCTTTAAATATTCACAAGAGATTATTTTATAGGCCTAATTTGCACGTTCTCAGCGTTATTCCGGTTACAAAAGGTCTGAGACGCCCCATTAATCCTCAAATTTCAATACTTTCGATACTTAAATTAATATCGATAACATAAATATTTTCCAATATCGAATATCGATCGATAACATCAATATTTTTGCCCATCCTTACTTGAAACTAATCTCAATTAAATTGCTTATCTCATACCAATATGCTTTCTTGCTTCCTATATTTAACCTCTAAAGGTACCTCTATAATATGCTACCGTTACTAGTACTAAGGTTGCCCATCGATGCAACGTAGTGATAATGACATTAGCATCTTAGTCAAAATATTTGTGGCGCATTGCGATGGAAGCACATCTGGTGTACATATGTTTGCTATTTCTGTAGAGCGACAATTGTTTTGTACTGCTGTCTACTTTCGGAGACTGTGAAAACTGTATACACTGCGGGAGCATTAAGTGTTGTACTGGCAATCGTTGGCTGTCCACTTAGCCTATTATATTTTTAATACTTCAAAGAACATCAAAAACCGGCGTGCTAAATTTCAATATCGATTATTCATCGATTAATCAGTATCGATGGATGGCTTTAGTTTTTATTCATTATTGTCAATCTCTTGTCAGGCATGCTTTCCCTTCGTCCATAGTACCTTCTTAGGCTAGTTTGCACTATACAGTGACAGTCCCTATTTTACGGATGGGAAATGACTTTAAAAAATCCATAAAATCGAGAAATCTGTAACATCTGTCAGGAATCATTCAATGGGGGAATTGAATAGATTTTCAAGATAATATGTAAAATACAGAAATCCGTACAAAGCGGGTCTGTAAAATCGGGAATTCACTGTATCTACTTCATCGACTTTTATCCGCATGGACCCCATAGAACACCTCAATATGAATAATCCATGTTCATAAGTACTGTTATTCAGTTTCTGTCTACGTGATTCTCCATCTCAGTGATTTCTTTTCATACAATGTGGTCTTTACACCCCTTTATATTAACATATACTCACTGTTCGCTTTGCTGTATGTGTGCCATTCCTTGTAATGAAAGTGCACATTTACACATTCACTATCTATAGCCTATGTATTTGTTTAGAGCAAATTTCTGATTAACGGCTAATCTTGGGACTGAAAGTTTGGTGAAACCAGTCTTTAATGTTTCATAGATTGGATTGAGCCTAAAAAATAACAAGGCAAGTGTACAATAAATGCCCGGGTTAAGGTTTCTGTATCCTTGATCTATATATTATGTTGGTGGCTGTACGTATAAAACTGCTTGAATCACGTAAGCCTTATCCATTGTGCACAGTTGATGTTTTGGGATTGATTATTACAGTAATGTATTAGTTGGCCACACCTTTAATTTATGTGAGCATGGAGTCTGATAGAATTTTTAAGTAGCTATTTACTATTTGTGCATTAGATATGCACACATACTCAAGCATGACCAGCACATTTGTTAATTATAAAAAACACTCTAGTTCAGGGTTGCCACATTCAAGGATTTTATCCTTTTCTCAGGATTTTTAGAGTGTCTCAAGGATAACAGGATTTTGGGCAAAATCTTAGGATTTTCTACTGTCTTTAAAAATACATTAAATTAATACATTTTTAAAAATTCAGCTAAAAAAGCAATGTAGACAGTAAAAGAACATCAGGTACTAGTAAAAATAAACATAAGTGACTGCATAACATTTCCCGCAAGTGGTAGGCCTAGTTATGGTGAGTAAAAGTAAAACGTTAAAATATATTCGAAGAAAATTCCGATTCTTATGCGTTTCTGCACGTAATGTTGACTAGATTCTCGAAAGTCAGGCTGGCATAACATATTTTGGCAAGAAACCTGAAAATTTGTAACATTCCTTTGCAGTTATAATATGCTAATGCTGAATATAACTGTTTTCAAGGATTTCTCAGGATTTTTTTAGTTTCTTTCAATGATACAAAAATTGACTTGGTGGCAACCCTGCTCTAGTTAACTGGAAAATATGTAATAAAAACACTGTAGGACTTACGCAGTTAAAAATTTTTCGATATGCTTCAGCACATTTGTTTTTAAGTGAGCATGAGTGTCATTGAATTTCTTAGTCGGTATTTCTGCATGCCTCCATGTGGCTGTTTGTGTGAAGGAGGACATGTATTATGGTTATGTGAATTGTGACTTAAAGGTTGCCAATCATCTGGAATTTCTCAGTCAGGACTAACACCTTTGTCTGTATGTAGGAACTAGGAATTGCCTCATTCCGGACAGCAAATTGTCCGTAGTTAGTTAAAAAGACAAATTACCTCCATATTGAAATTCATGTACGTCATGTACTAGCATGCAAAAGCATTATTCTTTTATTTATTATATCTATCTATCACTACAAACTTTCAACTTCACTTCTCTTGATACCTATAGTAGGCCTATCCTAGTACTGTACTAAAAACGGGCAGTGCAGAGCACTCAGCCAAGGTCAAGTGGTTTAGAAGTTGCACGAAATTATTACCTCACGCCTCTCACCACCCTACTCAAATAAGAAAATTAGCCACCATATAAAAAGATTAAGTACTCATACCCCGAATACAGTAATTTCTAAGTTCAGTAAACAAATAAAAATAAATTCATACAGTATTTTAATACCGGTATTCGTCCCACTCAGTATCAAGACTGATTTTCAGTGGGGGACTTTTTAATTTAATTTCACGCCTACGTATCACATACTCGTTTATCAACTCGTCACATAGAGTGTGTCCCTTGTAGTAGTTGCTATAATAATGCTGCAATTGAGTGTGATCTGATAACATCAAAACAGCACACACAAACAGAGTGGTACTGGTAACACAAAATTGCTAACCCAGTCTGCGTGTATTTTTTATTTTTTTACATTTTTTAATATAGGAGAAAAGGGACAAACCATTGTTCTTGTTCTTTGCGTATCGTAGTGAAGACTCTCTTGTTTTGATTTATAATTCGTAATTATTAGCATTCACAAATCAATCAGGTCAATTGCCCAAGTTAGGTTTTTTAGAGAAAAATGCATGTCAGTTTGACTTTGTCCAAATAACATCTTAAAAATAAATGTGTCCTCTTATAGTTAGCTGTGCATGAGAATGAGAATGTGAGTGTAAATAATCCGTATGTAGTTGTGTAACGGTATACTAAGGTAGTGTGTGTTTGAAGGTGTGTGCATAGAGCTTTCTTGCGAATATGTATTTAGACGTCGGCACGTCGATAGAGTTCTTGGGGTGTTGTTGCACTTCTATGCCGGTCCCGTTGTCTCCTAACTGTGAGTGGAATGGCCTACAGCTAACACATGTTGTATTCTATCTAGATCATCAGTCATATGAAGATTCAACAGTTGCAACAGAATCTGGAGGTAGCCCAGCAACAGGAGATGCAATACAAGGCTCAGATGGAGGTAAGGAATGTGAACTAGCCCAGGCAAAGCTATGTCCACTTTTTGTTAGTACCACACTTTACTTACGTAGACGAGGCGTAATAGCGGAACAAAGGTTCTGGCGTATCTGGTGGGTTGTTCAGAGAGTTAACGAGTAGGTCCACTTAGTTATGGTAGGCATAGTTGAAAATATCACTGACAGAGCCGAGTCAGTCGGACGACTTCAGGTTCATTCATTTTGTAAATACAGTAGTTATTTTGGATTTTGTGTGAATAGTTGAATTTAAAACTTTCTTAGTGAATTGATTGTTCTGTCATTCAATTAAATTACACCGTAGCATCCAAACTTTTAAAAACAGTTAGTCTTTATAAGTCTTCGGTTGGGTCCTAGTACCCTATTCATTAATTGGCAATCAATGAAGTTTTTCAATAATTGAAAATTGTAGTTGTTTCAATATGTATACGGAATACAGAAAAACCATGTCATTATATCAGCAGTTCCATAATGAAGCAGATAGTAATATATAAATACAATAACTTCTGCCAAGTCAATTGAAATGCTGTATTTTCTCATCCTGTTGTGGTGTAATCTATGGTGTAGTGTAGGTACAGTCTGCCTTAAAAATTATACAATTAGAAATGAATAAATGACAGGAATGTAATAGGCCTACATTGAATGAAGTACAGCTAATAAACTCAAAGTGAATCCTGCCAGAATAATGAAGGATATGCAGAACAACCTGGAGAATATTGATTGTTTTCAGTAAGCAATAGTGTTGCTGATGAAGTAGAGATTAAAGAAAAATAACCCTGGCCAGACAACCTTGTAAGGGAAGATTACATCATGGGAGTGCTATTGAATCACTTTCATAAATTCAACAACTTGCCATCCAAAGAAACATTCCTCACTACTGTAGTATTAGGTACATTTATTTTCTCTATCTGTAAGGCAGTAGATTGTAAGGTGAGGGTAGCTCCTAAAACTTCAACTATCCATCATTCTTGTCTCTAAACCTATAATATCTTGATACCCAATGTGTAAGAGAATGATTGTTGTGTGAAGTAGGCCTACAGTTATCTTAATCTATCAGATGATGATAACGTGCATGCAGAATTTACTTTCAGCATTACCCTACTACAGTGGTTTGGTTACGTGAAATTGTAACTTTTGTTTAGTGTAGTGAACTGATTTTTTATGTCCTGCATCTGCCCGAAGAGTCCCGGAATGACAAATGGTTCGCAGTTGCAAGGGTGGATGCCACACAGTCAAGAGATGAGTTTTTGTATGATGTTGTGACCCACAGAAAAATGCAGCATTACAGATCTGAAGAGAGGTGAATGCAGTTGGAAACCAGTACCTGTGTACCAGTACGTTGACGGGTTAAACATTCAGAGTTAAATGTGCTTGTGTAAAAACAATTGCGTATAACGTTTTTTTAAAGTGAGATAGCCTGATTTGTTTGTGCAGCAAGAGCAGCAGAAGCAGCTGCGTGCGCAGCTACAGCAGATGACTCAGCAGAGGCAAATGGCGCCGCAAGGAATGCAACAGGGGCAACCGCAACCCAGCCAGCAGCAACCCCGCATGATGCGTCCCAACAACCCCGGCCTACGTCATCTTCTTCAGCAAGTTAGTGAACATTATTTCTTTCTAATTGAACAGTGCATTCTTCAAATGGTTGCATTGTAGTTAATTTAAGTGAGACACGCATGAGAATTCTTCCAAATATGTAATGTTGTTGTACCAAACTAATATGTGAAGTAGCTTTATAAAGATACGAAGAGATAGATATAAAGATAACTGTAACTGTGTTTTGAGTGGAATTTCGTGCAAGACTAATACATGGAGATGAACAGTAGTAACTAGTAAGTAAAGTTTACCCTAGTAAATTGCATAAGTAGGTAATTTGTTCCTTTCTTACTAATGGAATAGAAACTAGATAAAAATAATGTTTAAAGTATCTTACTTCTCAGAATAGGAACTTGCCCCCCCCCCCCCCCCCCACCGATAAACATGCCATCGAACCAAAACCCAAGTGCAATAATTTAAGATATTTGTTCCGTTAAGAAGGCACTTCAAGCTTCGTCCAACTCATTTAGAGAGAGAGCGTATAGTTTTGTCTCAAGCTCGGAGGCGGGCCCGGTGAGGTGTCAGTCAGGCATCGAGAGCCAATAGCAATTATCGTGTGTGTTGCATGAGCGAGAGACGCTTCAAGGTCAAGTCGGCTGGCGATAGGGGAAGTTATGACGTATGAACCACAGATAAGGAATTCGGAATTCCTTACGTAGTAAATTTCTTATCTGCGTATGAACGCTATTCGAAGCTCCGCTGCCAACAGTGGCACGTGAAGGTGACAATCGTGAAAATTATCGGTTTTTTTCTCTAATAAGAATTATAAAACCTTTCTTCTATAAAAATAATACATTTTTTTTTATTAGCACAGTAATTATACTACTTGTTTGCCGAATGCCGGGCAACTAGTTTTAATATCACGTAGTACAAATATAAAACATATTAATATTTTAACTAATATAATATTCAATATCATACAGAGATATATTAGGCTATATTACATCATAACCCAATAACTTATAGTACCTTCTTATACCATGGTAGTACAAAGATAATACGAAAAAAAGGTAGTACGAAGTTATATGGTGTTAAAAGTTAAAACTGCGAGTTGTAAATAAAATAAAATCACAAGGACATGAACTAAGTAAGAAATAATACAACTGTTTTATATTATATTTTACAACGATGCCAGCCAGCACTCTGCCACAAGTTGACTACATAGTGGTTACGACAAAGAATCGAATTGAAACTCAAGTTTAAAAAAATCAACGTACATTTCTTACAAAACTACCGATCCGATATTCCGATCCGTTGTTAAACAATATCACGTTTTAGATCTAGTCTGTATCTACATTATGCAACGTTCTATATTAAGAAGAGCATGGTTGAATGAAATTATGTGAAAATTCATTGAAAATTCAACTTGAAGGTTTTAATTTATTTAAAGACCATTTATTAACGGATTTAAATAATATTTCGTGCAATTATTAACAGCATATCTAGAATTAAAATACACAAATTCTAAGGTTGTAACTTAAACCGCCATCTTGTAAAAAAATATATGTTTATTATAAAGGTATCGTTTTTTTTGTAAGAGTAATATGATATGTAAATGATTTTTTTGATTTAATGAAAAACAATCGCTCATCTGGCAACGCGGAGCGTTTTCCTAGTATTCTTTGCTGATCAGTCAACTCGCAATGATTTTATTGTCTTTCATCTAAACACTACACCAGCACCACAAAATACTACATGCATCTACGAACGCATCCGTCTTAATTCCCGAAAGATGTAACTCCTATAGTTCGGAACCTATTCACAGAATGTGGCTCGTTAGTAATCTAACATAAAATTAACGTATCCAGTAGAGAATGAAGCAAAGATTGAGATCAGGGTATGGGTAGTAACTGAGATGATTCCTTCCTTGTACTGGGTCTTGCAAGGGCCCGCGTCATTGTGGACAACGTATAACCTATAACCACCCTAGCAGACAGTGATGATTTCAGGCATATCCCGGGGGGGGGGGGGGCTGAGCCCCCCCCGGCAGTTGTAAATGCCCCCCCCCCCCCCTAGCAGATTTAAAAAATCACATGAAGTAATGTAAATTTGCAAAAAAAAAAAAAAATGCAAAATACAAGAAAATTAGGTATATTTTTCCTCCTCATATAGGACTTGGAAATAAATCGATTTCCACGAAAAACTCATCTACATAAATGGTCCAACATTTTATTTTTTTATTTGAGCGATGTTAGGTAAAGGTAAGAATGGAAAATAGGAATCACCTCATATTCGAAAACTGAAAGGATGGCATCAACAAAGACCGCAACCCCCTCCGCCCCTGCCTTTTGTCACGGCGTCAAAAAAGAGCCATAAAATGAGTTACTAATTTAGCAACACCCCAGATTTTTATCAGCCCCCCCTAGGAAAAATGTCTGAAATCATCACTGCCCTCGTACATAGGCGTGCGCAGAGGTTGATCAATGGGGGGACACAATAAATTCCCAATGAAAGTACTTCACGGCGGCGCCAATGGGGAGTGTGGGGGGGATGCCCCCCACAAAAAAGCTCCGCAGAAGATTTTTTTAAAGACATGCATTTTTAAACGTGTTTTGGAGCGTATTAGGAGGAGTACAGGTTGTCTGTTCAATGGGTTAGTTTCACACGACTATTTGTGGATATCAGTGATATTATTGTTACAAAGTGAAGGAAGTGGTCAGTCCAACAGCCAAAATCTTGGTGGTAAGGCAACAGTTGATGTTGAGGCCGGTCAGCTGATTCCAACGTCATTCCAATCTAGGTAATATTAGAACCATTATGTCAGGCGTCAGCATTTTTGTCACCCATTACGACAGGCACTATCCTGGACCTATTGTTTCCCGGGTCAAACGGGCAAGACAGTTGGAGCAACAGTGACAGTTTGAGGACTATATTTAATATGAGGAAGGTGCTATACATCCTCTTCTTGTCTTTTACGATCGGCAGGCGTATACTGTATACCCTGGGCCAAATTCTATTACAAAAAAAAGCTCACCTGTCCTAATGGGGGGCCGCTGCCCCCCCTTGCCCCCCCCTGCGCACGCCTATGCCCTCGTACAAATTAACAAGAATAACATAATAACCGGAACGCGCATTAAGGTTTCAAAAAGGAAACCGGAATGCTCCGGCCCAGGTAACGCCCTGTGCATTCTCAGTAATATTTTTTAATTGAATATAAATTAATACTAAATAGCTTTAATTTCCACTGTCATTGTAATGCCCGAAAGCCGGACTATCGTTGCTAAGTTCAGCTACAGACTTGACGCCATCAACAATGCGTAATCTCAGGTCACTGATTGTTGATGATTGTTGATGACGTTAAATGTAAACGTGGTTGTCATTCTCATTACACAACTTGATTTGAACTTACTTTGTAAATTCAATGTGGACGTCTTTAGCGATTGCTTGATCGGATGGCAGTATACCCCGTAAACGATTTGGAGATTTTGAAGGCGCAACTTAAACGTTAGTCGTCAACTGTGCTTCCGAAATAAAGTATTTTTACAGAAGCAAAATGTTTTTTGTTGGGGTGATGTTATATGTTATTAACAATTGTACTTGTCACAACTGTGAACTGTAAAGTAATATATCATCAAACCCCTGATAAAACATTGTACTAGACCGTAACTTTGAAAATGTTTCCTCTTGAAGTCGGACCTATAGAACACGGTTACACACACATATTTTGTATGGAGTTTCTATATGTGTTCGTATCCGATTTTGTCTGATTAATCCGAGTTACATTAATTAAAGTGGCGTTCACAGAAAACTCCCTTTACCAAAGTAAAGTATAACTCCTTTAAAACTATTAGAGGACACTACTAGTTTTGCTCTTTTTCTGTCTGTCTTTTTTACTCTTAGGCCTCCTAATCGGATTTAAAATCGCAATAGGTATCGTGAATAGTTATACCTAGAACTAGTGACGTATACAGAGGGGGGGGGGGGGGGAGCTTCCTGAAATTGCCAGCACTTCCAAATAGTTTATAAAAAAACGAAATAAACCAAAATAATAATATGCAACTACAAAAATACTTATGTATTTGATCCGTTCGTATCGTTGACATCGTCTTCTTGCTGCACTTGAAACTGATGATTACACTCATTATCACTTAGTGGTTCGGATCGTTCGCGCGCTTTGTTTCTCATTCGATACGCTAAAGCCCTTCTTGACTTTAGCCTCGAGGGGCGTGTTTATGATTTGGGCATAAAATTTCTTTGTATCGACAAAAGAATATCAAGTAAATATCATCGCCTAAAACTTATGCGGGTTTCGAACACACGTCCCTCCCTAGGGGGACGCGTATGACTTATGACCTTATGACCTACGCCCCAACCGTACCTAGCTACTATATAATTATGAGCTACGGCGGACGGCTACGTAAGAGATTAGATAAATGTAGATTTAATCAATTGTCTCGGAACACTATACATACATTTGAGATCAATAAAACTGGAAAATAAATGTTCGGAGGTCATGACTCCAAATTCACCGTTTGCGATGATTTGAATATTTAAATCCATAATTAAAACATATGAGTTGCTTATTTCTGCATATATTTGAGTTACTTACATTACTATTACACTATATTATTATATTTTGATTATATACTCGACCCTATCTGACACCGATACAGGGAAAGCTTTTATTAGTAGGACGTAGGGCTTCTTCGGCAGTTCGAGGAATAGTTGGGAAGGAATTAGGGCTGTTTTAGTTATGAACACCATCATTCGTCTTACGTCTGAGAAAACTCTCTGGAAAACTAGAGCCAGGATCGCCGGTGATGGAAATCGAACCAGCGACCTCCCAAAATTGAGTCGAGTACTAACGCGAAACCATTTCATCAGTAACCATTCATTGTGTGTGATATCGCATTCCGTCACAGATAACAAGAATCCGTTATCTGTGATTTCGTCCTTCCCCTCAACCGGCCCACGACGAGCCGTCCTTCTCCCACCCGTCAGTCACTGATAAAGCGTCATTGAGTTTCAGAAGCTACCGCTGACTGCACAAATCGCTCGTTGTCGGGCGACTTCTCTTTTACAATGTTTGTAAACTTTTGCCCAACTTTGCTCAAGAACGGTTATAGATATCATCAAAATTTAAAAAGCATTACACTTACTGCGTTGAATAGTATGCAACAACAAAGTTAGTTTGTAAAATTTTTATAACGTTTAATAGAAATATACAATTAAAAAATAAAATTATAATATTTTTTTAATCATATTTAAAAGTTAAAAAATCAAAATATATGTATGCTGTGGCGTTAAGTACTGCGTGTTTTATTCAAAAACGTTCAATTGAAATTTCTGAAGTGATATTTGCACATAATAATCTGGGCAAAGTCAATTTTGCACATAATTATTAAAATACAAATATTGTAGTCCTGCTTTAAACAATAATAACAAACAAGTTCTAATATTAAAGCGGAGTCTTTGGGGTTTTCAAAAAGTCATAAATCGTTTTCGTACGATTATTATTGCCGAAGTTATGACTGTTTTATTACGAACTAGGGCAAACTATGCTACTTTTCCCCTTACCCCTCTAGCGGGCCATAGTCCTTGCTGTAGTGACACCTTAACAGTTTTTGCTTAGGTATGAGTACGACCAAATGAGTAATATTTTTTTACCAAGATATAGGTACAATTTTGTGTAGATGACTTCAGTGTCATTTAAATTTTTTTTAATTTTATTATGATGAAATGACTGATACTTTTGAGAGTATGTCTTACCAGATTTCTTTTAATGTTAAATTACGAGATAGGAGAATAGTGCATTTTTCATATAAGTATAACTATCTGCCATGACTATTTAAGAATCTAGGATGAACCGAGTGACATTAACTAATGTGTGACGTAAGCGACGATCGTTACTTAATGCGTGAACGTTTTCAGCAGCAGCCGCAATACCGCTCACAAGTTCTTGGCATGAATCAGCTCGGTCCGCGCGGGCAGGCCGCCCCTGTCAGCAATCAGCCTCAGCCAGGACAGCAGCCTCAACAGCAACAGCAGCAGCAACAGCAACAATTTGATGACGTCTCCTCATTTGACTTCCTCAATTAAAACCTGACGTACATGATTAATGATTATGTAAAGCAACTGAAACTAGGAGTGCAACTGAATGAATTGTTATGTTCCAGTGTTGGAAAGGTATTGAACGATGACAACTTACAGTACCTTGAAAAACCTTACCTTACCTTCAATGTGCACGTTTCAACTCTCGAATTTGTCATTGTACGTGTAAGGTAAGCTGTTGGATCCTATCCCTTCAGTAACACTTGAAAAACGTTGGATCCTATCCCTTCAGTAACACTTGAAAAACATGTAGACGAAAACACAATATCTAGTGGGTTTATTCCTGCTTCCAATCTATAAGGTCCAGGGTTCAATTCCTGGTTCGGGCTGAGATTTTTAACTGTGAAAATTGACTTTAATCCGTCTGTATGGGACTGGTATATATATATATATATATGTGTAAATGGTGATTTAGAGCTGCCGTAGAAACGAAGCATATCAGTTATTTGTAACTGTGTAGGTAGACAATAGATAATACAAATTTATTTACCCACTCTGACTGAGCACTATTGTGTACTAAAACTAAAATTAAACTTAGTATGAACTGCACACTATACATCATTGCATTGCATTGCGAGTGATCTAGACTTAAGCAATATGGTTGTACGTTTTCTTTTCAACTACATGCTTCTTGGCCACCTACTGTTTTTTTTACAAGGTAATCTGTCGTCCTTCTGTACATTTCCCCACACTGGAACATAACTATTCATTAAGTTGTACTCCAAGTTTCAATTATCACAGCCATATGGCCTCCATCTATCTATCTATTAATATGTACTACTGATTATGTAAGGCAGTCATTCATATTAACTACAGTATTAAGTGATGTATCAACTGTAAATGAGCTTTATAACTATGTATAAGTGTAGACTGTGCATTTTGCACACTTTTATAATATGTAATGTATCATATAATACACACTAATAAAATGCTTCAGTGTATTTTAAAATGGATTGACTCATTTATAAATTTATTGTCCATCCTGTCAATTTATAAAACAAATTTGCAAAAATAAAAGCAACTATTATACAGTTCATATTAAAAAAAATACTGTAATAAAATCAGTGAACAACACTAGACAAAGCACGGAGGAAAAAAAAAGAAAAAGGTCAAGGCAGGAATATACACATACTAAGGCCTACCATGAGATCAAAAGGGCCCACCAACAACTTTCCGCTGCAAATTGAAACGACCCAGTTCAGGCTGAAAACATAGCATGATCTTCTAGGGAAGCATCTCCACTGAATAGGGGTGTTTGAGACCAGTACCTGTAAACTGTGGGAATGGGGAGCAAGACAGAAGCCACCTTATTGTATGTTCAGAACATACTATATATCAGCATAAGTGATGTTTGGCATCTGCAGGTAAGTTAATGTTGACATAAATAACAAATGAGATTTGCCTCTGTACATTGTGGCTAGGAAAATAGCACATATGCCATGTATGGTACTACAAGCAAACTGCTGATGAAGAATAGAGGAAAGGAAACAATAGTTTTCCCTAAGCAGTCCGTGGTTTGCACTAAAATATCTAAGCAGTCCGTGTTTTGCACTAAAGTATGTAAGCAGTCCCTGTTTCACTCTAAAATGTATAAGCAGTCTTATGTTTTACTCTAAAGTATCTAAGCACTCCGTGTTTTGCACTAACATGTGAACAGTCCCGCGTATTTTGCTCTAAAATATCTAAGTAGTCCGTGTATGCACTAAAATAATCTAAGCAGTCCACGATTTACACTAATTAAAGTATAGTACTGTATTTGATTGAAAATAATATGGTCGTGACTGTTCAAACACAGTTTTAAGGTGCAATATACTTTTGATAGTGCATTCTATAAAGATAAAACTCAATGTGATTGTTGCGAGGCTGAGTTCGAATTTGTGGGGACTGAAAGTGTAAACTTACACATTTTTTTCATCCATCGGTACAGATACAAACAAATACATTTGTAAACATATTTTTTTTTGTGCCCTAGAATAAAAAAATCGCGCAGCAAAAATATCACAGGGAAAAAATATATTGTAATATCAATAAAAGTGAGTTTACAATATATTATTAAAAAAATAAATACCAAGTTTTAGTTTTATTCTCAAAAGTTTACATAAAAAAATCAAATTTGCTCCAGGTGACAATTGTTAAATTTATTGCGCTTGTTGATGTACATGCAGGTTGCAGGGTATCATGATTCAAGAGATGAACGAGCCAGCGCAACTCATTCATACTCCTCACCGTAAATTCATTGAACGCGGTTCGGACAGACATCAATGAATCTGCCATAGCTGATGTTTTTGAGTTAGTTTGTAAGTTATAAACGCCCAATCGTTGATGCCATAGTTCCCACTGTTTACCAACGAGGTTAGAAGGCGGTGAATTAGGCCATGCCTCCATTTTACCTTCAATGACAATAAGCGCGTTTACAATATTTGTAAAGGAATGTTATGGGTACAATATCAGAAATATTCTAAAGAAAATATACATGTGATTAGTTCGTCGTTTAAACAGTGTGTGAAACGTGTTAAAATTATTTTCTCATTATGAGAGGCGGACTATATTTTATTGGAATTGGTATGCAGACATGCGCGATCACACCAGGCTGAAGTGAAGATTGAAGAAGCATCTTCCTAGAGACTAGGGCCTACTTCCTGTCTTTTGCAAGTTGTGGCTGATGTATTTTATGTGCTCGAAAAATGGTGGAAATAAGGACAAAATGGGGCAAAAGTAGGGCATTTTATTTTGGGAATCATGACAGAGGCATATGAGGAGTAAGTATCATCCATTTATTTGCCTGCCGTAATTAATACGCAAATGGTTTTTAAAATTGGGGCTAGGTCATGGCAGGCACAATAATCTTTGACTTGCCTCCATTTTCCCGTAGTTTTCTTAGTTCTGGGATTTATTCTCATACTTCACAGGTTTATTCAAGTTTTGTTGATGTTTGAGGTGCACGAGCAATTAGCAAATACACATTCTTGCCTTTGTGGTAGCTAGGCTTACGCGTTATGTGACGTTTAGCATGGTGCTTTCAACTTCATTCAGACTTCAGTTTACGTCAAGGCCTATGGCCTATTTCCCATTCATAGTTACCCAACGAGATTAGGCCTAGGCCTATCACTGTTTAAGCAGTCGTACATTTTACGAGTCTGTTTGATCCCTAGGCCTAGGATTAAAGCAGTGAAATCAGTGGAAATGGCTATAAGTGAGCTTAGTCTAGACCCTAGGCCTAAGGCCTTTGCCAGACTGGATAAAGTACTTATGAGTAGGGCCTAGGGCTAGGCCTTCAGCCCTAGGCCTACCTAATAGTGTGGCCAGGCTCTAGCCCTGCTTTCTATAGTCCCCAATCCCTATAGACTTTCAGTCTAGGCTAGACCTACCCTATTTGGCTAGTGAAGAGCTAGGTAGGCCTACCTATTCAAGATTAAAGTTGAACTTGACACCTTAGTCTAGGCATAGGGCCTACCTTGTCATAAAATCATGTGCCTGGGCCATAGTTACAGAGTTGGATCATCTAACCTAGGCCTAGCCTACAGCTTAACTTCATTGACAGAGCAGTGCAAACTTGATTAAGGGCTGGTCTTACAATCTCTTCCAAATGGAAAGTTATTTGTAGGCCTAGCAATTAAGCTATTTGGAGGGTTTCAAGAGTTTTAATTGGTCGTTGCCATGGAGACAACAAGCTATTTGACGTATATGTAGTGTTGGAAAATTTCATGAAATTTAAGTTTTTGAAAGTTTCGTTGAAAGTTTCATGAAATATTGAAATTTTGTGAAAGATTGATTTTCATGAAAATTTGACACATTACCATGAATTTAATGCATTTTATTAGGTTGGTATAAAATAGGCTATGTATAAAAATAAAGAAAGGACATTTTGACTTAACCTGTCACTCTCAGGGCAGGTATATATACAGACAGATACTACCAATATACTTCTCTTTAGTTTTATTAGAGAAATCTGAATATATACGTTTACCACACGACCTAAGTCCGTACTTAGTTGTACTATACGTACTCGACAATCAGCTCCAGTTTCTGTTAACTTTACCACGGATTCTGAGATTGTACATTATCTAAATTTAGTAAATATTACTGATCGGCAAAGCGGTATACTTTCAGGCTTGGATACTCGGATACAGGCTCGGATACCTTCTCGGTACATACAAACGTGTTTACCAGGAAAATCTCGTACGAATGCAGTTTGTATGTACCGAATCGTACAGACTCGCCTCGCGTAGTAAACGTAGTATATTTCTCTTTTACTCGGACTCTGGAGTCTCAAACTCTGTAAAGTTAGGCTCAACTTCACTGTCACTGCCTATGTGACCAATCAATATACTGTATTCTGAATAACTTTAAAAGTAATAAATACTTAACTAGTAACAATGTAGCTATAAAATATCAATCTTTCACGTTTTTTTCAAAGTTTCACTTGATGCCTTGAAAGTTTCAAGACTTCCAACACTACGTATATGTAGTTATTAGGACATTGTAAGACTGGACCTTAATTAAATATGAGACTTGTAAACAAAATGGTTAGTTCCTAGGCAGGCTTAACTAGCCTACTTGTAGCAATGCCTTTAAAAGATAACAAGAGATCGCGTTAGTGTTGCACCAAAATATTCAACTGCAAAGGAGAACACTTTTCTGTTCGTTACTTGCTATCACATGGCAGCCAACCGTGTTTAGTAAAAATAGCCTAGAGGGCAGGACCTAGCCTACATTTTTGCAACTTTAACCTAGACTATTCTCTACTACAGTATTTGTAGGCTGTAGGATTATAGCCAAGCTCTAGCCCTGCTTTCTTCGGTATTTATGGAGTGTGCTGTTACACTTCAAAGTTTGAACGTGATATTTGACGAAGGTGTCATTAATTTTTGTGTTGTATAGTTACAAATAAAACTAAAACTGAATGACACATTCTTCAAATTATATCAATACACGGCCTATGAATAACATCCATTTTTTTAAAGTTTGCGAAGAATCCCAGTCCATTTAACATGACTGTGTGTAATGGTGGTGAAATGGAAATTTGGAGAAACTTCAATAGCCAAATTAATAAACTAAACAAATAATTTCGATATCTAAAAATAGTTCAAATTGTTTATAGCCTAAGCATTTACTTAAAGTTGATCGATGATAACTGCACATGTAATATAAATCATTCAAATTGTATGTACTGTAAGTTGAGATTAAGCTTGTGAATATTGTAGAAAAAAATATGCACCTACTGCTATTAGTTTTTTATTTATTGAGTGTTGAAATGCGTTGGAATTCCCTATGTTGTACATTGTAACTGAACAAAAACCTACACTTTCAATCGTATAACTTTGCGTAGCACCTTCAAAAAGTAATATATTGTAACAAATGTTCGTCTCAAATGTAGATAACTTCATGACTAACATGAATACGTTTGAAAAAGATGATTGAACGCAATCCGTTTTCGAGATATTTGCGCTGGTGTGTCAATTTTACCTCAAATCTACTCAAATTATAAACTATAAATATACTTTATTAATAAAAAAATATATGTAATTTCAAGACGTCCAGTATTAAATGCTACTCACATGTAATAATTCTTGAAATTCATAATTTAGAATAAAAAAAAGTATTTTTTCATGTGCATTTAATTTGAATAGTTTAGTTGTTGTATTGAATGGGTAGTTCACTTCATCGATCGACTTTAATGCTGTAACATAAAACAAACAGTGCGTTTTCATTGTAGGCCTATTTCTTAAAAAAAGTGAGCTCGAACAGTGTAACAGCACACTCCATAGCCCTAAATACATTTTCTTCTATATGCCTAATCCACATAAACTTGCATTCTAGGCTAGAGCTATTTGGCTAACTTGTAGAGCTAGGTACAAGTTACAAGAAGTGTAGTGTAACCTAGGTACAAGGTAAGCCTACAAGACAATAATGTGGATTCTCATATCTTTTAGGCTGCGCAACACGTGTTTTGAATTAGGTAATGTTCGTAGGCCTAATCTAGAACTTGGGTTAATCTCTATATTGTATGACCTACTGTCACTCACATAGCTCTATCAAAAGACAAGAAAAGTGTAGACCTATTAGTTAGTGTGGAATACATGCCCTTGGTTATATTAGCTTAACACTAGTTCTTGAACATTAGGCTACTTTTTCATTGTTGCTATGACCGTGAAAACATGAATTTGGCTAATTTTTTAAAATACTGTTTGTAGGTGCCCATGGGCAATGCATTTATGAATGACACAGAAATTGCCTATACCTTCATGAAAGTTAGCCTAAACCTCCTCGAAATTTATTTGATGAAACTTGATCATGCTATTGTGTAATGGAGGCCCCTGGAGGCCCTGTGCCTATTTTTAAGCAAAAAAAAAAAATGAGATCAAGCTGTATGAGGCCTATCCAGCAATACTAGCCTTACACTTTCTGAAGAAGGACATACCAAAAAAATTAAATGTTATATCCTGACAAAGAATAGGCCTACACCAAGAAACATGTTTCTAGCTGAGCAATCATGTAGACTATGACATCTCCTCAGCTCGGTAACATTTTCTATTGCAGTAAAAAGGTAACTCGAGCTTTTAACTGTTGAGTTAACTCCAAGGTCATTACTGGCTATTGTTATGCCTGGTCAGTGGTCAGCCATGCCAGGCAGAGGCTTGTAAATTTGTAAAGCTGAAATCACAATTCAATTCTCTTTTTTAAACCCTCAAACCAAACTTTGGTACATAGTAGAGATGCCTAGGGCATTTCAACAGTTCATTGTTAAGGAGTTCTTCCATGAGTGTCGGCCTGCAATGCATTGCCGATTTGCTGGTGTGTGAAAGACCCACCAATAATTTGCTCATGCAGTAGGCTAGCATCATCTGTGGCAATAATTTTTTGACAAGTGAAGACACTCGCCCCTCCCCCCCATTATTACCAAATAATATAACATTTATCGATACACCCAAGTGTGATAAGGCAATTACTTCTATTGTTGCTAGGATACTTGATACAAACTGATGATACTTCAAAATTAGTCACACTTGAGTTTTTTGTTGTTTCTTGTTTGGTGGAAGTTGATTTCGTGTGTGGGGACTGGGGGTTTCGATTTGAGATATACTTTAAAAATTGTAACATTTTTTAAAACATTTTTTGGCTGTAAGACGTGAGACTACCCCTTCCTGCTAAGTGCCTCAGACTTCAGACATTTGACTTCAATTTTCTTTGAAATAGCTAAAAGAGTTGTTTGTTTTTCAGTGGGAACTACTTGGTTCGTGTCCGGGCTCAGGTGATGATGCGCGACGACAGCACGGGTGGATGGGTCCCCATGGGGGGTGGGGGCCTATCCAACGTGTCTGTCAGAAAGCGTGCGATATCTTTGGACGAAACCAAGCACGAGTACCTTATATTCGGGAAAAGAATATCCGACCAATCGGTAAGTCTTCAACGGTGGTTATAGACGTACGAGTCTACGCTAGGCCTACATTAATTTATTATTCTGATCTATGAATGACATTTAATTTCCATTCATTGAAGCTGGAATTTCATTCATTGATTTAATAATAAGTTCTGGCAAGCTGCCACAAGATTAGTGTTCTAGTAGGTTAGGAATTGTAGGTAGGCTATAGGCCTAGATATTATTATATTTAGTGATTCAAGTGAAATCGATAGGCCTAGTAGGCGTACACACACATACACATGGAGCAAATGTATCTTCATTGGGAGATTTCCAATTTCCATGGTAGTTCACATTACATTCAGCACATGTCTGTGTTGTTATCATTTATGTGAATAGATGAAACAATTTAAGTTAGTTTATTCAGTAAGTGTAGGGGTAGACCTATACTCACCAACGTTCATATCAACAAGCTATCGAAAGACATGTGTATTTCCCCAGTTCCTTAGCTCCAACTGCTGGCAGTTCTCAGGCAGTGCCTTAATGGTTCTGATAGTGGAACACTGGAACAGTCTTTGAATGAAAGTTTATGGTGAATCAGAATAGCATTCTGAGCTACTGGTTTCTCAACGTCCTTCTGGTTGACTGCTCTCGTGTGGTCTTTCGTGCCCGTTCTCAGTACATTGGAGAATTCTATTATAATAGGTAGGCCTATACAATATGGTCTACATATTCTCCTGAACACTAATTTATTTCTATTTCTTAGGTGGTTCTAAGCTGTACCATCAAAAAAGATTTTGAATACAACAAAGTTATGCCAACATTTCACCATTGGAAAACCGGTGACAAGAAATTTGGTCTCACATTTCAAACGGCTGCAGATGCCCGAGCATTCGACAAAGGTGTTCGAACAGCAGTCGAAGAACTTCTTGATGGTGAGCACTAGTGAACTTTGATTTTTTATGTGTATGGTGATAGGCCTAAATTATTTATTCAACCTGTTGGTTATGAATTATTTCAGGGTTGCCGCCAAAAATTATATCAAATCCTGTTGGAGAAGGTAAAATATCCACAAAAATTCGTACAATTAAAAATACAATAAGTAGCCTACACGTATATTTTTTTCTATATCAATAGAGTAAATGGTGATTTTAATGTTAAGTTGACACACATATCCTGTAAAGAAATGCTCTTTCACAAACAATTCAACAACAACAACAATTCAACATTGCTGCTTCCGCTTAATAACTACAGCCTTAATTTTTAAATCATACTGCCTAGGCCTAGGCCTATGTAAGTTTAAAATTGGCTTTCTCTTCTGTAATATGTTTGAGGCCTAGGCCTAGCTTAGGGTGTGTTCAGCATAGCCTGGCTGTGGCCAAGTGCTGCTCAGTAAAATACTAACCGCAGCCAGGCTGAAGCCAAAGCCGCCACAGATCCATTCTTGGCCGCCTTGGCTGACAGCGATTCAAGTGGCAAAGTCAAAATAAGGTGAGATTTCAACAAGCTTAATGCATTAATTCGTGATATGCATATATATAATATGTACCTTTCCCCTCGCTAGAACATGTTTTATCTTGTTTTGAGTTCCAATTATATATATAATATATACGTATAAGCTACAGTAGTCCTAATTCGATCTGAGTGTTTGAACAAGATAAAAGATACATGTTATTTCAACTCAAATTTATTATTTAAGCCTTTTTACCAAGGCCCTGTGCTAAAATACCTACATTTAAGTTCTTTAGCATGACATTTTATTTTAATAAATTCCTTTAATACCAAGCCTACTTCAAATTTGCATACTGTTGAAGTTCAATCACACTAAAGCATACCAGAACAAACTTCTCCACTCCATGTGACCCCATTGTGTCTGCAAAGCCAGTTTCATGTGTAGTTGACTGGAGATTAGGCTATTATTATAAGTTTGATAGTTAAATTAAATAAAATCGTGACAATATTACTGAAGTTCATTGAAGTTTCAAATGATGAATAGTAAACAGAAATCACGTGTCACAAACCCTTGAAAAATCCTCTTGCCGTTGGCGAGAAAAAAGGATTGCAAGAAGAACAAGGTAAGTTTCCAGCTAAGCAAATCGACATGCGTGTACGTATATTGAAAGGCTACATAGTTAGAATGTAGGGTGAAATTTCGTGTCACTTTAAGGCGGCATGCAAGTGAATCCATCACTTTCAGCTGTTAATGACCCTGAATCACTTTACCCTTTCAATGTTGTAATTTGATCTAATGGCAATGCTGACATTTCCTTTGTAGGTAGTCTAGACCTCAAATTCTTTAATTGGCCTAGTTTACTAGGCCTACTAGGTTCCGATCGTTGAATCAGTATTATCGGAGTCAATCATTTTAAGAATTTGAAGCAAATTGGAATTAGGAATACAGTAATGGGTACATTCCAGAGGCTCCTATAAATGCTTTGGCTTTAGCATTTACACATAATGTCACAACATCACAAAAGTAGGCATAGTGTTAAATTTTCTTTTTGTGAATGTAATTTATTTAATTGTGATCGTATTCAGGAGTAAAACTGATTCACAATGGAAAGCACATTGTGTGTAGGCCCTACAGAAACAAAAACACCAGAGAGATATGGTAAAAACCAAAAATATTACATAGGTAGTAATAAGAACAACCTAGAATTAGGACAACTACAATTAAAAATATTGACTAAAAAAAAAATACATGACTACGTAAATTTAAATGATATACAAAATATAAAAAAAAAAAAAAACGTTTAGTTGTTGCCATAAACTCAAAAGCCAAGGTGCATAGTGAATACCTCAGTAGGAGCAAAGAAAAGGAAGATAAACAGGTAGGCTCTTCGATCAGAACAAAGAAGGGTGGACAGTAACTTAAGAATATTAGCGATTTGTTCTCGCGTTCGATTGAATTAGTGCCATGATGGCAGATTTTCCATGGCAGATTTGCACAAGTAGGTGGTTATAACTTATCAGTTCATGCATGCTTTTTCCTTACCCCAAAATCTCTCCAAGAAATTATTTAACTGTGTATTACTGGATTAGTAATTTTTTGCTTAACTTGATCTTCTTCACTTTAAAATCTCCTATTTTAACAGTAAGCATTTAAATCCAAAAAAGCTCTCTTCAACCCATCTGCCCTTTATTACAATACCTAGGCCTGAACCCAATCATTCCCTCATTTCCTAAATATTGATTTCCAGGGAACGCACTAATCCACGCTTCATCCCTTTCACACCCGTCGTACTTCACTTTGGAATGGTTCTTGTGACATTACAGTCTTCTAATGGAAGTGTTTCTTTTCCTTCCCGCTTGCAATTGGAACTCCTTATGGTGAGTTTTCCAACTGATATTTTATTTTTGTAACACTAGCTTAAAACCTGTTCTGCTTGCATCAATTTGATTTTTTTTGTTCATAACAATCGATTGTTAACCTATTATAAATTAACATGTAACAAAACTGTATTTATTGCAGGGTAGGTTTTAACATCTTCTATAAACCTCAATAAAACATAAGAGCTGATAGCCATTATTGCCGTTTTTTATTTGCCAACTTAGTTTTATATTTGGTTAATGTGAACAGGCTACATAAGCAGAACTAGCAGTGACCAAAAAGTTCATATTAAAGAAGAACTTCCCCAACACTGCCTCCATGCTACGTATGTTTATGACCTTTTCACTGTCGTTGTGCATGTATTTATTTTATATTTTGTGGATTATTAATAAGTGGGCTTTACGTCTCAATTTGGCAACAATGTTTATGAGGACGAGGAGTGGGCGATATTGTAATTCATTTTCCAACAATGCTCACTTATCACTGTTCCGTTGTTTTTGCACTGCTGTCTCCTACATGGTGTATGTAAGCTGCTACGGGCTATGTGCAACCAATTATGTAGGCTTACACCTTTGCCCTAACCACTGTTTGGCCATATTTGTATACTAAATTTCTTTTGAGATTTTCATTTGCTGTTCAGCCATTTGTAACTATGATTGCTGACATTTATTGCTTACATATGAACGGTTCAATCATGGTTTCTTTCTTCTATCTAATTTTGTTGTGTGGCAGTCTTACTTTCTAAATCTATTCTACGTATACCAGCTCAGGGTTTCCGCTGAAAATCAATTCAAATTCCGTTGGGGAAGTAACATATCGGTACAAATCTAATAAGGTACAAAAAGCGTAAATTTGTTCATTGTCAACACACAAAAAGTCTTGACTAATCATGATTTTTATGTTGACATAACCTATTTAAAAAAACATTTACCTTAATAGGCCTACCACAAAAATCTACATTCATAGCTCCATTGTCTTTGGAAAGGATTGTGAAATTGAAAGTAATTTTTGTGTTTTAAATCTACTACAAATTGTATCAAAGCATTGTTTACATGTAGTGTTTTTGTTGCAGGTCTGGAATCAACTTTTCGGCATAAATACAATACAGATGTAGGAGACGATGAAGTTTTTATGGTAAGTGGTTACTGTGTAGATTGCTTTCAGTACACCCCTGGTTCTCATCAAATGATCAGTTACATTTTTCTTTGAAAAATATGTTTCAAAATTATTTCCAAAGATCCTTGATTTATAAAACAAAATTTAAAAATATAAAACCATAGCTTTTTAAAATATTATATTGAATTATTAGAAGAAGGCTGCAGTAGTTATGTAAGTAGCTTACTTTTAATGCAAATGTATTATATTCTTGTGTCCAAGTTGTTGAGTGGATATTATTGTTCTGTATTCAGACCCTCAACTTGCCGGTGGAGCGCGGGGACTCTCGCTCTTCCTCGGACTCGTCTAGCCGAGGGGTTGGTAGCCGGCATGCCACGCCCCCCACGGAACCCCACCACCTCCACCGCATCCACTACGTCTCCAGGGGGCGGGACAAGCTGGGCTCCGACCGGGACCCCAGTCCCGACCGACCGGACAAGGACAACTATCCGTACGTCCAGCTGACGGCCATGCACGACTACGTCTATCCCGTGGTGGAGGAACGCAAGACACGGCGGGACTCTTCGGGCAGCCTCAAGAAGAGGAGTCCGGAGGTGATCCCCACCAAGCCCCCCCTGCCGAGCAAGACCGGCAAGAAGCAGAAGGAGAGGCACAAGGCGTGCCGCAGCCGATGTCGCCACTGCCAGGAGCTCTACTCGGAGGACGAGAACTCCCGGGGCAGCTGCGAGTACGCGCCCGACTGCGTTCGCACCGGCATCAACGCGGTGGCGTGCATATCTTGCGCCGAGTGCATGTTGTACCACTGCATGGCGGACGCCGAGGGAGACTTTGCGCAGCACCCCTGCGAGTGCGGTCCCGTGGACGAGGGCTGTAGCCGGCGCTGGCTCGGCCTGGCGGTTCTCTCGCTGTTTGTCCCGTGTCTGTGGTGCTACCCGCCGCTGAGGGGCTGTCACTGGTGCTGCGTGGCGTGCGGCCTGTGCGGCGGGCGACATCGGTCCGCCTCCTAGCCTCGTGTCTCTCCTCTTTAAGATTACCTAGCGTTCGAAAGCGACGGTATGAAATAACGACACCACATCACTCAAAACAATTTTATTTTAAATGTCTTTTTTGTCGTCATTTTATATTGTACAAACAAACACTATACGTACTTCTGCTACAGTATACAAATGCATAGAAATAACGTTGTGTTTAAAGTCTGTTTTAAATTGAAAGTGTAACCAAAGTTTACTCCGAACTGTTATTGTGCTTTTGGAAGATGCTTGGAAACGAAGTTTATTAACTATATTTTGAAAACCAGCTGCTTAAGCGCTATTCCACATATAATAAAAATATTTTTGTGTCACCAAAAAAAACAAAAGATTGTCATATTTTTCCACGGGCTCAGGGGAAAATACGATTGATCTCTTGTTATGTTCAAAAATGGGTGTTATGTAACAACAAACCCCATCACATGTAATGAAAGCTGTGTTTTAAAGTTTTAAGTTTATTGTAGTTGTTTGTTACTACATTTCATCTAGTACTATTTGTGTGCAGCTGAATGAGTACTGTCTGTTGGCAACGGTTCTGCTTTGATCGGGACACTTTAACAAGTGCAGACCATTTCAGCAAACTCGTTTGTAACACACTATAAAAGCCTGTTTTATTTCAATACAACATGTCAACGAAAGTCTATTTACTAATGCTTCTCTGTTATTGAACTTTGTTGTTATATCATTTATTTTTACAATCATTTTTCATCACTGTTAAGATTAGTTGCACATTGTGTATACATATTTCAATAGTTTCAGCAACACCAGATAAAGCAAGATTATTTAATCTTATTTAATGTTTCATGATCAAAACTTTTGTACTCTACTTTAAGTCCAGACTCATAAATTATATTCATAAATGTCAGCAATAGATATACATATTTCTCAAGTTCCAGTTAACTAATAATTATGCAGCTCACTTGTAAAGTAACCCTAGTTCATTATCTAGTGTACAATACTCTGAAAAACAGTCAAACCATCCAGCTCTGAATTTGTTTTGGTGCAAAATTTGGACGTAATCGCAACTACAGTATTGAAAGGACACTTGGATACCTACACAAAACTTTTGTAGTTTATTTTAAACTGATATCAATACTAGGTAATAATAACAACAATCCTTCAACTGTAAGGATACAAATAAGTCCCCGTCAAGATTATAATTTCGCAGGGTTGCCGTTTGACGCCATTTTCGTCGAAAATATTATTCGTTTACTAATCTATTATTACAGTAATCGATGTTTGGATATGATCTGATTATCGATCAATCAAAGTCTAAGTTCAAAAATCAATAAATACGTAAAATCTGTGGCCTTTGGGTCAATCTTTCAAGTGCTTTGCCTGTCCTTTGTCATGTGCTAGGTGTGACAAAGGTTGTGACACTACAAAGGGTCAGTGCCCGTTAGTTTCCAGTGTCGCTAAGTGAGGGCAAAGAGGGGTGTCATAACTTAAAAATACCGGCACGGTTTTTTAATATTTTAGCTTTTTGGAATCTAATAACAGAAAAAAGTGCTCATATCTGGCAATTGATTAATCGATTGCAAATTTGATATCTACATCTACGGCAACCCTACTACTTAGTACCCTTTTAACTTGAACCATCTCCACTTACGTAGTTGCTTTTAGCTTACACTTGCATACCTACAACTCCAACTCCCAGAGTTTGGTAGCAAAGTGAAGTGTAACCTTTACAGCTGTATGTCGACTACCCTACTTTCTGTCGGGTAAAATTGCCTTACAATGCTTGAAAATAATGTCAAAAAGTAAATCAATGAAATCTCCTACAGAATTGAATGCTCTTGCGTATACCAGCCTCAACGTAATAGTCCAATACCAACCTCAGGTCCTTATCGATCTACTGCCCCTTTCATGCTCACTGAATCCATGAAAATCATCCGATTCCTGGCGTCCTTTCACACATTCGTAAATGCAGTCTTCTGCTTAGTAGACGGCACAAGCCTGTTTGGCCACGCCGACTGTTCTAGATACCAACCGAAAGTAGTAAATTATCCCTAAAGGATCTGTTTCAATTGGATTTAATAAGAACTAGAGAAGTAGAAAGTTAAGTTGGTAGTATTGGACTGGCTTTTTTGTAAGCGTTACGTTGTGACAACTTTACAAATGTTTCCCTGTTCCAATAAATGTGTCTAGCCTATTTTTAAAATGACATTTAATTGTAAAAGGTGTGTTGGTTGCCTCAACACATTATAAAAGTAAATATTGTAAGTTACAGTAATTTGAAAAATGGAAATGTATGTTGGAACATTGAAACAATTGTGAGAAATAACATTCAATCCTCTAGGGGATGATTCATTTCGGTTTACTTTTTGACAGTTCTAAGGCAAATTAAGGCAATTTTGACTGATAGAAATTGGGGGTTGCACATGGTAGGTTTATATACAGCCTTGATGCAGTACTTCTTAAGTAACTTTCAGGGTAGACCTAACATATTACTGTTGAAAATAAACAACTTTTTCTAGATACTAATAATTATTTTGGGCAACTTTTAAGCGTTACTTTGAAAGTTACTTCCGAGCCGTCTGTACTTCACCAAAATCGAGATTATGCACTTATGGGGGGGAAACGACTACACTGCAGCGCTTCGAGCGTTCCGGCCACTCAGCTCTGCCTGCTAGAAGTTACCGAAAACCTCTCTAGAAGCCAGTGCACTGATTATTATATGGAAAATATCCATCTATTCCTAAGAAGTCAAGTAGTCTTTCCAAAGACTTTGAAATTCACGTTAATGAAAGTTGTGTGTATCTAATATTCAGTGACCGTTGGCCGGATCGCTTGCAACGCTCTCTGTGAACTTGTTACGACTCCCCATAATGCACCCAACTTCTACTTTTCCCGTAATTCAAATATGAATTGGTTAGATGTATCATTGTCCAATATCTCGATTTTGAAAACATCAAAGTTGATGACTTCCTCCCTCTACAACTCCCTATATTTAATAGGCATAGATGTGTAAAAATGTTTTTTTAGATAAGACTTTTTGCAGCATAAAAATAAAAATGTTTTTTTTTTTTTATTTAAGAAAGCTACAAATTTGCACTCGTAAGAGTAAAAAAAGGTGGTTGTGTGATGATATTGATAGGCGTAGCTTTAACTTAGTCATTTGGCATAAATCCCCAACAAACGATTTCTTAAATTCCAGGATGATTTACGTATGATTGATTTCAAAGAAAGACAAGCATATTTGGTCCGACATTATGAATTTCGGATAAATATTTAGATGGCTAGCTTGTTGGCTAATCTGTTCTTACAATGGCAACAATTACCAAGCGTGTCGGAACGTTTTTGATATGGGGGGGAGGGGCCATTTCAGACTAGATAGATAGTAGGCCTAATGGTAAACAAAACAGGATAAAAATGTTGGTTTACTTTCAACCCTCCACAAATCCACTAGTTATCCACTGCATCGTTTAATTTGTACTCGCAATGAGGTGGGTGATATAGCTGGGATCGCCAGAGGCAATTTCGCCACAGGTGAAAAAAAAAAATTGCCCCTGCATTATGTTTGATGGCCTTAAATGCATTTTGAGGTGATATCTTGTCATGAAAAACAGTACAATGGATAGGCCTAAACATTCCTGCTAATGTTGGGTTATTTCTTCCTGGAAATGAATTTTTGACGGTTGACACAATCATCTGACTTTGCTTTCCCAAAAAGTAGAAATCTTGACTTTTCGGGCACGCAACCAAGGACCACATAGATATAATATCTGTTTTAAAATCTAAAATCTGCCCTCCTCCCCCTACCCCCTATGTTACCCCCCTAACTTTCATGCCCCCCTGTTCCGAATCCACTGCAACAAACAATGGGATGCCCGGTTGCTATGGTGAAAAGACGTTAGTAGCTGCCTAAATATTTATCCGAAGTTCACAGCACAAGGCAGTGACAAATCAATACATGTCGAGCATCGAAAACATTATCTAGCCTAATTTTTGTGAGTTAAAAATTTCGCGAGCTAACTTGCGTTTTAAGACACTATTGCTAATTTCACCATTAGTTCGCAGTTTTAACTATCATATTGCAAAAACTCTTGTACTATAATTTGATACCATTCAATCGCAGTCCGATTCGTGTACACACTGAATTTGGAGTGATTACGAATTTCGTTATCATTTTTGCACAACTCTATTAGTAGGGCTGCCCAACGGTATCGATAAATAGAAAAATAATTCAATATCGATGTAGAATGAAGGTATCGTACATACGTATCGCGATATCGAACGTGCGTGTAATAAGCTAATTTTTTAGAAAGAAATGATTCCGTCACGTCACGCCAATCATAACATCGCTGTTTTGTGTGGATATTTTAAATTTTGAAAAGCACAATACAAATTGACACATATAGTAAGACATTTTGAAGTTAAAAGAATTTATTTATGTAATATTGTTTATAATGGCTGGCCACTGGCTGATATAGAAATCCTTGTAAAAAGACAAGAGAATTGCGATATCACCGATATCGATACGTCACTTAAAAACTCTCCGTGATATCGATATGATTTTTTTAAATCTTTGGACAGCCCTAATTAATAGGTAGGTAGGTAGGTAATGGTCGGTCTACACACATGTTTAAGGCTTAAGCACGGCGTAAGACCTTGTATTGAACAATAGGAAAACAACGCTAGCGTTCACACACGGGGCTAAGACTTGCACAGGTTTAACAAAATGACCAAATTTCATTTCTTAGACACTCTATAAGACAAACTTTAGACCAACCAATGTATTCTCAATACAGTTTTGACACCAGAAGCATGGAGTGAATTGAGAATTATCATAATCATGTGTGTGAATGCCTCTGTTAACCCTTAAACCAAAAATCTTTAGACAAAATTCTTAAACATGTGAGTAGACCGACCATAAGAACATAGATTTCCTGTAGTTTTTCTTCTAATCTACTTCATGTCTAATACCATGTAAACCAGCTTTGTAAAAGTTACTTTTTATGATAACTTCACATTTCAATCACTTGTCGACTAACTTACACGTGGAACTAATAACTTTTAAAGCCGACTAAGCTAATGTTTACAAAGTTTATATTTTTGGTTAACTTAGGCCTGATATCATGATGGTTATCGCGACGGTCTTCTAAATATTTAGTCTAGGGCTAACTAGTTTTGTCCATTGCAACCACCAATCTAAAGCATTGTTTCCATGGAGGAAACAAGTTACACCAGACTAAATATTTAGCGAGCCCTAACCCAACTATGAAATTGACGGCTGGTTATTGATTATATCGCTGGCCAAAGTCCCCATGAAGAAGATGGGTGTACTGCACTGCACTCAACTCCAACCGAAGTCAGAGCTAGACAACATCTAAGGTACTATACAACATTGATTGATTTAAAATGCCAAGCTAGCAAAGCTCAATGTACATATTTATTTATTTACTCATTATGTCCACACTAATTAGTCCACACTAATTAATTATGTATCACCACATATGGTAGATCAAATGTGATCATTCTTAAAAAAAAAAAACATCCTCTTTCATATAACTTGCAAATTAGTTGATATCTGCCCATTTTATTTTTTGAAAATCTTGCAAACATCTTCCTTCTTTCTTTCTTTCTTGTTGCTTTATAAAATTTTGAGGTGAAAAGTGATTTTGAAATATACCATATTTGGGCTAATTTGTTATTGGAATGAAGTCTACAGTCATAAATAATATAAAAAATACCATTTTTTAAACCATGCATACAATCCAAATGTTTTTAAGCAAAAAAGTTTTTGTTGTAATGCTCTTCAAACTGTTTCTACTTCCCTTATAACCAGATAAGGTGGATCAAATGTTATTATTTTTAAATAAACCTCCCCTTTCACTTTCATATAAATTAAGAATAATAACATTTAATCCACCTTATGTGACTAAAATTTATAACCACAATTCAAACTTTATGGTTAAAAACTGTTAAGATGTACGCATGGTTTATAAAATGGTATTTTTGCATTACTTATGATTTATGACTGTATGACTTCAATCCAATAAAAAATTACTGCCCATATGGCGTATTTCAAAATCACGATTCCCCCCCCCCCCCCCCCCCCACGAAATTTTATAGACATAAAATAACCAAAACATAAAGATAATCAAACAATTTGCAACTTATATGGAAGGGGATATTGGTTTATTTGAAAATAATAACATTTGATCCACTATACCTATTATGTAGTTTTAACTATTTTTTTTTTTTATGGTAGTAGAAACGGTTTTAAGAGCATAACAGCAATTCAAAGTTTATTGCTTAAAAACAGTTAGGTTGTACGCATGTTTATAAAACGGTCAGATTGTAAGACTTCAAAAATTACCGCCAATATCGGAAAGCGCGATTTTCCCGCACGGTCTACTTGAAATAGACCTTGCCCAGAACGGTACACATCTATAGATGGCTGTGCCGCCATGTGCTGCCATAACAACTACCATAACCTCACTTACAATGTCAGAAGATAATTTTGGCAATTACTATGCTCTTTTGAACTGTGATATTAACGCATCGCATATAGAACTGAAGAAGAAATACCAAGAACTTGCGCTGAAATACCACCCCGACAAGCAAGGTATCCAAACGGACAATTTCATTAAAATTGACAACGCATGGAAAGTGCTTCGTGATCCCGAAAAGCGAAAAATGTATGATGCAGCATTGTTACAGACTCAGTTAAATGATCAACCTCTATTGTTCGATTCATTAACACTCTCGCAACTTGATTTCGATGAAGAATCTGAAACTTATACTTATCCGTGCAGGTGTGGTGGATCATATGTTGTTTCTAAATGTGATATGGCCACCACATTAGAATGTGTAGTGATTTGTGAAGAGTGTTCCTTACGTATCCTTATAAATCAACAAAAAGAGAATGAAAGTGCACATTGACCGCTAAAAAACGAAATTATAGACATCGGCTAGCCTAGGCTTACATGGAGTAAGCCTAGGTCCTACACACTAAGAACATGTCCGAAAGCTGGCTCTGTCGTTGGTCACTGACATTGACATGACCATTGGGTTTGAAATCCAATGACATGACACAACAATGACGCTGTCAACAATCATCAATAAGCAGTGAACGGAGGGTACACATTAGCGGCCTTGACACGTACACTCTTGCGCGCGGGATTCGTTGTGGCGCGTTCTTTCCTTTCTTTCCTAAAACTGTCCGTGTAAAAGCAAATGCCTTGCAAGGGAAAGAACGTCGCGAATCATCTGAGGGTTGCGCGCGTGCAAGAGTGCAGGTAAAACTGTCCGTGTAAAAGCAAGCTTGCAAGGGAAAGAACGTCGTGAATCATCTGAACACTCCGAACACTCCACGTGCCAAGCAAAAGTGTGGTAAAGACGAAGGGTTTGGCATTTACACGCACACTCTTGAACGTGCGCTTTCGTTTCACCGCGGAGCGTGCGCGCAAGAGTATGATGCAGTTTTAGCCACCACACTCTTGCGCGGCGCTCCAACCCACGGTTTTGCACGCGGTCTTTCCTGCGTACAAGAACGCGACACCCAAGCGTGCGCGCAAGAGTGTACGTGTAAAGGCACCTATAGTTGATGACTTCAAATCTGGACCTAGAACTTGAGTAAGCATCCAAAAGCAGGCATTCGGACACATCCCGAGTCTTGGAACAAACTGGTCTGTGCCTAGAGCTTAAAACATTTGTGTATTATTATTACGGTATTGTTATGTTTTATTTTCAATTAAATAAATGTGGAATTTAGTCATGTTATCTATACCAACCATCTGAAGCAGGCTAGTCGGCCTTGGCATTGGGTTTTTCAAACCCAATGGCCTTGGTTCACTGCCTTCTTTGCATCGACATACAGTTTGACTATTCACTTGTCATGCAAGTCTTTAGCACTATGCCTAAGTCTATCCCCATCACTTACGATAGATGTCGGACTCGACGTACAAAGGGCCTAGGTTTAAATAGTAAGTGGAACACTTGCTAGCCCTAGGCTTATTGGATGTTAAACATCATCGTACGTACATGCTCTAGACCTACTTAGCTAGTCAAGTCCTTTAGTATGGCATTAAAGAGAGATGAACCAGCAATATCCTTTAACAAATCACTACAAAGGGGACCTACCCAGGCTGCGCCTTATGGATCATGGCACTGGCACGTGGTCAAGCCACCACCAGTTCACTTCCTTGACATAACCTTAGGTTCGTTTGCCTATCCTACTACCTTCACTTAAGTCGTTCTTTTGAACCCGTGTAAGCCAGTGTTATATTTATTTGGTATTTGCCTGTTATTAAAACTTGAAACTTACATTAGTGTAGATAGTACAGGAGATTTTTTACACTGGCCATTGTAAGACAAGCTAATGAAGGTCTTGTTCTGATTCTCCCAAGCATGTCATTGTAATTGAAACACTTTGATTCCCCACATGCGTGTATGTCAAAGTATTGAGGTACTGAGCTCATCGAGTTGTTAGTGACAAACCTTCTCCGAGATGCTTGTTGATGCCTCCCTTTCACAGAACTCTTTTGGAGAAGAATACACATGGACCTACTCTTAACCTAGACAGAGAGAACACAGACAGAGTAGATGAACACGCATCTCGACAATTTAACATACTTTGTCATATAGGTACCCTACTAAAAAAATGTTGTCGTTTACTGTTTTAATGTAGGCCTACAGTAATCTCTTTTATTGTTATCCGGGGTACTTGGGATTTGGGCCCAATGGTGACCAGTGGCGTCACTAGGGGGTTTTGGGGGGGGCCTGCGCCCCCCCAATAATTTCCTCGTTCAATTAATTGTATTGCTTAAATTTCCAATCTTAAAGTGCTAGCGGGTCTCTTTAAAAAATCGAAGATCAAAGTCTTTTGATGAACAATACTTACATATATTATAATATTTCATTAATAATTATGACATGCTAAATTGCTAAGGGCAATTAATCAAGCCTTCATTGATTAAAATATAACCGTTAATCAGCATTTATCTCCTGCATATAATTTATGAAAGGTATTTAATATATTACATTTTGTACCACAAAGAGTGCGGTCACTTTATTGACACATGTTCTTTAGATGGAGTTTTGTGACAAGTCGTATTAGTGGATAGCATAATATGTATAATCTTTTGTAAAGTAATTGAGGAATGACTGACATTGTTATCTTATAAATTAATAATTAAAATTTAAAATACTATAACAAATATACCGTGACAATCATAAAATTATTTCATGCGATCAGCCTTCTGGTATAGGTACTAAAACAGTTGTGTGTGTGTATAAAATCCTTTTTAGGGCCGCTCTATTATCGGGCGAAAGTTAGATTGTTCGCGGATGATTGCGTGATCTATCGGGAGATAAGGGGAAAGGAGGATGAATTGCTGCTGGGGGAGGACATGGAGGGACTGGGCGATTGGGTGGATAGGAATAAGATGAGGCTAAATGCGGGGAAGTGCAAGTGGATTAGGTTTACTAGGAGGAGAACGCAAGGAGGGATCAATGAGGGATACGTGTTGCAAGGACAGAGGCTGGAGAAGGTGGTGGAAATAAAGTACCTAGGAGTGTGGCTAGAGGATACATTGGACTGGGGAGGGCATGTGGAAAGAATGGTGAAGAAAGGGATAAGAAATCTACATTTTGTGATGAGAGTGCTGAAGGGGGCGGGTAAGGATTTAAGGGATCATGCCTATCTATAAGACACTGGTTAGGCCTGGGTTAGAGTATGCGGCGGCAGTTTGGGACCCGTATAAAAGTAAGGATAGGGAGGTGTTGGAGGGTGTGCAGAGGAAAGCGGCAAGGAAAGTACTTGGGAGGGGAAAGAGATGGGAGGAGGTTGAAGTTGGTGAAGGAGGAAAGGAAAGGGTTTATGAGAGTGTGACAGAAATGGTGAAGGAACTGGGGTGGGAAAACCTGGAGGATAGGAGAGCAAGGGACAGGCTGGGGAAGATGTTTAAGGTGACAAGAAATATGGAGGGATGGGGGGAGCTGCATAGAAGCACTGCACCTGCGGCATACATGGGCCGGGGGGATAATACGTGGAAACTGGAAAGAAGGACCTGGAGGACGGACCTCGGGAAGTTTTCCTTCCTGGGCAGGACGGTTGTGGATTAGAATGGTCTGGGTGAAGAGGTAGTGAGCCAGGAGAAGGCTAAGGGTTTTATGGAAAGGCTGAAGGCAAAATGGGAAGAGGAGGTGAGAGGAGGAGATGAGAAGATGAAGAAACGAAGGCGAGAGGCACAGGATTCCGAGGAGAAATAGGAAGAGGAAGGGGACGGAGCTAAGGAAGTGGAAGGAGAGAAGGAAGAAAAGAGGAATGGAAGGATGAAGAGGAATGGAAACCTGCCACCGGTCCACAGGGATCAACAGCGGGGTGAAAAACAACAACAACAACAACAACTATGATTCCCTTGCTGAAATCGCTGTAAAGGCTGTTTCGAAGCCCCCGTGTAGCCCACGTAAGTCCAATCAACTAGTGACTTGCGCCCAGGGGCGGACTGGCAGGTATACGGAACTACGGAAACCCGTACGAAGCCCCCCCGGGTGGGGGCCCCCTTGAGGGCCACAACCCCCTGAAAATATCTAACGCTATATAGATTATGAAACAATAGTAAGAAGAGTATAATATGTATCTCATGTCAGTGAAAAGGGACATATAGAGTTATATAGACCATCTAAAAGTGCTACAAAGATTTCCGCTTTCTTCCTCAGAGCTTACTTTTTTATAGTTTAGTTTGAAATATAAAACATGCCAGTGCTGGAAATTTCTTTAATTTAATTTTTTTAGTGGTGTCACAGTTCAACATGTTCGACACACCTATCATCATTTATCGATTTTTACACGTGTTTATATGCGTTCTAGACAAATTAATAGGAAACAATAACCCTCAAGATTTCTGCTCGCTAGCTCGCTACTTGAGAGTGACTTTTGATAGTTTGCGAGTAAAATTTGTTATATCTGAAAGTACCATTTTGCCCATTCATAAAAGAATAGGCTCATGTAAAATGAAAGAAAGGGGTTTTCAAGTCGTGTGTCATTACAAAGCCACTTTCCGTAAAATAGCTGACTGAAAATCGGGCTGATCACGTGTCTATAAGCGTTCAAAATTTAAAAAGGCGAACTTTGTGGCAATATCTATCGGCGCTTCTGAAATCCGATCCAGCGCAGCACTAGCCATAAGATTACTTCTCAAATGACAGGATCGAACTCTTATCCTAGACCTATGACGTTAGGAATTATCAGTGTAATATTGACTTTACTTTAATTGTTTTTCATGATAGGATTTCGCCACAAAACCCGTTTTAGTCCACTAAGCATCATGCAGGGCCGAAAATTGTTTCGCCTTCGGCGACGTTGCCTCCGGTAGGCAGGGGCTTCGCCCCCGACCCAGCTGCATACCCAGCTACAACACTCGTTACGAGTACAAATTACACGATGCGAGTGGACAACTAGTAGTTGATATTTGTAGAGGGTTGGGAAACCATATAGTTTGAAATATACAACTGCCAGTGTTGGGAACGTTTCTTCACCAATTTCGTTTTTGAAAGTGGTGTTCACAGTTCAACACGTTGTTCCACATAACTATCATCATTTATCGATTTTTCAACGTGTTTATATGCGTTCTAACAAAATAGTAGGCTGAAAAATTTTCGCCTCCGACGGCTGGGGCTTCGCCCCAGACCCCTTAAAGCTACGCCAAGTCCCGGGGCCCCTAACATCCTTTTCCGTACGGGGCTCTTACCCCCCAGTCCGCCTCTGCCTGAGTTGCGCCCCCCCAATCCCAGAATCCTAGTGACGCCCCTGATGGTGACCCAGATTAGTATGGTGGCCATCTGCAAACTAAGTAATTTTGAACCCCAAGACAGAGCACACCTTTTTAGGTGTGCCGCACTTCCGAGTGACATTGACTTTGACCCAATGATATGGGCATGTCAGAAAAAGAAGCCATTTTATATTAGATAGCAATGAAGAGGAATGGCTGAGAAAGCCATCTCTAGATAGTAAAAAAAAAGGGGGTACCAGTATTGTTATCACGTTTTATCACTGCAGTGAAACTTTTTTGTAAAGAAATGTTCTTTATAACAAAACAATAATCTGGCCCGCAAGAGTTCGTTATAAAGAAGTATTACTGTATTGCATTTAGGACGGCTCAACTATTATTGTGGTTTGAAATCAGTGTCTGTACAACAGAATTGTGTGACTGACTACATATATCGATATCATAATTTCATATACCTACAACTGGTATATCGGACCATCATACTGGCTGGATCTTGTCAACCAATAGAGATTCGCCTCCCTGTCGTGAAACTTTATGCCCCCCGGCATAGCGTCACTTTGGGCTCTTAGTCCCTCACAAGTCAGCAGATGCACAAGATACCAAAATTAATATCCATTATCCATTAATTCACGATACCGAATTCTCAATATTTTTGGAGATCTCTATTTTGCAATCTATATGATACAAAAAAAAATGCCGTTTACTATGATAACTTTTCTGAAATTTTACTACTATAGTAGTTTTAATGCCCATTTTGTAGT
Source organism: Isoperla grammatica (assembly GCA_945910005.1). NCBI lineage: Eukaryota > Metazoa > Arthropoda > Insecta > Plecoptera > Perlodidae > Isoperla > Isoperla grammatica. The sequence continues at coordinate 112,690,713 of OX246737.1, read as the reverse complement.
AAATTACTTTGTCAACTGAAAAATACGTAATTCGAGCCAGCATAGGTCGAGTTATGCAAGACATGCTGTAATTAGGAGGCCTTATGTATGGTTATCACACACTGAACTATAGGCACTACCTGGGTTACATACACTTTCTCACTTAGGCAATATTTCGGAGTCTCCAGACTGCACAGACCGACTCAACTGATGTATTGGGCCAGGGTTGGTCACCCCACAACGTCTCTAGTTAGTTTTACACACTTCCATATGTTGTAAATAACCATACATGTACATACATTAGTTTCATCTTTATTTCTTTAGCATTATTTAGTATTCGGATTATTGTTTACCTTATTATTATATGTCTAGTACAAGTACGCCTGTCAAGAAGGCGGTGAGCATCTGAGGAGGTCAAGGTGATTCTCTGACGGTAGGTTTTTGTTTTAGGGCCAGATCAGTTAGTAAGTTTTGTAAGCAGGAGCCTATGTAAGTGCAAGCTCTAGTTCTGTATTCAGTTAAGGAAAATACACATTTATTCAACATCATCCGAAGTGTGCTTATTTTCGTCGCCAGTCCCGTCAGCTCCTCACATTTCAGAACGTTAAAGCTCTCTTCAGGGCCTTGTGAAACTGGTGGGCTAATTCCAGCAGGTACTTCGGGTGTATGTCCAGAGACAGATGGTGTTACTGGTTGGTACATGTCTGTAGTTACTAGTGGTACCTCGGATTGTTGACTACTGACAGCTGATAAGAGGTTTAAATTAGTTCAATTGAGCATATCATTTGAGTTTCCAGCTTCACTCATCTTAAGATCGATGTCGATATCACGGCAGAAATCAATTGTTATTATTCCGTCAACACGTCTAGCAGGCTGTGGTGCTTGGCTCCGCTCACGAGGCAAGAAGCAGTCCGTACATCGGCTAGGAACACAATGTCAATTTGTGTGTCTTTTTTTTTTTTTTACGAAAACATGGCGGCTAACAATGAAATGAAATACATTTTCGACGGATATTTATTACTCGGAGTACGGACGGTTCAAAAACGTTTTTAAATGCACAAAAAAAAATTTGTCCGGAATGTCGCCACGTACAATAAATGTAGCTTGTTATAACTTTTTCTTTTTACGAAATCAACACGCACAACACGTGGTAGCTTACCGTTTTCAAGGCTGATATTATGATGGTCGGACGATGGGCTGGTGCTTAATATTCTTATCACCACTTCTGAAATGTGAGGAGCTGACGGGACTGGCGACGAAAATAAGCTCTAGTTCTGTATTCAGTTAAGGAAAATACACATTTATTCAACATCATCCGAGGTGTGCTTATTTTCGTCGCCAGTCCCGTCAGCTCCTCACACATATGGTTGTTTAAGTGGCCTGTGGAATCGTACAAGTATACGGACAAAGCACAAGTTTGTGAACTAATGGCAGCAGCTTCTTCTTTTTCTTAGTCTTTAGTTTTAGCTAAACCTAAATTGCAAAATTATGAATGAGATATGCATACGCACACTAAAATGTCCTTCGTTCTTGTAATTGCTTAACATTCTTTACTAGTTATGAAAAAGCAAATAGGCATGACATGATAGTTTTCATAACAAAAAAATCGTAACAGTTAAACTAATTACAGTATGAGTGTAAAAAAATAGCTCAATGTCTTACAAAAAGAATGCTTATGGTCGGTTCCCATGCTTTTACGTTGGACAACTGTAGCCCGTAGTATTCTCGATGAATGTCGAGAAGGCGGTGCCAACATTGGCGTAAATGGCTACCATTGGCCAGCAGCCGAGACAAAAGCATTGGAACTGGGCATTAGACAACCGTGAAGATTTTTGATAGTTTGAATGTTGATGTGTTTGTTTGGTTAATTTCTGGTTCAAGAACATTAATTTTCTGTTACCTACACAATCATGGGGGGGGGGGGGACGGGGACACAAATTTTTAATTTTTATGCATCTAACAGGTTTTTGATCCATGTTCTAAAAATAAGTTCTCTTAATTATTATTTTAATTAAATGTAGGGTACCAGTTTTTCAATAGTAGAAATTGTTCTTATAAAGTAGTCTTACTATGTACTGTAGTTTTGTTGAGATCCACATGCATGTTTTCATAAATGAATAAGAACACTGTGATTTTATTCGAAAGTATTATTTTTAATAATAATAAATTGAAACACTGATAACGATGGAATAGGGGTCTCAAAAGTCAGAACTAAACTCTATGGAAATCCAAATTTATGTTGCAAAAAGAACTTAACAATTGTTAACAATTTGATTTACAATGTCAATTTGTATCTACAATTCAATGTTGAAGGACATCAATAACAATGTAGGCCTATACATTTTTTGTTGTGTGATTTATTAAAATTTAAATTACCAATGCAATACATAGGCACAATTTTGAATTTACCATCCAAACTTACGGTTAGAACTGTACATATCGAGTATAATGTTTGAGAAAACAATGGTTACTGGTAGAGTTCCGGGAAATCCTGATCACAAAATTATCTGATCTTTGTATGCATTGGTTTATTTGATAAAATGTTGGGATTTTATGGCGAGATGAGCCTGGAAATATAAATTAAATACCACTAGTTGATTTCAGTGGGGTAGACAGACCTCCTAGACTAATTTATGCCCATGATAGAAGACTGAGAAAGAGCACGAGCAACTGCATTATAATAGGCCTGCCCTTGATATGTGACTCACCGTCACCGGTAGCATAATAAAATAATGCAGTAAAGCTAGCTCGCCCAAGTTGAAAGATGATCGATTTTCACGAGACATGCCATTGACACATGACCTTTACATCGAGTATTGGGTGTCGTCTTTTAGAAGTTTAATTATCTAGGCCTACTCTATCTATAGCTGGTTTTTAAGGGTCGTTAATACACACTTCACTTTTAAGGAAGATCTTTTCTTTTGTTTCTGTTTCTATTTTTGACATTAGCTGTAGCATAGAATGTGCTTCCAGTCCTCTTGGGCTTTTGTTCCCGATCAATCTTCCTGCGCATTTTACTTGTAAGTTTGTGACTCGTTTTTGCTGTAACTATAAAGTCTCCACTTGTTGTAGGACAAATTTCGGCTAGAATTGCTTCCGTCTCGGAATCGCTACTCGACTCCATATCCGACTCCTTCGTTTCTGCAGGTTTGACCTCATCTCTCTTAGCTTGCTTTGCTTTCCTGGTTTCCTTTGCTTCCTTGAAGACAACCGTTTCAAGATTTCTGTCCAGATCGTCGGCGTATTCAAGGCCAACTCGGATCTTACTGAAGTCTTGAATCACTGCAAAGTCTGGTTTAGTTGTAGCAACTTTCACTTCCACAGCTGTGCTAGGTGATGAAATCTCATTATTTTCTTTAACTTCATCACATGTGTTGCTATCTATCTTTACATTGTCTGCTGATACTGTTGGATCATCTGCCTGAGGCTCATTATGTTCTTTACCATTTTCTGCAGTATCCAGAACAGCTGGTGTTTGTTCCGATTGGCCATCATAGCTAGGCTTGTTGGCCAATGGAACCTCAAATCCAGTAGGTGCTACATAGAATGGCAACTTTCCTCTTTGCCAATCGTTGAGAACCATGCGAGATGTGATGGTAATGTCTGGCTCACCTCCTTTGAGCAATTTCCCAGTTCTAGCTGATAACTTTTCCAGGAAGTCCAGTGGTGAACTCCAGTGAGGCACCTTGTACGTTTTGGCAATGTACTCTGCTTTAACACGATTCAGTACATGTTCAATGTAATCTTCAGGATTTTGTATCATTTCTACACGCACGACTCCTTTAAGGACTTTCTCGATATCTGTTTCGGCAGATGGATAGACCACTCCAGGGCAGTCGATCAGGAAGATGCGACGCATCAGAGTAATGTACTGCCAAACCTTAGTCTCCCCAGCAATAGGTGCTACTTTACACACCTTTTTTGAACGCAGAGTATTGATAACCGAACTCTTCCCAACATTAGGATAACCTATAAATCCAACGCTAATTTGTTTTTTGTCCACGTGGAGTTTGGCAAATTGTCGTAGAAGATTGATGAGAGACCCTTTTCCAAATGGATGTGTAAGGGAAGCGTGAAATGCCACCGTGGGGTATTCAGCGCTTAGAATTGCCACCCACCTCTGTGTTACCCACGTAGGGACCAAGTCTACCTTATTGAGAATGAATATCAAGTGTTTGTGAGGCTTCTCTGTGCGTAGAAAGTTTTCAATATAAGGAGAGCGTGTCCCAAGAGGATCTCTGGCATCCAGTATCTGTAAGACTACATCAGAGGAGTCAATTACCTTGTAAAGCTCATTCCAAATGCGTCTACTTTGCCCTGCAGCCATTATCCACTCTCTGGGACTATCCTTGAATCCCATATCATCCTTTACTAAATCCCTATCTTTTGTATCTTTATCGGTATTGTAAACATCTGTCAAATCAATTGCTTTCTGTGATAATTGGTTGTAGCTCCTGACATTTAAATTTGGTCTTTTCCTACTTTTCTTTGGACCAAAAACACTGGAAAAACTTTCCGTGTCTAAAAGGTGGACTCGAGCGTGTTTAGCGGATTCATTGAGTAGTGTTATTGGCAGTTTTGTAGGTTTCATAACTACTTGATATGGGTTCTTCACAGCAACTCCTAATTCTTCTTGGAATTTTTGAAGGGCATTCTGAGTAATTACACGAGAGTTGCCAAACCATTTCTGGTTTGGTTCAACTCTTGCTGTCGTACCTGGAGCTAGACGTCCTTGAAACGGAGCAGCACTGATGATCTGTCCAATTCTATTACGCTTTGGCTTGAAGTTTCGGTACATTTGTAGCCGCTTGATGGTTGATTTACTACGTACATTGGCAACACCTTTCAATCCTTCTGTGCTTCGCTCAGGATTCATGCTGTGACCGGAACGATTGAACCCCTCCTTTCGAGGGGCTTTCGCAACTGACGAAGTTTTCCCCATGGTGAAGCTAAAATTGTGAAAACATAGACCAATATCAAATTGATGCTCAAGGGCTGCACCAAACTGGAAATGGACATGGTGATCACTAGGTACCTTAGAAATTCGCAGAAATTGACACAGCCTATTGTTGCAAATTCTCACCTGGAATTCCTCCCTGGAACAAAGTTTGTATGGCTATCAGAAATCATAAGTCCAGTTCACTATTTATCAATTGAATCAATCTTTCCACACTGTTCTAGCCTATATATCCAACCTCTACTCTCTCCTCTCTTTCCACAATCCTGTCTCCCCTCGCAACCCATTTACGACTTTTATTTATTTATTTCGTCACGTACAGTTGTATTCATTCTGGATGATATTGTTATTACCCCCTAGATACCCTTGATCGTCAATCCAAAGAGCTCCATAACCCTACGTAACAAAGAAGTGAAGTTCCAGTCACGAATACCATCCTGTGACATAACAATATCATGTACGCACTTGGGATTATAATCCTAGGCCTAAGTCCGACAACAACAAAATAATTTTGTTTTTGTTAGTGCCTCGTTTCAGGGCTAATTGTGCCCATCACACCCTTTTTGGTAGAGTTAGGCCTACCGTTACCAGTATCACTATTGTGCATAAGTTTTTTAAGACTTAGACCCATAGAATGGGAGAAGCTGGAGAAAAGATACACAAAATAAACTAGCTTGGGGCCAGAGACAAGATGTAGGCCCTACAAAATATCCAAAGCAAAAGAGGGGTAGAGAGAGCTCCACAACTGCCTGACAAGGTAGGGCCTTTTATAGGGATATAGACCAGAACCTGCTTTTATGGACGCATTAAGGCATTGGGTTTGAGGGTTAAGGCAAAGGATGGACTTCCTCGACAGTGCCATCGTAGAGTTAAACGGACTCAGTGAATGTAGGCCTAGGCTAAAGAGCTTCATTGACAGACTAAAGAGAGAGTAAAAAGACTCGCCAACGAATGCACTTTCAATAAAGAGATGTTAACAACACAGTGGAATGGGGCTAGGCCTAGGACTAGAGGCGTAGGCCTATTTATCCTCCTTTATTACTACTGACGAAAAAGCAGTTATTAGTTTACTGTTGACTCGGATGTACTACCTAATTCCACTTCGCCACAGTGTCAGCCAGGCCACCACAAAAAATCACTCTTAACACTCGATGAAATGAGACATGCTAGCCTAGGCATTGGGTTTAAACAAACCCAATGGCTAGGGCTGCTTGACTAGCCTAGCCTAGGCCCTAGCCTAGCCTAGGCCCTAGCCTAGGCCCTAGCCTAGCCTAGGCCCTAGCCTAGTGAGCACCCCATTTCTCATTGCCTTATTCACAAGATAGTGGGCCCATTTTAGCTTACCTAGTCTTATTACGATGTGAAGAAGAAGGATGCTGACGGTCTTATCTTCTTTCCAGACCTCCGGATATTCTTCGGTTTCCCACTTAGACCAGTAATAGTAGGTGGATAGTAGGGTTTCCCAGGTTAACATAACCTAAATCAGCACATCAACACGTTGCCACAGGAGCGCTAGTGAGCCGTGAGTGACAAGTGAACCTGCAGGCAGCTAATGGACACCGCCTTCTTGTGGATGGATCTTCGTATTCGCAGTTCGAAGAAAAGGCGGAATCGTTTGATTCAAACCAATGTTCAAACCACTGGTTTGAAGTACTGCCATTTCATAGAATAATGGACTTACTTTAAGTCCATGTGTAGATAACCAAAATGCTATTTATAGTTTTTAGCATTCCAAACTTTCAAATTTAGGGGAAGATGACGTGACAGGTCTGGAAACGACTAGAAGCAAAAAATACTGAATAGGCCTAAAATAGTTCTGTGTGTTATGCTGGTCTATTTTTATTTTTAGGCACCATTTGAATTCGTAATTTTGTTTTGTTTTTATATCATTTTTATTAAGTGTAATTTGTTTCAATTTTCGTTTTTATATATTGTGTTCTATTCTGTGTCATTGTGGCAACAGCTTTGGCTGCAAAGACCAAATAAAGGTTTTACTATTGTTTGCTGCCCTCATACATTGGCAGTAGTGGTGGTGGTGGTGGTTGTGGTTGTAGTAGTAGTAGTAGTAGTAGTAGTGGTAGTAGTAGTAGTATAGATTTAGCTTTGTGATTTTAATCTCACTTTGTAGTTTGTTCAAGTACTCAAGTACACAGCACAACCAACGGGGGGGGGGGGGCTTTTGGGGCTGAAGCCCCCTCCCCAGACCCCACAAACACCGCAAGTTTATTGATAGCCAAAACTCTTTTATAATGTTAATAATGATAGTAAAAATAATATTAGATTCTAAAAGAAACCCATTTTTGTTGTGTAGTCCTGTGCGCTGTAATTGGACTGCGGTATTTCTTCGTTATAGAACTGCACTGTGTTTTTACGACCGCTGAAAGCCTAGCGGCAACCTTGCGTACCCAACCAACCCTAATCGGTGGCTTGCAAATAATGCGGTTTTCTCAATAGGTAGCATATAACTGTTAAAATATGTAACTGTACTAACTGTAGTAAATAATAGAATTCGGTTTCCATCTTCTTCAAGAGGTTCTGGTCAGAACATTTTCACATGTCTACTTTGACTCACATCCCTCTCCTGATCGGATCACACAAAGGTTATTGTCGGGTTTGCACGTCTCTACTAGCAAACCAATTAGAAAAAGCCCACCTGACAGTAGTTCAATCTACTTCCAAACACTGCTGCACTAAAATATAACAAATACACACACAAAGGAAGAAATTGGATAAATATCATTGTAACTAACAAAAATCAATATAAAAAAGGTTTATGAAAATACACAAGTGTGGAAAAAATTAAAAATGAAAGGAATTTAATTAAATTTTTAACCATTCAGTCATTTGATGTTGGGTGATAGGGGCCAGTAGTGATATACATTAAGTAAATAAAGTAAGAAAACCTGATTTATTGAATGATCCCAAGTAACTTGATAGTAAAATATCAGACACTGCAATCAGGGATGAATGTATTATTATTATATTCAACTTTCACTGTAATACTAGACTAGTACAGGTAAATCACATACAAATTAATTGAATAGGTTATAGGTAGTATTTCATTAATTCCAGTTTGGTTTGACAGTCACTTTTTGTAAAAGCTTGGCTCTTTTTTGACAGTCCCCTTTTATTATGAATGGAAATAAATAACATAAAAAAATTATGAATACAGTATTAACTATTAATACTACTACTCTATAATATTGTAGCCAAATATAAAAAAATCTATTACACATTTTTTTGTCTTTTGTCTTTTACTTTGACACTCTTGTGTGATGGCATGTGGTAGTGGCAGTATGCCCTAAATTGCACACAACAGCTTAGAAATTACCACATTTGTGAGTGGAAGGAACACAGGCAGTGATTCTACAATACTTATTAGAGCATTGGAAATAACATATTCATGATGGGACGGAAATTTACTATGATATTGCTATCTAACATTGTGCCACCGCTTTGTTTTGGAATAATTATTTTGGGTTACTTACTACACATATAGGGCAACTTATGGCGTTTTCCAAGGGACTGCACTGGGTGCGCACTGGTGCACCAATCGTATTGTTGTGTATTGTTTTCTAATTGTTCAGTGCAGCCACTGGAAAACCATTAGTAACTCCTTGAATAATGTTACCACAAAGCTAATGGCATTCAATCTACATCAAAGCTTGTAATCTTCCAAATTTTAACCTTCTTTCAATCTCTTTTTTTTTATATTTGTGTTTTGTAAACAATTTCAGTGTGTCTTGAATTCATAGTCGGCCCCTACACCTATGAATGACTATGAATTCTAACCTATGTTAATCTACCTTAACTCGAGTTATTTAAAAATGTGTTATTTTCTTTATTTCTCATCCATCTAGTTTATTACCTACAGAAAATATTTTCAATTCTAACCTATGTTAATCTACCTTAACTCGAGTTATTTAAAAATGTGTTATTTTCTTTATTTCTCATCCATCTAGTTTATTACCTACAGAAAATATTTTCAACTAACATTTTGTACATGTATAAGACTAGTTTTATGTGCAGTAGTAAGTACTTAAATAATTATATTAAAGTAGTGCTTTATTTGAGTATGCTATTGAGGAATATTTCCTTCTCATCACAGTCTAAAATTATAAACAACTAGAAGGCTAGTTAACTAGAGTAATCAAATAATATATGTAAATATGTTCCTATAAAAATATATTATTCTTTGTGGCATGAATATTCCACACTTAGTTGGTTAGTTGGAGCCAAGCCAAATTACCAATGAGGGCAATTGAAACTGGTTGGGGTTTTATGTGGGGACTAGGCCTATGTATGCATTTCCATTTTCCATAGCACAAGTCCGGCATCTAATATTGTACTCTTACAACAACTTCGGTAATGCTTTCGTCATCATTCAATGACGTGTTCACGGTCTCGGCCAACCTGAGCAGGTATTTGAATTAGTCACGGCCGCTGGTTGGCTGCCGCTCACCCACCCATGACGGAAGCATTACCGAAGATGTTGTACGGCGACTATAATTATAAATTAATATTAATAAATTGTCCACGATAATTGTAAAACCTTCGACTTGCTGACAAGAGTGTCCAGAGAATGCCAGGAGTCCTCTGAAAGAGATAGAACAAGTTTGTCAGAACCTGCAAAGCACTAATAAATAAAAAATAATGCAAACAAAATGGCAATAAGAAAACATCAAATTAGAATATTTGCAATTATTTAATAATTATTAGTAATGTATACAGTAGGCCTATAGTACATAGTAGGGATGACATTGGGTACCCGGGTAGCCCGGCTCCAGATATTATCCAGAGCCGTTTTTCGGGTCCGGGTAATTTTTTAGTCCGTTTCTAGGCTAAATTTACGCGCCAGTATTGCTGCGGTTGATTTCGATGGAGCCAGCAGGTACGGCAGCGGGCGCCGACCCTTCCCCCACCCTTCCACAACACATGCTTTGGCGGGGAACAGAACAAACGCGATCCGACTTGCGTTCGTTACAGTTTGTTCTTCGTTTAATAATCTGGTGAACATTCTGGCTAACACTTGTTCTATTACTATTTATTTTACTAGAACCACCATGTTTTATGTACGTGCTTCAATGTATTGCGAAATGTTTTTTTTTACTCCAAGCGACTACTGCAGGCATATTCCGAGGGGCTACTCGAGCAGGCGACGCGCATATCATTCGTCCCTCGTGTTCGCGCCCCGCGCACTTCACAAGGCCTAGCGACGACCTTCGAGTCAAGCTTACACATCGAAAAATACGTTTTAAGGATCCGGGTACCCGGGTAATATGAAAGCTGGAACCGGTTCCGAATTTTATTACCCGATGTCATCCCTAGTACATAGTGCTCCTATATAGAGATATGATTATTGGTTAACATTCATTATTTAACCAAGGTCCGTCAATGCCCTAGCAGAAGTTCAGCAATAGGCCTACTTCAAAGAACTTCAATACTCTTGAACACGATAATCACTATTCTTGAGCCCACTACAAAAACTAGTTGGTGTTTTTAGTAAAATATAGTACATTTATATACCTTATGTTTTTTTAATTTAAAACATTTACATTAATAAATTTAGATGGAATGGAAGAATAATTGGTAGATGTAGTTGATGTGTAGTTTTGAGCTAAAATTGGATTTGTTGATCAATCTATTTGTTATACTGAATGATTCTCTCATTTTGAATAACATGTGATGTGACTCAAATGCATTTATGTACTTACTTATTTTATTTACATTACACTACACACTAAAGGAGCATAGAAATTATGGGAATACTTTCCACCTGATGGAAATACTTTCCACTATTTGTTAGGCTACTCCTCATAACAAAATTAACAAAAAACAAAACAAAAACGGTACGATGGTGGGCCCACTATTCCTGAAATATTGGACTTGAACTAGGCTGTGTGCAGCCCATTCATTAACTCAAAGTGACCCAGTCACGAAAATGGTTGCATAGGCTACCCCTGCTACAGTGGTTCTGGAGATCAGTTCCAGTCCGCTTACAGACGTTATTTTGTGCGTACGGTACCTAGAATCTAGAGGAGATGACTGTCTTCAACCCCCTCCAAACTATTACACTTGTATCTAATTGAATTGGTAATTACTAATCTAATTTCTCTACAATATGTACGTATCTTGAGGTCAGAGTAGTTTCTTATGAACAGAAAGTTTCAATGCTATACGCCCCAGAGTCACTGAATGCCCGCGTCCTCATATCTAGAACGAAAAACCAGTACTATTCAAACTTGTAATGAAGCTCCTGCATAAAGGCCTTATTGATACAGTAATTAATTATGCTTCCACTATGTAATGACTTAATTATATTTTCTTCATACTATCTTCGGGTTTTACGGTCCCTTGCAATTGTGGCTTGTTAATGCTAATCTTTATCAAAAAACAGTGAGCCACAACAATAATCACCTAACATTAAGACGTCAAGCCACTTGTAATGTGTTACGTTACCTGTGACAGCACAGTCATGGAACTGGAGAATCTTCAAGTTGACGCAGTACATAGTGATAGCTTCAATTGCAAAGTTTGTGACACCCTTGCATCTGTCCATGTGAAGTTCCAGCAGAGATTTTCCACAGAGGCCTTGCACAAGTGCTAATATGCCTAGTTCGGTCACCTAAAAGTGGTAATACCTTATATATTACTATTTATGAATGACGTATCCACGATGTTACATTACATGGACTAATTACTGGATTAAATACTGGAGTAATTGCAAGTTTTTAAGAAACATCTGCATGTAAGCCAAGCTGCAACACAAAATCACAATGTAGCACAAGTAGCATGATGACCAAATAGGCCTAGGTCACTTGTTGGCATAAGAAGATGAAGAAGAAAAATATAGAACAACAATATTTTTCTTCTTGTGTTTCTGTTGTTTTATTGCCGCAAACAAAATTTGATTAGCGCGATCAATCAGCATCCGTCCCTGTACCAACTATAGAGTCGAGTAGCGGGTGGGAGGTTCCCACCATCACTTAGCGTGATATCAATATAAATTTTTAGTTTACTTTAAGCAGCGACGCTGCCTGGGCTGTTGCCACTATGTATGTAGCCTATGTATGTATGTTCCACTATGTAATAACTTAATTATATTTTCTTATTTTCCTCATACTATCTTTGGGTTTATTTATTTATTATTTATTTACATGCCTGTTGATAACGCTGCTGCAGCGTTATCAAAAGGCTACTGGAAAAATATACTGTACTGATGTTTAAACAAAATATTAATATTAATTAATTAATGTGGGCTAAAACTTGAAACATACTAGCTTGAGAATAGGGGCCTAGGACACTTTATTCTTTAAGGTTATAGTATTCAGTACGAACCTGAGATTCAGCAATGTTGAGCGAAGAAAGATGTTGAAGGTTCTCCGTTAATTTCTTGAGAGATTCATCTGTAATCGCTGAGCATCCTCCTACGTTCAGTACAGACAAATATGGGCAATTGTTGGCGATTGAGTATATGACATCGTCTGTCAAAGCAGGACAGTGTTGCATGTGTAATATTGCCAAATAGCTCAGATTTGGAAATAAGTCAACCAGGGCTAAAATAAAATGAAAAAAGGTTATAACATAGTACGACTCACTCACCTTCTGGATAACTTAACAGTTTTAATTAAACTGTTATGTAAAAAACATTTCATTTATTTGATATATCTGATTTATCACAAAATAACGAACAAGGTAATGCTAAAATATAGAATTACCTAACGTTAACTAAGCACTTCATAAGCTTGCCTGAATAAATAGTCAACTTGAGTGCTAGGCAGTGAAGGGTGACCAGACATCCCGGTGCCCCGAGAGAGACCCCACCCGGGACAGGTTCCGGTTTTCCTTCCTAGGATGTTTTTATTAAATTTATCGTCATTATTCAGATTTATTTATGTCTACAAATACCATTTTTATTTTATTTCGTTATACTTAACGCAATATTACGTAGTAATAAAACACCATTAAGAAGTTTAACAACACCTTGTTTTATGTACTACACTTTGAACTTATCAACATCAGTGCACGGTGCGTCAACACTTCACAAAAATATTCGGCACTAAATGTTTCAGATATGATCTCTGGCGGCGAAATCGTGAAGTAATAGCTAGAGGGCAACAAAGCCGCTGGATGTCATTTGTCAGTGTCATTTGTCAGTGTTTATATGAGAATGGCAACGATTCCAAAGAAACATAAGCGATATTGTTGAGTCAGTGAATATCCAGAAAGCTGGATATTTGCTGGTTGCGTTTTGTATCCAAGATGCCTTTGATATTATGGGGATTTTGGATCAGGGGATACACCAAGCATCCGAAGGCCCGAAGTTCATGTTCTGATCATAATGTTAATTAACCACATGCAATTAAAAGGCCACCGATTAACACTGCCTCTCTTTCATTGAGGTTCCTTTTGGCTCTATTTGCTTTTAAATATATGTATATTTCAGAATACAGTTAAAAACTTACTTTGCGCAATAACATGTTTAGGCGGATCCATGATCTCCTGTCAGTTTGTTACCCTCTAACTGTCAGCCATGTTGCGCAGCAGTGGTGCTATCTCTTGACACATTTAGTGTCGAATTGTTGACGAGTTGTAGGCCCTAGGTCTACTGCCTCTCCGCTACATCATATCAACATTTTGTCACAATTAATTAGATAGGCCTATTGTGTGAAAATGTGTATACATGACACTATGATTATGAATATGTTAAGTGTATGATAGTGAGAAGACAGATTACTTGGCACAAAGAGACAGCAAAATGCCCCAAGTAGTCAAAAAGCTGTCACACACATCAGTAAAGGGCAAAGGCATAGGCTATCTTAGTGGAGCAACCAAGAGGAGAGTGCAAAAAGAGTGGATTGATCAAGGGAAAGGTAAAGCATGGCAAAAGATAACTAGGCCAACTGGAAATATCAAACAGTATGGAAATACGTATACTAAGACTAGAGGAATTAGACTTCAAACAGGAAACGATCTGCTTGGAAAGCACTTATATCAGATAGGAATCACCAATAGCAGTATGTGCAGTCTATGTGGGAGGGAAGAACAGAACAGAGAGCATCTGATGAGATGTCCAAGTCTTAAAGACGAAGTAGATGCCTTTCCATCTGGCATGAGCTATGAGAAAAAGGAAGCCTGTCTCTACTGGAAAACAAGAAAAAACATGATGGCCCAGTAAACCAAAAATGCGGAAATATGAAAAGAAGAAGATAAAAACGTATTGATTTTGAATAGGAACAGTAGTGTGTGTAGTGTGTATACTGTATATTGTTCTGTATATAGTTTCAACTCGCCTCCCTCCTTCCCCCCCCCCTCACCCTAAATTCCATGTCCCTAACTCACTAAAACACCTCCAAAAAGACGCAAAAAAAACCTGCGGGGCCATTTAGGCCTATTGGGAGGACTGCCCCCAAACCCCCCGCGGTTTGTCGGCTCTGCGACTACTATCTTGTGTTTGTGTTTGTCTCGAATTTTATTTTTTAAAAATATCATCACCCTAAGGCAGTAGGGTTCCCAACTCTAGAAATTAACATTCCGGGACAATTAATGCAGGAAAAAGTATTTTTCCCTGTAAAACTGCCGAAGGCCCGCCGGAGGCCTATTGCCGAAGGTGAAAATTTTTTTCACCCTTTTTTAATGATTTTCTTTCCTTAAACATATGTTTGATTGCTTATGAGAAATAATATGTTAACATAATGCTAACAAGAATAATAAAGAATACTATATGCATTCAGCATTACTTATATAAACAGTCTATATTTTGCTTTTGAATGAGGATCATAGGATAAATAAAATGAGGCATCCCGCATCCGTGTCTGGCTGACATTTTTTAAATTTTATTAATTATTATTGTGTGACTAGTGATTAATAATACAATATGATTAGGCCTTTGCTTTGAGTTTTGAGCAACTTAAGGTTTAAATCTATATTTATTTTGGCTTTTTGCAGCTTTGATCATTTCAGGGCATTTTTTTGTAAAGTCACAAAACTCGCTACATGTCATGTGATAATTGAGTCGGACTTGCAGCTCAGCCTTCACCTAACTATCAGACAATCGATTCCTTTCTTTGTTCCACAACATGTTCATTAGGCTGAACACGGAACACCCGCTCACAATAAGCATTAGAAACAGGTAGGCCTATTGATGGACAATATGCTACAAGTTTGAAAAGTTCTGGTAGCTCCCCCCTCTTGAATATGACTGCCCGTTTCTTATCGACGGAAACTGCATCACAAAACTTAATTGCACCATCAGGAAAAAGGCCATCGCGCACTACACTGAAGTCGTTATACAGCTCGTTTTCGTCAATTTCGATATTCAATCGATTGTTCAATTTTTCAAGCTTCGCCCATGGTCCAATTTCATTATTTGTCAGAGATAAACATGACAGGTCAGCTAAGATGTTGTCGTCGTAATCATACCATTTTTCTAGGTAAGTCAATGCTCGACAAAAAAACGCATCAAATTTAGCCTCTAATGCCTGTTTTTTGCGAGGCAACAAGTTTCTCATAATTTTATTTGCTGCAACGCCAAAATATTTATCAGTTTGTCCACTGGCAATCTGCGTCCGCAACTTAGTCACTATTTCATGGAGTTCAAAGGACATCACATTGTTACTTTCCAAGGACAGAGTTATCTGATGGAAAAGTTTGGAAATGTCATGAATGAAGTGCAGAGTACAAAGTGGGATAGATACATCGTCTTCGTATTTTATTCCCTGCCAGATAAGTTTGCCGCATTCCGACTCTCCTTCGGAGGGAAAGTACGACTTGATTGCAGCCCAGTTGTTAAGAAGACGTTCCAGTGCGGGATAAAGCGACAGCCACCGTGTGGGAACATGGCGTAACAGTTCTTGATACTCAAGATCTACGAAGTCGAAAAATGTCTTAAGAAGTTCCACTCGTTTCGCGGAAGAGGAAAATTCGTTGTAAACTTTGATGATAAAAGTTTCAACGTCGAATTGAAGAGCTTTAACTGCATTTTTCATGCAGTTGTTAAGAATGTGGCACTTGCAGTTTGCCTTAAACAACGTTTTATTTTCTGCTTGTAGTTTTTGAAAAACAGTTATGTTTTCCGTAATTTACTGAAGCATTATCCGCACAGTAGCTAGACACATTTTGGATTGACAAGTTACGTTCTTCTAGGATCTCGAGAATTTTTTGTGAAATTGCTAAGCTTGATTCATTTGAATCGTTGTAGAAATCAACCAAACCATGCTTCACCCCTTCTTCTTTGTGAACATAACGCACAGTCAACGGAAAATATTTTACATTTTTCTTGTTGCTTGCATCTGAGCTGACTGCGAAGTACACACTTTGTTTTACTTCCTCTAGAAGTATCTCCTCCGATTTGGGTGCCAGGACGTTTTCAACAATACTAGCAGCTTTCGTCCTACCACAAGACATTTTCAAAGCTATTTTCGAATCTGGTACAAGTTTTGGAATTAACTTATTCCCACAATCTTGCGCATTATAACTAACGTGATGCATAACTCCGTGATAAGTAGACGTAATTTCTAATTTCCGATACTGTCACGAGATCGTCTTCTGTTGAGTTTTTGTTTACGAGGAATTGAGACATGGCTTTCGACTGCTTCTTTTCCTTTTGCCGAATCACATGTTTGTTAGAAGCCACGTGTGTGTTTATCGCCCTAATGCCCTCAAACTTGATGGTAAATGTCTGGCGACAAAGGGTGCACTCTGCTGTGCAATCATCGTATTTACGAATCCATTCTTCATACGTTTTTAACCATTCGTCTTTGAATACACAATATCGCTTCGAGCTTTTCTTAAGTTTCTTTTTGGGGGGCGTGCACGGTTCTGGGTCATCTACATCGGACTCGTCGACCGTACGAGCGTCATCGACTTTTCGAAACTAGAAATAATAGAAAAGAAAAACCCCTCTTAATCTACAATATTATGCTCTAGCTAGACACTGTGTAAACGGGACCGTCAGTGCATTATAAATCTAAATCAAGAGAAAGCAATAGGCATATAATACACTATACAGGCATCATCTTACCTTTGAAAACATTGTAGGAATACGTCGAACGCTCAAACTACTCCGCTTCCGTGAAACGCGCAGGGTACAAGCACGGCTACGTCGTTCTCCAACACTGCTCTTCCCTGACAAAATCAGGCTGGACTACATAAATATACAAGCACCAGCCAAGCCAACTAAATATTTCTCAATCTGAATCACTTCCTTCAGTTCAGTGGCGATATCTTCGTTTCATTCATGTATAGGTTTCTTTATTTCGTGGGGCGGCAATTTGACTAAGGTTTCATATTCGCATCTGACTCCTGCTTGCTTCGAGCTTACGATTAGTCACGACTCGGTATTCAGGCGGCGCGGGGTCGCGGGCGGAAGTTGAAGTATGACGCTTCGGCTTTCATGTGATTCCGGGACATTTGCCGTCCCGAATGAAGTTTTATTTCATCCGGGACAAGACCTTCTATTCCTGGTCTGTCCCGGTCAAACCGGGACGGTTGGGAACCCTAGAAGGCAGTGGTATACACCATTGACAACTGTAGGCCTAGGCCTACATACTGGCCTAAAAACTCTGTTGTTTAATCAACCAAGATGTTTTTAGATGTTGTTTAATCAACCCGACAGGGTTTATCTTACTATCTTTGACCAAGATACTGTAGGCCTACTGATAAAAAAAAATGGATGACCCACCTGCAGTGGTAATATTTTCAAAGTTACCATTCTTCTTGTAACGGTTGACGTCTAGTGTATGTAACTGGTGGCATTTGCTCACTGCAGCTAGGGAATCGTCCGAAACATAACTCTCATTTAAATCCAATTCTTTTACACCTGAGTGAAGAAGGGAATGTAATATGTTACTTCCTAGATTCCCTCGTTTGCAAGCTACTTTGAGCAATCGACTCTTCAGCTGAGTTGGTAGATGTTGAATACTTTCTGCATAATTAGATTCTAAGCTTGCCACAACAGCGTCCATAGATCTGAGAACATAAAAGTAAAATGCCATGCATGATTAGGGTAATTAGGCCTACCCGTAGTCATTAATCTTTACATTTGGCTTTCGGGGAGGCCTAATCACTTAAATCTTTCAAGGTTGATGTTTGGAGTAGGTTCACTACATATCTTCACAGGTGACTTGAAGACTTGAGAGCACAGAATAATACCTTGCAAAAAAAACAGGTAAACCAGTCCCACTGACGAGCTGGATCGAGTAACACACACACACACACACAGACAAAGCGCCGATCGAGTTGTATGGAGAGATTCACTCCGCTTCGCTACGCTCATCTAACTAGGACCTAGGCTAAGCCTATTGGGTTTTTACTGTGTGTACGAACCAACTAATTCACGATTCAGCGATTAGGTGTGAGCCTACAGTTACGATTATGACACTTCTGTTTAGGCCTACGCCCAAATTTGAAAACTACTTTGACTTGCAGGCTGGGGCCTGGGCCAATCTACACTAGGCCTACAGCATTACCCGCCTTCATCAGGCCTTGTAAAACGAAATAATTAATAGGTTAGTTGAGCAAAACATAATGGATGAATCAGCGTCACTCATTTTGTTATGAGGCAAACCGTAAATCAGTTAAATAACTCACAGGTTGAAGAGACTTGAGACAGTAAATAAATCTGCCATCATAGGCCTAGGCTCAAGCCTAGGCCTAGCTGAACAAAAGTATCGATTTTTTAATATATTGGTCATAATAAGTAAATATTTAATTATAAAAGATGCAAAAAGCAGTACCGTTAGTACGTTATATAAAAAAGTTTGGTTGTTTACTCACAGTTTAAAAAGAGTCTCCACAATAAACAAGTAATTACTCTTGAAAAAACGAAAAGTGGTCGCCATGACAACGAAACGAATAGGTTAGATCTTCTTCTTCTTGGGAAGTGCCCACAGGTGGGCGGTGCTGGTCTTTTATTTATTTATTTATTATTCTTTCACCTGACATTTACATGATAAAGGTTTGTTCAGTTGACCCGATCTAAACAGTTCAGAGCAGAAAAAAGCAGAAATGGCTGTTCAGCTGACAAACTTGAGCCGTTCGGTGGCTGTTCAGTTGACACAAGCAACTCGATATCGAGCAGGTCGAACATGTTCGGCCTGCTCGATTGAAAAGGGAGGATCAGACTCGAGCAGAGCTGAATTGCGCGGGATTTTAAATCTCATGTGTTAGGCCTACATAACATCTACGCAATGTCCGACGAGTCTGATAATCGTAACAGATGAAAACGGCTATCCAATTGTGCAGAATGATTGCCATTTCTACCAAGTACCAGGTAGGTGTACGCAAATGCCTAATATATTGTTTATTTTACAAGCTAGGTAGGCCCTAGGCCTATAGGCTAGGCACCCCCTAGGCCTAGGCCTAGGCCTAGACCTGGTTTCACGATTAATACCTGCTGTTATAGACTGTTTATAAATAACAATTATTATTATTAACAGAAATTAACAAATATTAACAGCTATTATGCTACATAAATGCTACAACTAGACCCACTAGTTTGAATTTGACGCGTAAACACTGAGCTGGCTGCTCGGTATCGTTCAGCTGACAAAACAAGAACATCTGTTCTTTTCTGCTGGGAACGCCCTACTTCCTGTTCGTATGACGTATTCCCGCACAGCTCTATGTTGCTCTAAACTGTTTGGATCGGGTCAACTGAACAAACCTTTATGTGTGCTCCTCTTGAGAGAGAGAGAGTGAATAGCCTATAATTACATTATACATTACATTAAATTACAATCTTATAGATTACATTTACAATACATGAGTATATACATTGAGGTATATACATAGAAATATATATAGATACACATTACATTTATAATACATAGGTATGAAAGTTGAGGTATACGTATAAATACGGTACACATACACACATTATCCTACTGGCGGGGCTAAGAGGGGGGACACAATTTTGATTTAATCAGATTTGTAATTGAGAAAATCATCTAAGGAATAAAATGCATTATGAAAAAGAAATGTTTTTACTTTGAGTCTGAATGCTTTGTGAGTGGAGTTTTTAATAGATTGCGGAATTTTGTTATAAATTTTACTGCAAAGGTAAGTACGTGGGTTGGAGAGGACGGACGTGTTTGCGAGCGGCGGAGCATACGATAGCTAGGCATATTACGTGGCGCGCGAGGGCAGTGAAACAAGGGGCGGACAAGCAACAATCGCAAGTATAAAAGGGCATTGCATTTGTATTTTATAGTGGATTTTAGCGATTTTAAGAACTTTTTAAATTTTAATTTGGATTTTATTAAGCGCGGGTTTTAGCCTTGGATTTTTTAGTCATTGTAGGGATTGTATTTCTTGATAGCTAGTGAGTCCAGAGGGGGGGATTATAGTAATTGTATTGTTGTAGGAATAGTTTTTTATTGTAGTGGCAACTGGGTTACATTTTTATTTCAGGACTTAGGAAGGGAGAATGGCTGACAGGTGCGGGGAATGTAGGAAGTTGGTAGTGGAAGAGGACATGGCGATTGCGTGTGAGGGGGAGTGTCAGTTGTGGTTCCATCTGAGGTGTGTAGGGGTTGCGGAGGCAAGCTACGAAGATATCGGTGGGCCTGGTTTTATGTGGTACTGTGAGAAGTGCAGGGGGGGAGGGGATGGAAGTATGGGCATTAACTATGGGGAATGGAATGGAATAAGGAAGGAAATGGACGAGTTAAGGGCCTCATGTATGGAGATGCTGGGGGAAGGGGGGTTGGTGGTGAGACTGAAGGAGGAGGTAGAGGGGCTAAGGAGGGAAAATGCAAGATTTGGGGAGCGGATTGAAGAACTTGAGGAAAGGATTAAGGGATGGGAAGGGATGGAGGCGAGGGAGTTGGAAAGCAGTGAGGATCATAGGGGGGGGTGGAGGAAGGGATGATGAAGGGACGAATCAGGAGAAAGGGGAAGAGGGTGGGCCGGAGAAGGGGGTTCGGGAAGCAGCTGAGGTGAAGGGAGGGGGGGTTGGAGTGGGAGGGATTGTAAGGGATTTAAAGACAAGAGAGGGGGGGGAGAAAGGGGTGGGTGGCACGAAGGGAGGAGGGGGGGCACAGGGATGGCGGCCTAGCAAATTTCTGTTGATTGGCGACTCAATGATTAGAAATGCGGCAAGGGTGTGGCAAGCGAATGGAGGGGAGGCGGAGATATATAGTGGGATAAGGGTGGGGGAGGTTGATGCGATGGTGGGGGGGCGGGTGGGGAGTGATGATGTAGAGGTGGTGTTACTGAACGTTGGAACGAACGATCTTGGGAGAGGAGTAAGAGGAGTGGAGGTGGCGAGGCAGATGGAAGGATTGGTGAGAAGGGTGCAGGAGAAATACAGGCAGGCAAGGGTAGTGGTGGCAGGGGTGTTGGATAGGGTTGATGGAAAAGGGATACAAAAGGAATGGATTGAGGAGGTAAACGAGAGATTGGCCATGGTGTGCGAGGGAGCGGGAGCCACGTTTGTAAACAGTAGGCTGTGGGTGGGAAGGGAGTGTCTGGCGGCGGATGGGTTACATTTGAATAAGTATGGAGGGAGGGAGTTGGGAAAGCTATTTGTAAGGGTGGCAAACAGTCTGAAGTGACAGGTAAGGTCTGGGGGAAGGGGTGGTGTAATGGAGGGTAGGGGGGGGGGGGGGTGGGGGTAAGGGTCATGGTGGTAAATTGTAGGAGTGTAAGAGGAAGGGAGCGGTTAGAGAGGTTGTGGACTTTAATAGAAATATACGAGCCGGATGTGGTTGTTTGCGTGGAGACGTGGCTGGATGCGGATATAGGAGATGTGGAGGTGGGGCGTAAAGGATATAATATTTTTCGAAGGGATAGGAATAAGTATGGGGGGGGGTTATGATACTTAGTAAGGAGGAGGTAGGAGGAAGAGTCTTATGGGTGGATGAGTTGGTTGAGATGATGTGCGTGCGGGCATGGTCTTAGGGAAGGAGTGTTGCGTGGATATAGTGGGGGTATATAGACCCAGGGATAGGGGGGAATGGGAGGTGCTGGATAGGCTGGAGGAGGTGGGAAGGAGGAAGGAGGGGGGAGTAGTGGTATTGGTGGGGGATCTGAATATGCCCGGGGTGCATTGGGAGGGGGGGAGGGAGGATTTGGGGGGTAGGGGTCAAGAATGGGCCAGTAGAATGGTTAATGAGGGTTTTGCCCAGGTCATAGCAGATGGAACGAGAGTTTGTGGTAGGGGGGAAAGGGAGAACATATTGGATATAGTGCTGGTTAGGCCGGGGGAAGTGTGCGTGCATTCGGAGGTGGTGGGAGGAATGAGCGATCATAAAGCTATCATGGTGGAATTGGAATTAGGGAAGAGCAGGAGGGGAGGAAGGGGAGGAGGGCTGAAAGGGAAAGGGTGGTTGTTTCATAGAGCTAATGTGGAGGAAATGCAGAGGGAGCTGGGG
This sequence comes from Isoperla grammatica, assembly GCA_945910005.1. Taxonomy (NCBI): domain Eukaryota; kingdom Metazoa; phylum Arthropoda; class Insecta; order Plecoptera; family Perlodidae; genus Isoperla; species Isoperla grammatica. The sequence goes on along the minus strand of OX246737.1, from coordinate 112,668,402 downwards.
GACAGGTACGAAGAGTGGGCTGGGAAGGAAAGGGGGGTAAATGAAATGTGGGAAAGCTTTCTTGAAATGTTTAGGGAGTTAATGGAAAGATATGTGCCGAGAGGGAAGAATGGGAGGGATGGGGAGCCACCGTACTATAATAAAAGAATTAAGTGGCTAAAAAGAAAGTGTAGGGCGGTGTATGGCAGGTATAAAAGAACAGGGAAGGGGAAGGAAAACCTTAAAGAATGGAAGGCAACCTTGGACAGGGCTAAGAGGGAGGCAAGGGATGAGTATTTGTTGAGGCTGATGGAGGAGGATGAGGGGGTAGGGAATGGCAAGGGGAGGAAATTGTACCAATACCTGAAAAATCAAAAAGGAAGGGGGGAAATCCCGACAATTAAGGGGGAGGGGGGGCAGGAATTTACAGAGGACGGGCAAAAAGCGCAGGCGCTAAATGATCATTATGGGAGGGTGTTTCAGCAGGGGTGGGATGGAGGGATGGAGGGGGATCGAGGGCAAGGGGGGAGGGGGGAAGATTCACTTAGTATATCTAACAGTAATGTTAAGGAAATAATAGGGAAAATGAGGGCCGGGAAGGCGCCAGGGCAGGACGGGGTAATGGGTAGGTTTTTAAAGATTGGGGGGGAGGCCATTGTAAGGTACTTGGGGGATATATGCAGAAAATCTTTAAGGGAGGGTAAAATACCAGAGGGATGGAGGGAGGGGATGGTAGTACCGATACATAAGGGGGGGGATAGGGCGAAGGTGGAAAATTACAGGCCCGTCAGCCTGACATCGGTCGGGAGTAAGATTATGGAAGGGATTTTGGCAGGGTATATTAGAAGGGTGTTGGAAGGGGCGGGGTGGTTCTCTGAGTCACACAGCACGGTTTTAGGGGGGGGGGGGGGGTATTCATGCGAAACACAATTGGCGGGGTTGGTACAGGACATAGGCGAGGCATTGGATGAGGGTGAGGAGGTGGACGCGGTGTTTTTAGATTTCGAGAAGGCTTTTGATAAAGTGGATCACGAACTGTTGATGGGAAAGGTGGATGAGGCGGTGAAGGATAAAGGGGTGGTGAGATGGATTAGGGACTTTTTAAGGAATAGGGTGCAATTTGTGAAGGTGGGGAACAGCCATTCGGGAAGTATTAGAGTTACAACCGGGGTGCCACAGGGGTCAGTTTTGGGGCCGTTGCTGTTTATAATTTTTATAAATAACATTGGGGGGGGGGGGGCAAGTTACATCGAAGTTACGAATGTTCGCTGACGACTGCGTGGTGTATAGGGTGGTTAGGGGACTCGAGGATGCTGAGGAATTACAGGCGGATTTGAAAAGGATTGAGGATTGGATTGGGGAGAATAGAATGGGATTGAGTGTGGGAAAGTGTAAGGTGGTCAGGTTTTCACGGAGGGTGAAGAGAGAGGGGAGGGAGTATACAATCATGGGAGAGAGGTTGGAGGGGGTAAGGAAATATAAGTACCTTGGGGTCATGCTGTCGGAGGATATGGGGTGGGGGGAGCAGATTCGATCAGGAGGTGGTTAGAAAAGGAAACAGGGCTTTGGGATTTGTGATGAGAAGTTTGAAGGGAGCGAGGAGGGAAGTTAAGGATAAGGCCTACAAGACTGTGGTGCGGCCAGTGCTGGAGTACGGTAGCGCTGCATGGGACCCGTATAGAAAGGGGGATGTCACTGAGGTGGAGAAGGTACAGCGGAGAGCGGCAAGGATGGTAATGGGAAGGAGGAGGTGGAGGTGGCAGGATGGGGAGGGGGGTGGAAGAGCGGGTAGGGTTTACGAAAGCGTTACGGAAATGATGAGGGAACTGGGGTGGGAATCATTGGAGGAGAGAAGGAAGAAGGAGAGGCTATGCAATTTGTACAGGGTATCAAGGGGAATGAGAGGTTGGAAGGAAATTCAAGGCAGAATGGAGAGGGGGGAGTACTGTGCAAGACGTGACCACAAATGGAAATATCAAAGGGTAGGGAGGAGAACGGATATTGGGAAGTATTCATTTGTTGATAGGACGGTAAGGGAATGGAATGGATTGTTGGGGGAGGTGGTTGAGCAGCGGACATTGAGGGGTTTTAAAGCGGCACTAAGGGTGGGGGGTGGTGGTTAGGGGGGGGGGGGTTTGGCTAGGGCCGGGGCAGTGGCTACAGGCTGCCACATAGCCTACATAAGTACCTGACAAGTGGGGCTCATCTCCGGTGATACTTTTGTACCTGAGGGGGGGATTCCCATGCTATGTACCTGACTAGTAATAGAACATTTACCTGTTACTTTTAGTATTATTATTAGTAATATTTAGTACCTGACTTGTAGAGTGGCTGGCTGTGTGGGTCACGGCTCTTGACATTTTAAATATAACATTGATTTTTTTTTTTTTACTTTACTTTTTACATTTATGGACTCACTACTTTCAAGGGGTATAATGCAGAAAAGGGCGGGAAGGACCACTATAACATGTATTTTAATCTTGTAAGCAATGCCCTTTTATTAAAACTTGACACACGGCTATGGCCGGAAGTGGGTGGGAGGGGGAATCTGCCACTGGCGAGGTGCGCCGCCGCAGAGTAGATGAAGTTACAAGTTACAAGTGGGACTATTTTTATAGAATGTGTGGTTGAATACGGGGATAAATATGTTAGAATTGGATCGTGTTTCATGGGAATGGATAGTTGTGTTTGTGATGAATAATTCAGGATGAGAGTGAGCAAAAGAGGCCGCAGATAGAATTAGTTCAGATATGAGAGTTAGAATGTTAAGATTGGTAAAATGGGGCTTGCACGATTTCTTTCTTGATACGCCGGCAATTATTCTGATCGCCCGTTTTTGAGTTACAAAAATGCGTTTGGCATGGCTTGAGAAGCCCCAAAATAGAACTGCGTATGAGAGTATTGACTGGACGTATGAATGGTATACCATTAGTAAGGTAGAAGGGCTGACGAGGAGTTTCAGCCTTCGCAGCATGTAACATCCACTGACAAGACGTGGTGCTAGTGATTGGATATGGGGAAGCCAGTCAAGTGTCTCACTTATTATTAGTCCTAGTGCTTTCACATATGGGTGTCTGGCTATACTTTTGTCATCTAGGCGAATGAGGGGGCTGGTCGCGTATTGTGGTGCATTCACATGGAACTTTAAATATACTGTTTTGGTAGTTTGAATAGCTAGTCTACTGGATTTGCAATATGCTGATATCAGTGATACTTGAGAATTTGCGGCTAATGTGAGCGTTAGTGTATCGGTTTTGATGGGAGATAAAAGAAGAGAATTAATGTCGTCTGCATACAATGTGAGGAAAGATTTTACTAGTTCCTTGGACTTATCCATGTTTAGAAGTTTTGGGAGGTCATTGATATATGAAAGAATAGAGGGCCAAGTGTAGATCCTTGAGGGACACCACTAGTTACTGGTAGTGGATCAGACAATGATGGTATGTTAGATTTTGGTGAAACTATTTTTACTACTTGAGTGCGGTTAGTGAGAAATGACGTTAACCAATTGTGTGCAGGACCGGTGATGCCGATGGAAACGAGTTTACTAAGAAGAATGTTATGGTCAATTGTGTCAAATGCTTTACTCATGTCAAAAAAGAGCCCTATTGCAAACCTTTATGCCAGTGTGAAGCGCGGTAGTTTGTTGAATTCTTCCTTTCGATTTTTCTTCAAGGCGGTTTCACACAAAAACATAAGACATAAGATTTAAGGTTCGCATAGTCATAATGTTGGACCATAGGAAACACGTACTGGCATTCACACAAATGCACTAGTTTTAAGACCTAGTTTTAACGCATAATTTTCTGTTTTAAGGCATAAGAAAGTTGACCAATGTTCAACTTTATGCTTATGCCTTGAAACAACGCACGAAAAACTTGAGTCAAAGAAGCATCTACTTTAAAATGTTATGACTACCACAGTCATGTAGGGGCCTACGTCACCAAATAATAATAATAATATATGTATAATAATATACACATAATAATATATAGAATAATTATGTAGTACAGTATTCGGCCGCAACCTCCAAAGAACTTCAACGAGTGCCATGCCTTCTCATAAACTCTTTGTGCTTACGTTTCTATGTGTACCAGCACCCCTTATGGCGGGTTTACATAACTGACTAGTGACTAACGACTAGCGACTAAGAGCGCGTTCATGAAACTGACTAGCCGCAACAGGCTTCTCTCATTGGCCGACAGTGGGAATACTGCGTGCTGATTGGCCGTGACTAAGGACTTGACCAAGGAGTTGAGCTATGTTCAACTTCTTAGTCAAGTCAAGACAAACCTTAGTCACAGCCAATCGGAGAGCAGTATTCTCATTCGTAGCCAATGAAAGAAGCTCGTGGCTTAGTCACGGGCTCGCTTAGTCGCTAATTGTTAGTCACTAGTCAGTTATGTAAACCCGCCATTAAGTACTATGCGTTAAACCTTAAGGCGGTTTCACACAAAAACATAAGACATAAGATTTAACGCATAGTCGTAATGTTGGATCATAGGAAACACGTACTGGCATTCACACAAATGCACTAGTTTTAAGACATAGTTTTAACGCATAATTTTCTGTTTTAGGGCATAAGAAAGTTGAACAATGTTCAACTTTATGCTTAAACCTTAAAACAACGCACGAAAAACTTGAGTCAAAGAAGCATCTACTTTAAAAGGTTATGACTGCCACAGTCATGTAGGGGCCCACGTCACCGAATAATAATAATAATATATAATAATATATAGAATAATTATGTAGTACAGTATTCGGCCACAACCTCCAAAGAACTTCAACGAGTGCCATGCCTTCTCATAAACTCTTTGTGCTTTCGTTTTTATGTGTACCAGCACCCCGTAAGTACTATGCGTTAAACCTTAAATCTTATGTTTTTGTGTGAAACCGCCTTTAAATCTTATGTCTTATGTTTTTGTGTGAAACCGCCTTCACGTACATTAACAAACAGAATATGAGCACCGATAGATGTGGCTCTCTAAAACGTGAGAATCTAATTCAGGAAGGCACTGGGTCGATTCCTGTCCCCGACAATCTTTAGTGAAAATTTTCCCGGCACTTTCCTCAGTAGTCATTCACAAAGCGGTCTGCAACAGTCCAATAGATTTAACTACATTAATTCCAAACTATATGAACACCAAAATATTCTATACAATAAACCATTTTATTTTTAATTGGAATATGAATAATTTTATTGGTGATAAAGCAAAATGCTCTAACTTGCAAGGGCAGGAGATAGAACGTTACAAAATATTTTTAATCATAATGGTCGGTGCACGATAGCCCGGGAAGGAGCTTCCCGTTACCAGGCAATGTTAAATTACAGCGAATTTTCCCGTTACCTGAGCTTCTTCCCGGGCTATTGTGCACCGACCATTAGTTGGTATTGGTAAAATATAGTAATTATAATTAATTGCCTACTTAATTATTCTGTAACAATAGAAAAGTTTGAAAGTTATTGAATCCAGTTTTCTAATTCTTACAGAACCACAATTCGGGCTTCTATCACTTTTTTTAATAATAATAATAATAATAATAAATGGTCTTTATTAGGCGAAGTTAATTATGCTCAAGATGTTCTAAAAACCGTTAATATTGCGTGGTTTTTATAACGAGACTACTTCTTTCAACTCTCATACAAGTGATTCAGCCCAGTACAGCAACTGTGAATGTGGTTGACCTCATAACAATATACTCAAGCCCCACATTCTGTGAGAGTGGATGCAATGAATCTGATCATTTGCCAGGAAATGGTTATGTGAGGAGTGAGGTGAGACTAAATCTAAAATCTCAAAACTCTTTTAATCAGCTTGAATCCTCCATGTGAACACAGACATATTTAATAGGTCCTCGGGGAATAAACAAACTATAAATTACTAAAGTTCGTCTCAAACCAAGATTCACGCCGACAAAATGCGAACTAAAAAGAATTGGTTTGTTGTATTGTTGGAGACTAAGAATGTAAATCATCCCCTTTACCCTTTACTTTGCAAATCACTTATCTTCTAGCAGTAAATGCAGCTCCAAACCGCATGGACCTTCCAGTTCCACGCTTGCGAGGACAACTGTCTCAGGTAATAGTGAACCTCTTCTCTATTGGCAAACGAGTGGCTTCAGGGGCGGATCTAGCCTTGATTTATGGGGGGGGGGGGGGGGCGGTTTCATGGAAGGCGATTGCCAATTATTATAGGGGGGGGGGGGGCTTAAGTGCATGCTATATATACAAGTTTTGTGGAGTAATGTACATTTAATTTAATCAATCACATTTTCAAAACATACTTTACTTCAGTCAATACTGACATTGTCACATTTTGGGTGAAGCAATAACATAGTTGCCACTAATGTTGACGTATAAACGAACAACACACGTCATATTTTTATTTTTATTTTGAGATAATTACAGACGTTTCAGGGGTGTCATTCGGAAATAACGTAATTTTACACTAAGTATCGATTTGTAAGTGAACCTGAGAATATTCGTTTAATTTGATTCCTTTTAATTAATCTCATTTACATCTACTTTAAGGGTATACAAACAAACGTGCGTGACATACCAGATATTTTGAGATAATTACAGAAGTTGAACGGGCTGTCAGTGGAAAATTACCTAATGCCACACACAGTAGCGATTTGTAAGAGAACCAGAGTATATTCATTTAATTTGATTCCTGCCAATTAATCTCAATTAGATCTTGTTTAATCACATATAAACATACCTGCGTGATATACTACGTACAGATTTTGAGCTAATTACCTAAGTTTAACGGGCTGTCATTCAAAATCACTTAATTTCACACATAGCAGCGATTTGTAAGAGAACCTGAGTATGGCATACGCATACGTCGGCAGGGGCGGATACTGGCTCAATTAGTTACACAAAGCATGGCAACTAAGTTCGACTCCAAAATAATAATTATTCAAAATTTCCATTTTTTGGGGTCATGGGGGGGGCGGTCGCCCCCCTCGCCCCCCCCTGTATCCGCCCCTGAGTGGCTTGGACCCTTGGACATCCGTTAGCCACTTTTTTTAAGCTGGGCATCCTTTCCGGTGACAAGCTTGACGTTTACAACCTTGCACAGTGAACGGGAAATAAGCATCCCTTTGAGGAGTCCACTCTACTGGTGTGGATGTTGGTTTGAGATGAACTTTAGTGATGTGCAAAAATATTTTTATCTATTGATATTGGCACCATTTTGATAATATCGTAATACCGAATTCTTCTTTCAGCGGTAAAAAACCGATAGAACACAAAATGTAATGTTTACACATTACGATACATACAAGTAAGTTAAGGCAGCATCCCATTCATTAGGGATGCTGGTGGGCAACTGCAGCTCACTTAGTATTTATTGTAGTTATTTATTATTCAATATAGAAACGAACCTCAATTTGTTTATGATATTATATTGCACATCACTATAAATGACCATTCTGAGAGCATAGAAGTAAAACATGTCTATTTTTCAAACATAAAAAATTTCTTGGAATTAATTTCAATTACTCACAAAATAATACAACCAGTTCAATTATGTATGTATAAAATTGCTTCTCTTCTTCTTTCAAACACCGATAATTAGAACTTATGACATTATTCTGTGCCTAGCTGCCCAGTAAAGTTTTATCACATATTTTCTCTTTCCTATTGTCTTTATTTTCTGGTCCCCTTCTGCTTTCACGTCACACATGTTGCTGGATGGTCTGAGTCAGGTCTTGCATTTTGCAGAATAGTCACAAATAGACTCCACCACTCCTATTTAATGAACGTAGCACTGGAGAGTCATGGCCAGCAGCCATCGTAAAGTTTGACGCAGATACACTTCTTCCCTTCTCGCATCTTTTCTTATGTTAAAAATTTTCATCCTCAACAAAGGCTCCCATCGTATCCCCCTGAACGTTGCCTATATACTAGTTGATAACTTCTTCACTGACTGCAGTGTCATTGCCATTTCCAGATTCTTTTATTATGCCAGATAACCAGCTTTTTATCTCCAAATGGAGTGCAACTAGGATTATAGCACAAAACATTTAATAGAAATGAAACATGTTTAGAAATGGACAGTAAACTAACTACAAAGTTTGTGACAGAACTAAGTCCACCAAGCTTCAGAAGTAAGAGACTAGCTCCATGGCTTCTATAGACTGTGGCTCTATCATGTACAGTTTGTGGGAAGAGTGCTCACATACCTAGTTACAATTACTGATTGGGTTTAGCATTATAATACTAAACTAAGGATTGGACCTGTGGTCATTCATCTAGCAGCATCATAACGGCACAGCGAGCAACCTTCAAATCACCTTTGTATTTAGCAACAGGGGCCCAGTTCCGTCAACAAACGTTTTTAATTTTATTCAAATAAACAATAGGCATATTATATATAAATACTAAGTACTAACCATACTATATATACTACAGTACTGGGAGGTTTAACTCAATTAGGTAACAAACTAATCACAAATTTTAATTGAATGAGTTTGGATAAATTAAAGATTATTTTAAATAAAAGTTATTACTTTGACTAGATAGTAGATACATTGGTTCACACGTGGATACACTCTCATCAGATTCCTGTAAAAGCCTTGAACCATCATCCAGTTAAAAACAAATACTCATTTTACCACTCTTTTTGCTGCAACCTATCATTATGAAATGCTTCTGACAGGGAGGGTACGACTGGTTTAATGCTCATAACAAATGCACAGTAAGAACTATAATAGTAGAAGTTAATATTTTGGGCAAACATACAATGGTTTGAATTGACATGTCTTAAATAGGCCTAGCTATGTTCAAATTTAATTTAAAAGCATTAGGTTTAAATATACTGTATATGATTTCCTCAGCGGTCTATGAGATGCCACTGATAAGCTTACTTTATAACATATATTGTACCAGCAATATTTTATTAATGAAGTATGAAGCGTAGTATGGCAGGAATTAATTAATGTCTTTCAATTTTATTTTCATTCACTTTTAGTGTATACTTTACAAGCAATGAAAGAAAAGCAATGTTTAAAGTTTTAATATTAAATAGATTGTATGGGTAATGACTAGATTTCACACAATTTTACGTCTCTTCTGCGTGTATTCTCGAATGGGACGTCAGATGTCTCTTTTGCACAAACGTCTTATTACAAATCGAGCAGCTAAATGGGCGCTCACCCGTGTGTAACGCTCTTATATGAGATTCAAGGTCGCACGGATAGAAGAACGCCTTCTTACAAGTGGGACAGGCGTACGGCTTAGCGTCGGTGTGATACTTGACGTGTTTCATCAAGTTCTTTTCATGTGGAAAACTCTTGCTACAGAACACGCAGGTGTGAGTTCTGGTCTCCGAGTGCGTTAGAATGTGTAGGCCGAGAGAGTTCTTGTACGCAAACGCCTTCTGGCACGTTGGACAGGAGTACGGCTTCAGTCCACTATGACTTCGCATATGGATATCCAGGTGGCCCTTTTGAGAGAAGAATTTGTTACACTGCTGACACCCGTAGGGTTTCTCTTTAGTGTGCGTTCGCATGTGTTTCATGAAGTCGTTCTTATGATTGAAAGCTTTCTCGCAAACGGTGCACTTGAATGGACGTTCCCCAGTGTGTGTGCGCATGTGTTCGACCAACTGGTATGGATAGATGAAGCTTTTCTTACATATTGAGCATTCTTGCAAGTTTTTGCCCGTATGTATCCTCATGTGATGTGTTAAAGATTTCTGTTTTATGTACGATTTGTTACACTCTGTGCAATGAAACCTTTCAGAATTGGTAATTAAAAGTGTTGGTTTCTGTACACTTACATTAAGCTGTGGTTTCTCACTGTCAGATTCGTCATTTGAATCGTGGTCTTCCAACGCTAATGTGTGATCCCTTTGCACATTTTTACTAGTAGGCAAGGGTACATTCTCTTGTGACTGGCAGAGTCGCATGGTGCCTTGAGTGCTTGTCTGCAAAGATACAAATTTAATAGTAGGCCTAGATTGTAATGCAACTGTGCAACCAGCGTGGATGCAAATAAAGAATCATGTGATGGTACGGCAAAATTTAATATTTGATATGGTTGGGGAAATAACGATAGCAGTTTCCACGGAAAAGTTCTGGTAGCCACAAGAAGTGTGAAAAACAAAATACTAATGTGCCCAATGATACAAAAACAATGTTTGCCTAATAATGAGGACTAAAAAAACTAAAATTTTGTGCGATATTATCGACCAACAAAAATAATTGAAGTTTGATTAGCCTATTGATTAGTGAGGACCCATATTTAATATTATTAATGCCCATTCTACTGTCAAACACCATATATGAGAAACAAAAAAATATTCAAATTACCTCAGCAAGTTCCCCTTTTATATTTGCTGTAGATGTAGATGTAGATGTAGATGTAGATGTTAATGACTTGGCATTGCTGCCTCCCACTGAAGTCATCTCGGTATCGTGATGAAGCACAACCTGGCACTTCTGTGTCACTTCTTGGTACAAATCTTCTTCAAAGGAGCTGCAATAACTCGGACTCTCGGACCTTGGGCACGACTCCTCATTCTTTAGATTGAAATTCTGAAATTGGAAAGTGTATATTCATTAGGGCTGCCCAACGATATCAATAATTCGATACGATATCGATAATAGAAAAATAATTCGATATCGATATAGAATTAATATATCGTACGTTTCGCGATATCGATCAAGTGTCAACTATCGTAAAAAAAACATTATATAGTGTTGTGGTTCTGCATCTTTGTGATACATACACTGCAACATTCGCGTTGGTACCTACTCGCCTTTCGTCGCGCGGTCTCACTCACGTCACGTCACGCCAATCACAATATAGATAGATAGATAGATAGATAATTAATGTCTTTATTTTCAGGCGTGATTAAGGCCAGTTGGGCCTTCTCTTACATCCAACCTACTATTACTAAGTAGAAATACAAATTAGTTAATTAATTAAGTACAACATCGCTGTTTTGTGGATACATTTTTAATAATACAACACACAAATTGACGCAAATAGTAAAACATTTCGACGTTAAATTATTCACATAAAATTGTTTATAATCAATGGCCTCTGGCTGGTTTGAAGAAAAAAAAATTACGATATCGGCGATATCGATACCGAGTTTAAAAAATTCGATATCGCGATACGATATCGATAATTACATCCGCGATATCGATATGAATTTTTTTATCGTTGGGCAGCCCTAATATTCATTACTGATGTGTCAAAAAACAATATTTTGTATATTGATTATTGATATTACCTATATACATAGGCCTACAGAGCTCAATATTGGGCTTATTTTAGATTTGAGAGTGCCGGTGTTTATTATTTTGACAAGTTTTTACGGGGGATCAAAAAATAAACATGAATATTGAAAAATTATAAACCATTTTTTTTGGGGTGCACATTATTTGACTTAAAGGAATAGGCCTAGTCAGGTGAAAAACTAAAAAATCACCAATGACTAATGAGTCATAAGTGCATGAAATTCAGTTATGTGTAAAATAAAATTGATATACGTTGCTTCAATGCAAGAAAAAAAATAGTGAACATTCTACTAGGCCTAGATTCCCTTCGCCAGCTCTGCTGCATTTTTTTTCTAAAGCGTAGTACAGCTGTATCAGTTCTGAGCTCGCTAGCGCCTTCCTGATAGACAGAGCACTCATTGTGTAATACGAAACCAGCCACAACACTCGGCGACTGCGGACAGTGCCGCTCAAAACAGATTGCAAAAAATCGCATTTTCTTCAATTTTATAACCGCCTGGTTTTAAAGTACCGGTATGGTATCTTTTAATCATGTTTTCCATATTTGTGGGTGGACATGCCTACAAATGGTACTTTTTTAGTTTTCCACCTGACTATTCCTTTAAGATAAAATCAAAATATTTTGTTCTTGAATTTGGTATTAGATATTACTTACGTCAAAATAATAATAATAATAATAATAATAATTAATAATAATTAAGGGGCGTCATGTAAAAAAGGGGTAACGTTAGTTACACCCTTTTTGCACTTTTTCCAAAAATAGTTCAGTCAATCTAGTACGGTAGTAGGCCTACCGGTAAGCTACATGCAAAAATGGGGGCTGCAAAAATGCAAGGGCTGGTTGCATAGTGAAGTGCGCTCCATTAAGTGTTATTTGATATTTTGTCTGCCCGAGGTTCATTGCGATCTAGTAGACAGTCTATACCATTCGACGTTTTTAAACATCAACCTGATTTATGAGACAAGGGTAAAAAACTGAGTGTATAACACATCCACTAAACCAAAAGATGTGGACTTACATGCAAATACATTCTCCGTCCGTAATGGACATTTAACATACGGTACCTAAACTCTGTTTATTTTAGGGATGACATCGGGTAATAAAATTCGGAACCGGTTCCAGCTCTCATATTACCCAGGTACCTGGATCCTGAAAACGTATTTTCTGATTTGTAGGCTTGTTTTGAAGGTCGTCGCTAGGCCTTGGGAAGTGCGCGGGGCGCGAACATAGAGAAATAAAACAGGAGCGCGAAGACGAGGGACGAATGACATGCCCGCTCGAATAGCCCCTCAGAATACGCCTGGAGTAATCACGTCTAGTAAAAAAAATCATTTCGCAAAACACAACTGAAGCACGTACATAAAACATGATATTTCAAGTAAAATAAATAGTAATAGAATAAGTGTTAGCCAGAATGTTTACCAGAATGTTAAACAAAGAACAAACAGTAACGAATGCAAGTCTGTTCGCGTCTGTTCTGTTCCCCGTCGAGGCACGTGTTGTGGAAGGTGGGGGATGGGTCGGCGCGCGCCGTACTTGCTGACTCCATCAAAATCAACCGCAGCAATACTGGCACGTAAATATAGCCTAGAAACGGACTAAAAATTTACCCGGACCCGTAAAACGGCTCCGGGTATTATTTGGAGCCGGGTAACCGATGTCATCCAGGTAGTTTATCTCAAAACTACTTTTTGTTAGTTACCCCTTTTTTTTTGCAGAACACCCCTCAATTAGAGTGGCCATTTGATAAGCGATATATTGGTCGAGACAATTATTCGCCAAAACGATGAATTATCGATTCAGCCTTCCTGAATCGATCATCAATATATCGATAATTGAATGGCTTGCCCAGCGAAGATTTTGAATTTACTGCTCGTTATGCTCTCTACGTGCGTGGTGCCTGTGCGGCGTTATAGTTTCATCTTCGATCTCGTGGTATGAGGTCGCCCGGCGACAGACTAGCATCTCGTGGCATACAGCACAATACGAATATTATAGATCCTCACAAAACATGTACATACCTGCACGATACAAGGAACTAAACAATATACTCACAAATGGGTTGCCTCCTATGCAAGCTAAATAACGTTAATTTTGATTCGATTATCGATCGATTTTGTTTTAAAGTCGATTATTGCGATCAATAATTGATTATACTGGCCTGATTATTGACATTGACTACGTATATCACAGAGATATAAAACGGTTTAGCAAACCGGTTTTGCCCAAAAACGATTTAAACAAATCACTGTATATTAGGGATGTCAACGATTACGATTAAATCGATTCGATTAATCGATTATTAATCAAAAACGATTAATCGATTATGTAAAAAAAAAATCGATTTTAAATTTTCGCGCTTTTTTAAATTTAGTTCTCAAGATCTGCCGCCTATTCGAGCGCGAGCGCTAGCGCTAGCATCGCTATTGCTCAGTTTCATTTACAATAGGCCTAGGCCTAGGCCTAAGAACAGCAACAGCATAACTTAGCGTCATAATTTGAGCCCAATTTCCAGTCATATTTTGAAAAGCTGTGTCTAGTCGCCTACCCTAGACCCAGCATTCGACGCCTACGATCTAAAAAAATACGAGTTGTTATGTTTGTTCACAAATAACAAGAGAAGTAAGGTTAGAAAAGTCGCTACGATTTTTAGTTCACATCACGTAAATTTTAATTACGCTGCACATGAAAATAATAATATTACGACGCATATTCAGCGTACTTAATTACTTATTGGTTAAAAAAAAACGGGAAGTGAATAACTATAGCCCTTCAGGCCTAACTAGGACAGAAATTATCGTCGAAATCTTTAACATAACATAACAAAAATACTCCGTGACGTAAAATATATCGATAGTCGAAAAGAAGTCGAATTGCGAACTCGTGGCTTGCGCGGGCAATTCAAACTAACCGAAACCAGACCGAAGTTTGGAAGAAACTTGCTACTATACCGACATTTAACAAAACGATTAAAATCGATTAATAATCGATTATGGAGATGAAAGTGAATTCGATTATCGATTATAATAATTTAATCGTTTGACATCCCTACTGTATATCAACAGATTCAAAAACGGTATTGGTAAAACAGTTTGTCATTTCTAAAACGCCAGCCATTTTGGAAATTTTCACCGCCTTTCGAGTGGTCTCTCGAACGACACCGCCTTTTTTATATGGTTGACATTGACAGCTGATTTGACAACAGCTGGGAGACAACGCGTGTTTGTTGTTTTGTTTTGTTGAGGTATCATTTCGTGAAACGTGAACTTGAAAATACACGCGCGGAAGTCGTCAAAAAGAGGAAGTAACGATCGTGTTTGTTGTCGAGTCTGAGGTCGAATTTAGGTCGATAGTTTAACTCGAACCTGGTATCGATATTTCGCGTACAAATGTTCCTTGAAACGGTTTGACGTGTATATCAACCACAAATCTTGCGATTTGACTTATCCAAATCATTTTCCAAACTGATTTGGAACTAAGGTGTTTTTCAGCAAAACCGATATGTATATCAACATTTGAAAAACGTTTTTGGGCAAAACCGGTTTGCTAAACCGTTTTTGAGCTCTGTGATATACGTAGTCATTGAAATTCATATCGAACGGCAACGCTAATAATAATAATTAAAACATGTCACATACTGTACGCTACCAACAATGTACACTGAAGTTTACTTTGTAAACCTATGCAAAAGAGGTATGTTCAATTTTTGATGACATAATGGGTTTCTTAATAATATGAAGACGAAGCAGTTAATTCAAAACATAATAAAACACTTGGCCTATGTGTGTAGTAGGCCTACATTGAATTTTAATTTATAAGTAGGTGGTATAGGCCTACATAGGAAGACAAAGGGCTGCTGGACATTGTCTCTACGACGAGCCATTGACAGTTAACCTACCCCTAACTTGGCTGCTTGTAGGTGTGAACGCAGGACGTTCTCCGTGGTCAGGCACTGTCGCTTGAACTCATACGAAGCTTGAAGCTGATTGAAGCATTGTTGGCAAATCTGCATCGGTAAACCATCTCCCAGACAAATCTGAATGAAGAAATTAGTAAATTATCTTAAGCTTACCAAGTTACTATTCAGTACTGGTGACTTATCATAATACAGCCTAAATGCAATGCACGGGTATTAACTTCATCAAAAAGTACTAGGCTACGTATAGGGTAAAGCTAAGACAATGTGGGGCTTTTGCATATTAATAGGTCTACATGGTACGCCTAATGGCAAGAAATTGGTACCTAGTTTTGAAATTGTGATTGTATATCTTAAATTTTTTAAGATGCACTTAAAAGTAAAAACTAGGCCTTCACTAGTTTACTATTGTACGCCTCCTGCGATATATGCAAATCCATCCAGTCAAATTGAGAAGAATAGGGAAGGCTCACACATTTTTTTTACTGTATTTGCTTACTGGTTACCTCAAGTTAAAATAAACGGGAAGTAATTGGTTTCGGCTTGAAAGGTGCATTAACATCGCTTTAACAGCAAGTAAAAGATATTGCTGTCAAAACACGCTCAGAAACGGACCTGCGCCATCTTGCTCGTGATTATAAGGTTCTGACGTCATAACTCTGTAAACAATCATTTTATATCATACAAATAGTACTGAAATCCCACAATTTAGTAGATAATTGCTCTCATAAGACTTTACCTGAATCAACGTTTATTTCTAGTTAGTAAATGAACACTGCTCAACATGAATTAACAACAATATGTTACATAAGCTTCGTTTGTTTGTCCAGTACCAGGTACAGAAATCCTGGTACAGTACCACCCGGATGTACGTAATGAAAACGGAAATGGGGGCAAAAAGTTCACCTACCGTCCGCATGGACAAACAAACACCTCTAAACCAACTCATGTGCCTGTTTTTAAACCACAGCCTTCTCAACGGGTCAGTCCTTGCGGATTGCAAGGATCAAGTAGACCTTGGCGGATTGAACCGACATTCGAGAAGGCTGTGTTTTACACATTTGCGAGGAGTATTCGAAAATGGCGAAATTAATCCCAATTCTCGTTCCATTACTTCATTCATTAATTCTACGTCTAGGCTGAAGGCCTACTTACAATAATTGTAGGTATCGGGTAAATCGTTAGTCTTAAATCTTAGTAATCGTTCTGGACGCCGCGTCCAGTCTCTAGGGCTTCACGACTATTTGTAAGACTATGCCTAGGCCTACGCCCTACACCCTGGTCCCATATTTATTCATAAGGTAGGCCTAGCATTAGTAGGGCCCAGGCTTGTAATACCTAGGCCTATGTTCTAGGGCTACTTAGGGTCTTTTAGTAATCGTTCTGAAAGCGGGCATCACGAGTATTTGTATGCCTAGACCTACACCCTGGTCCCATATTTGTCTAGGCTAGGCCTAGGGAATTTAATGAAATGAAGGCCTATCATTAGTCTAGGCCTAGTGCCTAGGCCTAGCTATATAGGACAAGGCATAAGTTGTAATACTTTATTGGGCTTATGTTCTAGGTTAGGGTATTTTTGTACGGAACCACGGTGGTCGACATATTTTGTTGCCATTATTGTTTGAACGTGGGGACCCAAATTGATGTGTTTTTTTAGGTTAGGGGGCAGGCCTACCCGAGTTTTAGCCTATTAAGGTATTTGGTTTTAGGTTTTCATACATAATAAAGTTTATTGCGTATCCTCCACCACACAAAATATAACAATCATCAATAACCACAGGGTTGTTTGATTCGTGTACACATAATCAAAGCACTTGTGCTAACGATATCTTCCATGATGGTTTGTCTTTGTATACAAAGTTTTTGGCGCGATTGTTGTTATTCTGCACCCACTCCTACTCAAATAGCAGGTGTAGATATCTTACTCCCATCACAGTTGTGGTAATTTACACCCGGACAAAAAAACGCAGTACATTTGCCACTGGAACATTTACACCAAGACAGAAAAACGGTTTTAAGGGACAATTATGTACCAGGTGTTATTGAAACTGGACAAACAAACAAAGCTCATATTGCATTATTTTAAACACGTTTTGGTAAATACTGAAGAAAAAAGTGGCATAAAAGACATTGTTGTAAAGTCACTGCATCCTAGATATTGTAAAATGTCCAACTTAATATCTTTGATATTATTAAGAATACTTCAAGGAGGCAGTTGTTGTTTTCTTATGCCCGCATCTCACTTCATGGAGTCATCATGCGTCTAGCAGCCCAGTAGAGAAACGCCTCCTTTTCAAATCTATCCATGCCCTTCGGCATCTCGTCAATCACTTCTTTTGTTGTTGACAAGAGTTATGACGTCACGAGCCGTTTTTCAATTACGGAGCGGGTAGTTCCAAATTTCAAACTTAAAATGCTAATAGAATGGGAAATATACACTTCTCAGTTATAAAAATTATACAGTCCGTATTTTTAGATAATGGCCTTTCATTTTTAGGTACTTCGAGGAATATTTATTTTTCATGAGCCTTCCCCATTGAATATAGGTGTAGTTGTTCACTAGAGCAATATCAATACAATGGCCGCATATATTCAAAACATAGCCAATCCATATATGTAGGTCTACTGCACATCAATCTGTTTAAAATAAGTGATCAATCAAATTATCTAAAAAAAAAAAACTTTCAATATAGAGCTAGACCTACTCATCATTACGCCAGAGTACTTTGCCGCGATTGATTAGGCGTTGGTATACCTAAGGCATTTTGGTCCTTCCTAATCCAATACCCTCCATAAATTAATTAAATCCCAAAAGTAGTAAACTTACTATACCTTCAACTCTACAACTGAATATATTTGCACTGCAACTGAGTTCTTGATTTCACTTTCATCATCAAAAATTTTCCTCATATGCTTCACTTGTACCATACATAAGCGACAGACTTTGTCCATGAACATTGAGAGTTTCTCTAGCTCCATAATTAGCTTCCAAAAAGATCTGCAAAAGAATCATTAATTTTAAAGATGTGTACATGTTCCGGTAGACATCATTTAGCTCAGCAAAATGAAGGTGCATATGGAATATTATTATTAGGTATTGAATCAACACATTGAAAATTTAATTAAATGATTGAATAAAACCACTTACTTATAGTTGGATATAACATTTAAATCTAGCTTTGACGGTTTTTGCGAATCTCTTTAATTTGTGGCCGGACAGTGGACAAACAGTCTCTCATCTCCTCGTCAACTGAATGATATGTATTTCTATTTTCTTTAATTTGCTGTTTGTTTAGGCCTATGCTGAAACCCCCAACTCATACAGATATGACGTTGAAAACTGCAGCAGAAATTTGATCCTGTTTTCATAATTGTTTTTGAACTGTTATTCAGGGTTGAGGGGGTGGACGGCCAGTGTGTTAATCAGCAGCACAAAACGTTGCATCCTCGGATATGTTTCAGTGAAAATTCAGTAGTAGTCGTTTTTACTGTTATCAATTATCATACTAATAATTTTGAGTAGGCCTAAAGGATGGTCCTCACAGATTTTTTAAGCATAAGATTTAAGGTTTAACGCGTAGTCGTAAAATTGGATCATAGGAAACACGTACTGGCGTTCACACAAAGTTTTAGTTTTAAGACAATTGTTTTCATTGTTGTTCTTAAAACAACGTCTTAAAACCTTAAATCTTATGCTTAAAAAATCTGTGTGGACCAGCCTTAAGCAAAATGTTCAGAAACGAGATTTTTTCCAATTTCAACTAAAATTTTGCGGCACCCCTAGGAGAGGTTCGCGGCACCCCGGTTGGGAACCACTGTGCTAGACCTATACGCCTATATTTGTTAATGTTGATATTGGAAACCCAGCATTGGCACTATATAATGCCAATATTATAATAGCCTACCAATATTTGTACCCTGTAGCATTTGTACAAGTCGCATGGTAAATAAATAAATAAATAAATAAATAAATAAATAAATAAATAAATAAATAAATAAATAAATAAATAAATGCTCAGTTTATAAAATAATATTTGGACTAAGACTCCCGGCTATTCGACATGGAGAAAAATGTGGTTGGCCTTAGCTAGACCCACTGTCTTGATGCAAAGAGGATAAATAATGCTTTTTTTAGTGTGTATTTAATGTTTCATTATCAGTAAAAAAAATAGGCCTACAGTACAACATTGTATCAACGGCCTATCTAGGGCCTAGGCCTAGCTAGCGTAACTTGGCAAAGCCTTGCCTAAGCTAGGCTATTCCATGCTGACAGTCTGTAGTAAGTCAATGACTACTAAGGATCCCTTATTAACTAGAGCCTAGCCTAGGCCCTAGACATAACCACTAACCAGACTGTGAGATGAAGGGGGAGGGATAGGCCTAGGCCTACGACATAGGCCTAGGCCTAGGCCCAGGTCTAAGCCTGTCACTTAAATCAACCTTATGGTCGGTGCACAATAGCCCGGGAAGGAGTCCGGTAGCGGTACCGGGAAAGTTCGCTATAATTTAACATTGCCCGGTAACGTTAACGGTAACGGGAAGCTCCTTCCCGGGCTATTGTGCACCGACCATGAATCTTCAACGGCTAGGCCTATGCTAAGCCTGGGAGGCTTTGGCCCTTATATATCAAGAAAGCTTTGGCCCTAGCCTCTAGGTCTAGGCCTAGGCTAGGCCTAGCCTATCGTCAAGCTTTGACAGTTACAAGACGTCGGCCTAGGGACCAATGCTCTGCCTAGGCCTATCCTAGTGTTGGTAAGGCCTAGGCTAGCCATTATTTAACCTACATAGATTGTAGCTAGGTTAGGCTACCCTGAACGTCAAGTTAAGTCCCCTAGCCTAACCTGGACGTATATTATTTGTGCCAAGGCCCAGGCTTGGCCTAGGCCTAAGCTAACAATATTCATATTTTATACTCACATTAAAGCCGATTTTCAAAAGAAATGAGATGATATTCCTACGAAGTGCCTATTCCTTAGACAATAACCTCAAACCTTTTAAATACAATACGATACAGTAAATGATTAAAATATTAGCTCTTTCATAACGTTAACCTAGAGCACAAATAGGTAGGCCTACTCACTGCCCCAAAGATAGTAAACCTACTCACTGCATACTGATGATTGATCGTTGTGTTTGTTGTTGTTGTTGTTGTTGTTGTTGTTGTTGTTGTTGTTGTTGTTTTTGTGCAATGCTGAAGCGGGCAAAATCGCAAAGTCCCCGCGCCTTTTGAAATTTAAGATGATAAATGTCAAAAATATTAATGATTATTGATTACAGAGTCTCTCTTCTGTGGCTGGGCCTTTTTTTCATTTCATTTCATTTTTTATTCGTGCATATTACAATGTCATTGTTTCGCACATGTCACAGTTTAAAAACAATATAACAGTACAAATCAGTGGTACAACAATAAACAGTACATTGTAGCATAGGCTAAACCCACTAAAACAAAGAAGATGCCATATTAATCCCTATCCAGCATCTCCTCAACAGAGTAAAATTCCTTCTCTAACAAGTATACTTTCAATTTTTCCTTGAAAATTTTAATATTATCTATTCTCTTGATCTCTAGAGGGAGTGCATTGAAAAAAGTTGCTCCTGCAAAAGTTGGTCCCTTTTTATAGGATTCTAGGTTATGGGCAACCACATGTACATCCATCCTCCTTCTTGTATTATAGCAATGCAAATCAGCATTTTGTCAAAATTTCAGGCTTGTGTGACCTTACATACAAAATGGTTTTCATTATATATAAACTTGGGAGGGTCAACAACCCTAACCCTCTAAACAGACCTCTGCATGATTCACGTTTTCCAATGTTATATAATATCCTTATTGCTCTTTTTTGTTTAGAAAATATTCTTCTAACATTATCTTTACGTGACCATCCCCAAACTAAAATTCCATAACTTATGGGCTATAAGGCCCAGCCGCAGAAGAGAGACTACTCTTGAGAATAAGGATTTACCCCCAAGATTAAGTGGGCATTACTTTTATTTTATATTAAAACTAGGAAAACGCTCTGTGTGACGCGTTGATAAGCGAGCGCGTCCACATCTACGTACTTTCTGGGGAAAAGTTCTCAAATCATATCAAAACAAAAATATTAACAACAATACAAGAATGCTCATTGCAAACATTTTTCTAATTTCCATAGCTATTTTACTTCCCGACATTGTTGAATGCTGTGCAATGTGCGTTGCTAAGAATTTTCTTTGTCATTTTGTTTTGTCTAGTGTTTTCTACACGGTAATACGTATCAGATCGCATTAGTATACTCGTGACTGGATAAAAATGTACTATAATAAAGCCACCTCACATTTTGCCGTTACTATGTTTCAGAAAACTATTTTTGAGTAACTTTTGTGTAACTTTGCCAATACTTATTAGATCGCCTAATAATGAATTCGTGTTTGGAAAAATCTTTATAAAAATATGGCTACCTCACATTTTGCCGTTATTTTGTTTCAGAAAAATATGTTTTAGTAACTATGGTGTAACTTTGTAACTTTCCGAACGATTTTGCTACAAAACTATACACCTTCAATCCACATCACGGCTTGTGGATGATCCAAATTTCAACTTTATCGGACTTTCCGTACGACAGACATAAAAAAAGAAAAAAACAAACAAACAAACAAACAAACAAACAAACAAACAAACAGAACGAGTGCTATAAAAGTCAAATGGAGACGCTCGTTTCACTCGCTTAACAATGATAAAGAATAATAACAACCGTAAGCACAATCATCGCTGAATTTTGTGTATGGGATGGTTGGGGGAGGGAGTGGGCAAACCTAACATTGACCCCCCCCCCAACCCCCCGGGAATCCAGCAATTTGCTAGTGCAATTTTAGAGTTATTCCAGATTATTATAGATTATAGCACTCGTTCTGTTTGTTTGTTTGTTTGTTTGTTTGTTTGTTTTTTTCTTTTTTTATGTCTGTCGTACGGAAAGTCCGATAAAGTTGAAATTTGGATCATCCACAACACCGGTCACAACATGCATGCAACGGTGGGGAATTTACCCTATCATGTCATATTATTAATACTTGGTTGTTGTCAAGCATACAATCGTTTGAGTGAATTACGCCGTAAAAGTGTTCACAGTGAATGAATCTGAGACCATACCGGTATTAGTTCATATACCCAAAGTTATATTGATACATTTTGGAGTACAAAGACTCCATTGAATGTTGATGATGATGATGATGATGATGATGAGCAGAATGAGCAGAATGGAAGGGATGAGTTACAAGGTCATAGAATGGATAAATGGAAACATATTGCTAGATTAAAATGCAAAGTAGAATGAAATAATTGAAAAACAAGCAATCCAAATAAAAATATGTATTTTGCCCACTTGCAGTATTATTTTATTTTTGAAACGATTCAATGTATGTTTGACGTCGGAAGATGTCCAACATCGACTTTCAAATGTCAAGCCGAACAGCAGCCCTTAATATTATAATATCTAGACAATTATTATTTACTATATTTACGATGAAACATACGCATACATCGACGATTGATTGATAGTGCACGCTTTGCTTTGTGCATAATTATAGGGTAGGCAGGCAGCAGTGGCATAACAACGGGGGGGGGGGGGGGGGGCTAGTGAGGTCACCTTCCCCCCTCAGATTTGATCAACAGGCCGCACGGGGCGCCGCGCTTTAAGGGCCCACAATTATTAATGGTAACTGTATGCTAAAACATTGTTTTGTTAGTGTTATTGTATTGATATTATATTATGATATTATTGTTATGTTCTAAAATAAAAATTATGAAAGTAACAATAAAATAAAAACTCGCCAATTCCTCTTCACTAAAGGTTACTTTTAACATTCAAGACATCCAAAATAAAACAAAACTACTAAGGTAACTACTAAAAAGAGTTTAACTCGCGTGACAGAGGATATGGGAGGGTGGGAGTGGGGGCCCACATTATATTTTCGCATGAAGCCCATAATGTTCTGGCGTCGGCACAGTTAAACAAGAGGGGCGAGCGGGGATAAAACGCAATTACAACTTCTGCGGCATAATATTGTATCAAAACAAAACTATAAACTGTTCATCTACATATAGCACTTTAATACTCAATGACATGTTTGACGTTTATGACAAACGCATTTTTGAGGGTACAATAATTTGTCAGCGTCCTCACAAACTCGCCTCCGGCCACGACCAAGGATCGTTCTGGTTTGAAATACAATCGCCCCCAAAAAACAATGATTAGTTACGCCAGTGACAGACAGGCGGTGTTATCAATTCAATGAATAATCCCGCACGAAGTTGTGCTGGTTCGCGGACTCTCATTGACGGCTGCAACCAGTGATCGGCTAGACGTGCTACCACAGGATGCTCCACTCAGCAGTAACCGTACGTACGACGCGCTTCCTTATAACACATTTGCTTTGCTTACTTGTTGCACTTGCACGGGGGACATTTCCATTAAGTATATTTTACTTTATTGTAATTAAGGCCAGTGTAGGGCACAATTCCCTCTTTAGCCTGATGAGTGATGATTGGTGAATGATAATGAGGAAAGGAGGAGGGGAAGCCTGGTACTGGCACGTAGCCTACTCCTGTCGAAAAGTACCAAGGGGACCATCGGCTTTACGTCCCATCCGAAAGGACGGTGTAACTTTGACCAGTCATATAGGTTCCTCCACTAACCTGGACTGCCGAGCAGTTGATGAGAAGAACGAAGCCGTTACACTACACAAGCTTTCGAACCCGCCAATCTGCTCTAACCACCGATAATTAGTGTTTCAGAGGAGAGTGGTCACCCATCCACCTCCTGACCTAGCCCGAGGTTGCTTAACTTCGGTGTTCGTATGGGAACCGGCTAAGCGACCGCGGCTAAACCGTTGGCTATTCAGTATAAATAATCTGGAGCCAGAGGCGCGTTCAGATTATTTGGGGCTTTAGGCGCTGAGAAATTTGGGCCACCAGCTATTCAAATTCAATTCTATAAACATATTTTTACTGCGTTACCTCACTCACAATCACTTTTTCCCACACATTTCATTGGCAAAGCTGTCAATTTGATTATTAAAGTTACAAGGTTTAAAGATGAGTCTCTGACACTCATTGCACAGGCAGCACAGTTTTGCAAGATTCTCAAATTGTGTTATCAGAAATCTTCGTTTTCCTACCAGTTTTCTTGCGTTATTTTATTTATTTGGGGGTCCCCTAGAGCGAGGGGCCCTGGGCGCGCGCCTATTGGGCCTGCCTAAAATCGCCACTGTCTGGAGCCCACCCAAGTGGAAGATACTGTTGTGTTGTGTGTAATAGGTGCTGGCGATATGTGGGGCGTTTATTTACTTTTAAAGACATTTTAATGACTTATTGTGGTTACGTATATTTTATTATATTGCACTTGTTGTGGGACATGATAGGAAATAGTACGTAACTGTTAATTTATAGATAAACGTGAAACACTACCAAAATTAATTTAAATTAAATTTGATCAACATTTTTTTATTTCTTGAATTGATTACAAAATACCGTACGTAAAAAGTTTACAAAGACGAACTATGTAAACAATACTAGGGATCATGATATTGAAATATTTAACGATGTTGCCATATTTTGGTTTATTGATTGTTTGTTTATGATTTATAATTTTTTTTTATTGTTTAAGTGGGTTATAATTCAATATGTGCCCAATTTCCAAAAATTAACGTACAACGTCAACATGTGCCTGTAAACAAAACTGCGAAAACCAGATGTTTCTCACGCCCTTCTGTGGCCAGTTACCGGGCGTTAAAGTTAAGGGGGGTGGGGGGGGGGGGGGGGGGGGGGGTAGCCTACAGTATTTTCCGTATCAACTATAAATTAACAATACCACAGCGGTGAATTTTGTGTTCAATCGCGGCTGGTTCATTGCTCTCTTTGTACGAGGTTGTAAACTCAATCACGTTGACAGGTTCTCGGAAAAGCAAGAAGGGTAGATGCAGAACTGTAACTACAGTATTAAAAATTACCCGGGTATGATTGGGTAAAGTACAATAGCAGGTCTGGGGGGGAGGCCCCCCAGCCAATGCGGGTCTGAGGCGCATAGCCTCGGAAAGTTTTTCGATTCTTATATAGTGTGATTGGAGTGTTTTCACGAGTTTTAGGCATGTTTTTCTTATAACATTTGTTAATAACTGTTACTGGTGTGACATGGGGTCTACTCCCGATTTTTTACCCGGGTTACCAACCCCTAGTTACGGACCTGGGTGGATGCATAGCTTCCAAAAAAAGTGACCTCCGATTACTTTGTCCTAGAAATGAATAACCTAAAATCTAAATTAACATCAAGTACCGAATTTAAAGATCGCTAAAGTTGATAACTAAAACTAATAATTGTGTTTAATTGGTGATACAGTGGAGATAGTAAAGTATTTTTTGCGCTGCCGTTGGAGGCTAATATGGTTTGGAGCTGCCTATACTACAAGGTGAGTACTTTGCGGAAGAAAAGAAAGGCATGATTTACATTTATGGTCTCTAATAACACCAATAACTTCTTTTGAGGTTTGATTTTACAACTGTGTAGGTTGAAATGGATAATACTGTACGTCACATGGGTCAAGTGAAGCGGGCCGAGGGCTGAGACAGCGAGCGACTACGCGTAGCGTTGTTTTACAGCAAACCATGATCGCGAACTGCTTCATTCACTATAATGTATGACTGCTACCGGTTTTATTTCCTAAATCACAAAACATATTTTATTGTTGATCGTTGCCGACTCGGTAAAGAAATATACCCCGGTCATTTGTCGTTAATTTGGTTAAACGCCCACATAAAACGTGTGATTTATCTTTATAGCGTTACTGGTATTCTTCATTAAAGTACCTAAAAGCTATTTATTCAGGCGAATGCATTATACAACTCTTTTGTCATCTGTGTTGTATAATATTTACACAGATTATCCCACCAAAACGAAATGTTTTAATAACAATGGATTTATATGTATTGTTTTAGAAGCTATAGTATAAAATATATCAAATTTTCAATAGAAACATTATCTTGAATAGCTATGGTTGAAAGAGCATCGTTGAATACATTTTACAAGTTAGCAGGTGCTATAGCAGGAACTAGAAAACAAAACCCACGTCATTGGTGCAAACACTGAGCCCGTCTAAGGCCTGATTGGCCGATTTGACATGATTCCATTTGCAGCTGTCTGTATAGTTGTTTGATTTTTTCAATGTTGTTGTTTAGAGCCACAATTTCCATTAGTCTTATTCATGGGTTGTACGTCACGTAAGTCACATCTGTGCGCGTGGCGGCCACATTTTGTGATCAAACTTTGACGTTACCATGGAGAAACAACCTTAAATTCCGCCTGTTTTTTTTTTTTTAATACAATTGATATGTACAGTAGAAGTCTGTAATTTTTTTATTACTTGTTTACTTTTTAAATTATAAATTATGTTTATTTAGTAAATTTGTATACTATTCGCCAATGCAAGGATAGGTCTATATCTTTTGCCTCGCTGTGACGTCACGTGGGAACTATGAACAGCTTCCATACAGCATATAGGCCTACTGTATTTGTGGGCAAGCTGCAAGATGCACACGAAAAACAGTACAGGGGAATATTATAAATGGGATGCAACATTGCTCCAACTACAATTGTGGGAATAAAAAACACTTCGATTATAAAATAAAATGCAATTTTCTTATAATATCAGAGATCTAGTATGTGCATGTATACATTACAGTTGAGTAGATTTGAAAATGAATCACTATTAGATTATTCTCTTTCGAATTACAACTTTATATTTAAAACTTGAACGGAGAATCGAACTAGATTTAGCCACGTAAGGAGACATTTTGTTAACTATATAAGACGGCAATAATCTTGGATGTAAAATGTGAGAAACTTAAACAACTAGAACTGGACAAGGTATGTAATAAAGTAAACTATCAGTAATCATTGTTTTCGTTGAAAATCAATTGTATTGAACGTATTGAAATGATAACGATCCTTTTCTGGGATATTCTATGCGAAAGAGGTTACATTAATCGCACGCAATATATTTGGCATATAACTAGACACTATTCGCTAATCAGTCTTACCATAAATACTTCCTAAATACTGATAATCGTGCTATTGATTACTGCCAACGGTCATTTTAACTGGTTATATTTATTACACTAAACCCCTCCTAAAACATATTTTGTCAGCCGTCTTTATCCTAATCATTGAACTGATAATCTTTGTAAGCTTACGATTCTAGATAGAGTTGACAACCACACTTCAATATAGATGATGATGACTATGTTATGCGATTTCGATAATTATTAATCGCAGTAGAAATTATTTTGTTAAACCACTTTTTCATTCACAAAGGTATTATTTTACTCATAATTATTCGCTTTCGTTATTTTCCACTCACGCTGATAAACACACTTGAAACATATGTTACCTGTTTATAAGCCAAACTGTCCCCGCAAGCAAGGAAGTATGCAATGTATCACTGTATCAATTATGTTTTCTTGTTCTTGATTTTTTTTAGTTCAGTAGTTTGTTTTGTTTTGTTGCTATTGATATTCATGATTTCATTATTATAAATTGTTTGCATAGCCTAGTTCTATTTACGGACCTCCTTTGTAAATCAGTTTTTTTTAACTGAATAGGATAGTAAATAAATATAATAAAAATAAATACATTTTATTAGTACACAAACGCAAGATATCGAGTATTTTGATTGAACACATGAAAGTATAAATCCCGTGCATGAAGTAGCGTATCCATATCCATACAACCTCTCAATGAAATGTGCACATTCTAAAACTATCTTCCAGCTCAATACAGAGTCTCTGCTGGTGCTATTTATATCCATTCACGATGTTGACGCCAGTGAACTTTAGACTAATGACTGGGTAATAGCCTTGTTGATTCTACTGAGAAGCTCTGCTCTCTAACGCAATTGTCTCATTATTCTAATGTGTCTCTCAAAGCTGTGTGCAATCTGCACGCGCACTTGATAATGTGCACAATACATAATTGAAGTAATAATAATTTGTAGATATTATTAACAGAGTTTAGTCCAAAAAACTAGAGCCCCCAACGTAAACATATTCTTATGGAATTAACTGATAATGTAAATGCTTCATTAATGTGCTATGATGCATTAAATAATAAAATAATAACTGTTTTTTATTTAAGTAACGTTTTTTTGGTACAAACAATAATATGAAGTTGCAGAATACTTTGGTGAGTGTATAACTGAAAACGTACGGTAAATAGAGCGTTCTTTTTTTTATCATGTTTGAGTTTCTCACACAATCATTCATTAGTCTATGTCCTGTCTGAATGAGTACTGACCAATAGTAAAGTTCAATTACCTTCTTTGGAAAAGGTACACACAAATAAAAAGAAGTAAGTAAGAAATTAGTAACGTGATTGTTTTTATTACGTCCTATACTATCCAACCAACGATTTTTACAGTAATTTTGATAAATTTTTTAACCGATAACAATCACTCAATAACTTGTTTTGTGTGACCTTGTTCATACTTACAGTACTCCCACACTTGCAAACAAGCTCAAGCAAGTACTCACATTTTTTAGTTTCACCATATTTATAAATTTGTTGCACCACGCGACGTTGTGTGGAAGAAATAAGTCGTTTATCATTTCCGGCCATTGAAACTGTCACACCAATCTGCTGCGATACTGCACTAAATGTGTCAATAGTTAAGTTCAATATCACACGTGATATCTGAATTGAGTAATATTTGTAACTGGTACATTTATGGATCTGGAGTAGAGTGAATAAACGTTGATTAAAGTTGTCTTTAAAATAAAAATTAACGAGGTTTAGAGCTGCCGACATTACACGACTCAATACTTTCGTCATACTTGTTGAGTTCAAGAACAAAAGCGAATCAAAAGAGTTTGGTAAAAAACTACCAAATTATAGCTTGTATTAATAATTGATGCTTTTTTCCCTCGAACTCAATAAGTTTGACGAAAGTATTGAACCGTGTAATGTCTCAATGATAATAATTGTTATTAGGAATTCTGTGCTGCAAAGTATTATTTGATCAAAAGTGAAGAAAAAACATTTTCGATAATACAATTCTTCGGGCTGTTATGACTCGATGGTTATCTGGTTGTCCGAAGCCGACAACATAGTTGTCACCAAGTTGAATAGATTTGTATTTAAAACACACTGGTTGCTTTGCAACAAAATAAAGTTTGAAATCGACCAACAAACTACTCTAACACGAAAACCATTTTTCATATTTTGTATATATTGTTTTACATTCAATGTTGTGACATAGTTATTTACATTATATATAAGTAATAATAAGTTCAAATAGCAATAATAATAATTGTTATTAGGAATTCAGTGCTGCAAGGACCAAGGTGCATGCACACAAACTTGACATGTCGGGTGCTGTGAATTTTTGTTGGGGATAATTTAGAATGAATGTCTGGGACAATTTGAAGCACAATGGATCCCCAATGTAACTATAATCACATGCTGACGAAACAGTCGAGTCAAATAGTATAACCTTAATTTTCTACTTATATCTAGTTCCTACCATGTATTTGAAACAAGTTAATAAGTGATAATGTACGATCTTGGGTTGGATACCTGGAAATATCCAACACAGCGGACGTGACTAGTGAGGCTTGTGTACTCAACTACAAGCGGAACACCGTAAGTCTTTACGAGTGTGTGAAAGAACGCCACGAATCTGTTGTTTTTCGTTGAAACAGAGTGCATGAAAGGGGCGCAAGATACGGATAGAGGTCGGCATGAGACTAGTTACGTTGAGGGTCAGACAACAACTACAAATACCTCTTACTGATTGGCCAGGCCACGAATCACTCGTATATGACGCCCAAATTAGACGGTTCAATGTTCCGTTCAAGTTTCTATTCTTGAATTCAAGGATAAAAAAGCATCAAAACATACGTAGATAATATGCTCCACTTTCTTTGATTCCGTTTTGTCCTTAAATTAAAATAACTTGAATGGAATATTGAACCGCCTAAAAGCAGCTTAAGGTTGTTTCGGGACGACTATATTATATTACTATTATAAGTTTATACATTTTTATTATATATAATTAAAATTATATTAATTAAAAACATATATTATATTATAATTATATTATTATATATTAAAACATAATTATGTATATAATTATAATCATATATAATATTATAAATATATACTATTATAAGTATAATCCTCCTGCAGAGTTACATTTCTCGACGATACCAGTAAGATACTTTGTTGTCAAGAACATAAACAAAATTAACACCAAGACTATCGTTTTCTTTCGGGCTATTTAGTCGGTTCGAAGTTCGCAACGTTTCGCCTACAACACTAATGATTTCTTCAGAAACGATGCAGTCTTGTAGAGTCGGGAGTAATCGTGCGTGCGGCCTCTGCTGATCGAGACTGATGATAACATTAGGGGCCTTCATTAATTTACTTGCAATTGTTCACTTTGCTCTTTCACTGCAGCACATATATACTGTACCCTGGCTGCTTCCATCTGGGATAGGGGGGGGGGGGGGGTCTATGGACGGGGTAATGTCCGACACTTAAGGATAATCTAAGGCAGTTACAGCTGTCTTTTGCGTGTATTCTTAATTGCGCATATTAAGAAACTAATATTAAATTGAAGTAAACCCAGAAATGTGAAACATACTTTTTGGGCTGTGTTCGGTGGAAATGAACGTTTTTTTTTTGTAACTGCTGCACTGCCAGAACTGTTACCACCCGCTGATGGTTGGAATCAATTTCCTTATGAAATAGATAATATACATATGCACCATATTTCCCTACCTACATACTTTAATTGCTGTTCATTGGTATTTCGGAAATATTGTATAACTTACTTACCGTTCCCAAGATGTGTCAGAGTCAGAATAATGAAACTTATTCATAAGAAAGCTCTTACTTTGATCTGAGTTAATTTCACATACAACTGTTACAGAGAAAGCCAATACCCACCTCCAAAAATTGAACCACTAGATATATTTTTTGTTCATATTGTTTCACAAAAATGTTACGTTCATACGAAAAAACTGATGTAATTACACAATTATTTTTCTACAAATAACATAAATATTACGTGAAATATAAAATAAACAATGCATGATAATTTTAATTTTTAATGTACAATATATTGTGATACAATAAAATAACAAGTTTAACAAGTAACGTTGATATTTGCTTGAATCGCATTTGTTTACAGATAGAGCGAAGTAAACCGATGTGTATTTGTTTACTTAGGGCCGCGTGAAGGTAACTAAACCAACACAAATCCCACCCACACATTTCTGTGATTGAACTCCTTTCCATTCCTGAGCACTTAACCTCCTTTCAATAGAAACTCTTTCAACTCTCTTTTGGAAAATCTACTCAAGTGAACCTTGTAAGCGGCTTCCAAGTTCTAAATTTTAATCAAAACATTTATTCCCTTTCTTCCGGCAACAGGTAAAAGCTCTCCCAGACTTGTTGACAAGACGAGTGAACCAACGTGATTTCGTTTTCTCTAGGTGTGTTCGCTTCTTGGGCGAGCGGGATTTACCCTTCTGGTGTTGACGCTGTTGACTACTGGAGTCGACTGCAATCCCTGTAGACCGAAGAGAGACAACTTGAGGGAATTTGGCCTTGAAGAGGTCATTACAGGGAATTTCTCCGCCAAAGGATTTAATGGAGTATGGATATCAGGTAAATAACTTCAACTCGCTAGCAGTACCTGTGAAGGAAGTAAGTAAACTCGCACACAAAGCGAAATAAACCAGCCAAATAATAAAAATTAATATTTAAGCGAGCGAAGCGAGCGTTTCCACTTGACTCTTATGGCACTTCGTTCTGTTTTTTTTTTTGTTTGTTTGTTTGTTTGTTTTTTTTATGTCCGTCGATAGCGGTCGAACGGAAAGTCCGATCAACTTGAAATTTGGACCATCCACAAGCCTCGATGTGGATTGAAGGTGTATAGTTTTGAGGCAAAATCGTTCGAAAAGTTACAAAGTTACACCATAGTTACTGCAAAATATTTTTCTGAAACAAATTGGCGGCACAATGTGAGATAGCCAGATTTTTCTACAGATTTTTCCGGTCACGAATATGTTCATGTTATGGCGATCTGATAAATATTGGCAAAGTTACACGAAAGTTACTCGAAACTATTTTTCTAAAGCGCAGTAACGGCAAAATAAGAGGTGGCTATCTTATAGTAAATTTTTGTCCGGTCACGAATATACTAATGTAAACGCGATCCGATACGTATTAGAGACAGAAATTACATTTCTATTGCTGTCAATAAGTGTTAATAACGGTGGCGGACCGTGTTGAAAACATGACCACGAAAATTCTTAGCAACGCACATTGCACTGCATACAACAATGTCGGAAAGTATAATAGCTATGGAAATTAGAAAAATTTTTGCAATGCGCATTCTTGAATTGTTGTTAATTGTTGTTCGTATTAGCATTGACATCTTTTCGCCAGAAAGTTCGTAGATATTGACGCGCTCGCTTATCATCGCGTCAAACAGAGCGTTTTCCTAGTGTAATAAATTACATAACTAAGAAAACGCTCTGTTTGACGCGTTGATAAGCGAGCGCGTCCATATCAACGATCATTCTGGCGAAAAGATCTCAAAGCTAATAAAAACAACAATTAACAACAATTCAAGAATGTGCATTTCAAAATTTTTTCTAATTTCCATAGCTATTATACTTCCCGATATTGTTAAATGCAGTGCAATTTGCGTTGCTAAGAATTTTCGTTGTCATTCTGTCTAGTGTTTTCGCGGCGGTCCGCCACCGTTACTAACAGTTATTGAGTGTAACTTTGTAACTTTTCGAACGATTTTGCCTAAAAACTATATACCTTCAATCCACATCGAGTCTTGTGGATGGTCCAAATTTCAAGTTGATCGGACTTTTCGTTCGACCGCTATCGACAGACATAAAAACAAAACAAAAAACAAACAGAATGAAGTGCCATCAAAAAAAAAAACAGAACGAAGTGCCATAAGTCTCGTGGAGACGCTCGCTTCGCTCGCTTAATTAATTTCTGTCTCGAAAGTAGCTCGCTAACATTCTTGGCAACGCTTCAAGATATTAAAAAAGTAATTCTTATTTATAACCGAGATTGCTTTTGAATCAGCCAAACAAAGAATTGAAAAAAAAAATCAAATATTTTAATTGAATTACGATTTACGATTATATTTGAAATTTTGTAAACTCACTGTTAGCTGATACAAAATCAAACCTCACATTTAAATCACTTTTTTAATATCTTGAAACGTCTCATTCTGTTTTAATTTTGCATGGAACAATACACACGTACATAAATAAATAAACGTGTCATTATATTTGACAATTTCGTCAACTCAGCAGAGTTTCACTAAGGGTAATATTTTAAAGACTACTGTGTGACTGGAATGAATGCCGTGCAAAACTTTACACATTCCATTTCAATTTACTTCCTAGAAAGTCGATATTTTCTTCCAACGCGTAGAGTAGACCCAATTAAGTTACTGTAGCGCCACAAGTGGTATTCTGGTTGTAATAGGCGGATAGACCTACTCGAATCACTCACTCCCTATCAAGAGTCGAGCTTTGACAATTATTGTGTTTGCAGCTAAAGCCTGCAGCAATCCAACAGCTACTGTTTGTTTATTAAGTGCTTCCGCAACAAGTGATGTAACGGATATGCCGGTTAAAAGGTTAGTATATATACTATACAGAGTTAACAACGGCACGGAAAGGGGGGTAGCACTCGTTGATAGCATTTTAATGTAAATGTTACGTGGCACGGGTATTAATTGTGTGCGGACGGATAGTGAACACTTAAAACACAGCTGCTAAAAGCTCGTGTGAAATATACTCTTTCTGTTAAATCCTTGATAACAATAGAAATGTGTTACGCTTTTTGTCGACAAATACGTGTGCTGCGTGTGAAGTAGGAGCACTAGGATAGTTCGTAATACAATCAACTCTGTGTTGAAAAGTGGTTGGTAACTTGATATTGCTTTCGTTGAAAGATTGGAGAAGACTTACGGTATTGGCGAACAAATTGTATAGTGTGAGCTTAGAATAATAATAGAATATTAGAGCTTGGAATAAATCATGGTAACTGAATACAATGTTATAAGACCTAGTAATTTGACTGTTGTGTGTTGGAGTGTACAGTCCAATTACTAGGTCTTATAACGTTTTACCTGTTCTGCTATGTTTCCGTTTTAATTGAATATAATGTATTTTAATAGCGAAGACTGCACATTCTGAGAAAATACCGTAACATAATTGTAAACATTTAGCAGAATTCGTCTTGTAATATATTTATTTTAAATTCACAACTGATAAGATGAAGCCTTCAGAAGTATAACAACACAATCTATATTATTATATGCACGTTTAGAAAGTCCTCTAAAATATAAGGAAATGGGCAACAACGACTGAATGTTACAGATCGACATCACGACAAGTACGTTCGCGATTGATCTGCTGCAGAGAACTTTGTATCAAACAACTTTATTATTTCAATGTTAATATTGCAATATTGAAAGAACGTTATTTTGAAATGAAATTAAAATGAGGTAAAAGAAAATAGAACATTACATCAATTAATTGGTGTGGTATTCAAGGTATGTAAATTTAAGCCCATACTGAAACTTACAACAGTTTTGATAATTTAATGAGCTAAAATGTGAATCCATTTAGCCCTTTCCGTGAACGAATTCAAGTGTTTGTTGGTATTACCGCAAATGACGAGATAGCTACTCCGCACAATGCAAGCTGGTTATAATGGTTATTAGCACACTGTAAGCCTATACATATATATATAATACGGAAACAAGGTAGAAAAG
Organism: Isoperla grammatica; assembly: GCA_945910005.1. Classification (NCBI taxonomy): domain Eukaryota; kingdom Metazoa; phylum Arthropoda; class Insecta; order Plecoptera; family Perlodidae; genus Isoperla; species Isoperla grammatica. Next base: position 112,633,405 of record OX246737.1, on the reverse strand, counting down.
CCCGTTTGGAAACGTATAACGCACAAACTTATTGCGAGTTAAACTGTATTTGTAAAGTTCAAAATTCAACACCTCAAAATATTCGTCTAGACGCGGTTCCTGCGTCCTAGGTTCGTTTACTGGCTTGGGCACAGATGTAATGTGTGGTTATTCATATTATGTATTATTATCTACTCATCGTATAGATTAGGAATGTTAAAAAACTATGAGACGAAAAGCCCAAGTATCACATAACCAGCTTGAGATAAAATCATGCCGATTTGTTCAGTTTACGTTCTAATCTCAAACTTTGTAAACCTAGTAAAGTTATATCATAAATAATCAAACATATCATATCTGTCCCCGGAAGTCAGCAGTTTTTGCCGATGGTCTTTCGTATTTGCCACTAATTCCCTATAATCCGATACGGTACTTAAACAACAAACTTCACGACATTATCTAAAATTATCTTTTTATTATATGCCTGGTTTTGATGTATCTCTTTTATGTGTTTGCAACCTTATAGCTCTCGCTAGTGAATAGTTACTACATTCGTTCTTTCTGTACTCTTTCACAATGCAAAGATACTAAACACAAAAAACGCACAGAGTAATATATAGCACACATTCCGTTATCTGTGGTAATACTAAAGATATTGCAATCAACAATTGTACCAAATCAGCAATTTTTATAGCTAATAAAAATCGGTTCCAAGTATTTTAATGGCGGTCACCATTGTGAAAACAAGTTTTTCAAAATAAGCAGAGATGCAATAGAATGTGAATATTCTGAACAATGGAGATGATTTATGGCTTCATAGATAAAAGTTTCCCCACCGTAACCATAGTCTTATGCTATGAAATAGCAGAGCCCAATAGTACCACACTCTTCTACTATTCTAGTTTCTACTCTCTTCTTGAAACAGATTCATTATGGATAATTTACGACCTTGGGTTGATTACCTGGACATTCCTAACACAGCGGGCGTGACTAAAAGAATGAGGCTTGTGAACTGTACTAAGCGGAAGATTGCCGTTATGTGAAATACTGATTTGAAACAGCGTGCGTGTAAGGGGCAGTAGATAAGAATCTGATAGGTCGGTATGAGACTATACTTTTTTTTACTCTAATTGTAATTAAGGCCAGTGGCACAATGCCCTCTTTAGCATGATGATTGATGATTGGTGAATGATAATGAGGAAGGGAGGAGGGGAAGCCTAGTACCGGCACGTAGCTTACTCCTGTCGAAAAGTACCAAGGGGACCATCGGCTTTACGTCCCATCCGAAAGGACTGTGCAACTTTGACCAGTCATGCAGGTTCCTCCACTAACCTGGACTGCCGAGCAGTTGACGAGAAGAACGAAGCTGTTACACAAGCTTTCAAACCCTCCAATCTGCTCTAACCAACGATAACTAGTGTTTCAGAGGAGAGTGGTCACCCATCCACCTCCTGATCTAGCCCGAGGTTGCTTAACTTCGGTGTTCGTATGGGAACCGGCTAAGATGAGACTATAGTTTCGTTAGGGTTAGTACCGATGTTGTAATGCCAAATCCCAACCAAACGGTTTATGAATATTCTTGACCTTTGACTCTATCGTCCACGCAAACATAAAGGACTACTACTTAATTGTGTCTAACCCTGTTCGATACATAGCGACTGCGGAAGACTGATTCTCTTCTTTAGTACCAGTGTGGTACCAGTTTTCTACTGTCTGACGTTGTATTTTGACTGCTTTCTGAGTTTTTTATTTTTTGTTTGTTATAATATCACTATATATATTATATTACTAATATATATTAACATAACAAATCTTACATTGTTTTAAAATTGTTATTAATAGTAGTTATTAGGCATTTCATTAGTACTAGAATAATTAAGAGACAAACTGATTTTGAGCAAATAACATAAATTTAGAATGTAAAGGGTGAAAGAAATACACACAAATACAAGACAATGAATGTTCTCTGGACAGGTACCGAGTTCCTGTTCAGCAAGAGAACGACGGGTGAGGTCATCAAGCATGACGTCACGACTGGAGTGGAGACTCTTCTCATCGAGAAGTCGGTTCTGGTAAGACACAACAATCACCATCAACAATCATTAGTCAGAAATCTTTGAAATAATGACAGAAACAACAATCACTGGTCAGAAACCTTTCAAATAATGACGGAAATGCAGCGTTCCAGAATATTCATCCCACAAGTAATGTCAGACAACCTGCCGTGAAGTCATTGTGGATTGGAAAAAATAAAAATAAAAATCCATAAAACAACAACAACAAATAAATCCATAAAACGGACACTCGTGGGATTTGTTTTGCTTGGTAAACGAAGGGAAATCTGCATTCATATAATATATGAAAGCTATTTGTCTCTCAACGTAACTGTCAGATCATTCCGTTGGTGACGTATACCTCTTCAATGAGTATACTGGTTTGCTGTACAAGTAATGAAACATATAAAATTACCAGTTAAAAGTTCTTTAATTTAAACTCGCGCCTCAACAAATCCAACTTATTTGAGAAATCTCGGTTCAACAAGTTAAATTGGATGAAAGTGGGATTAGCTATGATTCCCCTTATGAAACATGTAAGCAACTATCCAGTATGAATATCGGAACACTTAGATTACTCTTGGCTGAGTTAGATATTATAGAAGTAATCCGATGAATTCTGAAACCCAAAGCAAATTAAGTTTATGTGTGGATGCTATTTTTACACAGTTTTTTCGCCAGCCGCCCATACATCAAGACAATAATAGCGTTAATAAGTAGTAATGGCCGAGGTTCAAAGGTTGACTTCGTGGAATTTTCCAGGACGAGTACGAGGCGAGTAGCTACGAACTCTCCGCGGACCAGCTGTTCCTGATGATGCGCTATGATCAGAAGCCGGTGAGTGTTACAGCCTAAACTATGACCTCCATTATTGACCTCCATATTGGGTTGGAAACAGTTTGTTTGAATACTTCTTTTAAGTAGTGAAATGGAATCATCGGGGGAAAATAACTCCATTTTTACGCCGTTTCGTTTCCAACTGAAACAAACAGTTTAAAATAAAGTTAGTCAACATTATAGTTTTGTACTTGATCTATTAATTGTGATCTGTTTATTAGATTTATTTATCTATTCATAAAGAGACAGGCCTACGTGTTTTGGTGGGTTTGAACGATTGAGGGGATTACAAGCGTTCTGCAGGAATTGATAATTGTTTTTATCTTTATATCAATTGCATATATTTGTTGTTTCAAAAGTGAATGCACTTGAAGTGTTTTAATTTTTATTGTAAAATTAATTAACATTATAGGTGGCCCATTAGTAATTAACTTTGATCTAGTAATGTCTCTATATATTCCAAACACAATTTCCAGCATCACTTGTAGCTTGTAGGGGGGGGGGGGAGATTCTGTTGCTTTAACTAATGGATTCATGGTGAACCATTTACCAAACCAAGATGCGTAGGCAGAAACTAGCCTGCAGGGAAAATGTTGTTTTTGGGTATTATTTGCTAAGTGCCCAAGAAAATACAAAACAGAAACAAATAGCATTTTAAAAAGCATGTATGAACATTGTAGGTCTACATCACAAACAGCTGTTCGGTCTTAAACCCTGTTTAGTGTAAATACGTTTGATAATGCAGTAGATTAAAGTATAATAATTTGTATAGAGGGTATCTCCACTGTGAGTAAGCCAAAGATACGCTACATTTATAAAGGATTACATGTCGGGAAAAGTCTATCTACTACACGTGTAATTTACACAATTGCGTTGCTTCTCTAGAATCGTTGATAGTGGCCATTCAAAGTACAAAAGAAAAAAAAATGAGTCCTAACACAATGTCCTATAATGTTTCTCATTGTAAAATGTAATCCCCTGTTAATCCGTGAGGGCGACATGAAAGCTATCTCACTTCTAGGGCTTAGAGTTGTTTGTTCCTGATATTGATTACGGATTTGCTTGCATCCCACTCAGGGGTTCCGCCACTCGTCTTCAGCCAAGTGTGTTATCTACGACCTTGCCACCAAGTAAGTACATCAACGCCGTATTTACAAACATTCTAATCGTGTTTATCTTGGGATTAACTTAAGAACCGTTACCAAGATTATTAGCCAACAAAGTAGGCCTATGATATAATCGTCATAAATCTAATTGTTGCATAAGTAATTCTAAGAATAATGTTGTTTAAAAATTATTTTTAACCTTAAATTGATTCATTGTGTTACAATGAAAAAGAAATTCAATTTTAAAAATTAGTTTGGAAGTACTTTTATTCAAATACTAATAAAATAAATAAGAAAATGTCCAATCCGTTCAGTTACAATAAAATATTGAAATCTTTGCACAACGTCTTCCACAATAATATTATGTATAAACAACTTAAAATAGGTCACGCTAAAAGACACATCTTGTTTATTTACAAAAACCATTGCGACCTGGTTGTAATAGTATCTTTATTTATTTTTTTGAAGACGCACTCTACAGAATATTCATATCCATTGGCTCTTTTAGTTACCTTGCACAACAGGCAGAGCTACTCGAGCCCAAATATAACGGTTATTATTATAACAGAAAAGTATGTTCAAGTACATTTTCTTCGATAATCACACTCATGGGTGGATTGTAGTGAAATCCAGAAATAAAAAAAACATCCCCGTCTGGGAACCGAACTCAATGAATGGGTTGTGTTGCGCCTCACAGGGAGTTCTCGCACGTGGCCTCTCAGAAGCTTCTCGAACTCGCCACGTGGGCGCCAGTGGGCCACGGTCTCGCCTTCGTCTTGGAGAACGATCTGTACTACCGCACCCCTACTGACGGCTCCGAGAAGAGGATCACGTTCACAGGGGTGCCCGGGGTCATCTACAACGGGATCCCAGACTGGGTCTATGAAGGTAAACTACCCCTACTCCACATCACACTGCTCGTGATCGTTTCGTCGATAATAATATCTACAATATATTGCACCAAAGTCATCGTAAACAACCTTACACATGCTTCCATCCTCGACGAGTGGTTTTTGGCTGACCAGCGAGCCCCAATTTCAATACCGATCGCTGATTGGCCACTATTCACTCGTCTACGACGTAAGCATCTGTAAAGTTGTGTCGGGATATGTATAGAAATACTCGCGCATGCGCGGCAAAATTATGTCATAACATTGACAGGTGACCAAGCTCCCTATCCAATATCAAAGAAAGTGGGAATGTTGGAAGGGCTGATAAGCAGGCAGACGGAATAACAAAGCTGGGCGTTTTGCTTGGGGGGGGGGGGTATTATTATTGGTGGTGTTTAACGACGTACTCGACAGCTTAGGTCATATGACGTCTTCCGAATCAGTTCAATCTACATCGCGGGGTCGTCATAAGGGGAGTACAGCAAGGGAGGGCAGGGCCAAGTGGAAGGACGAATTTTTAGGGGGACAGAGAGGGGGGGGGGAGGGGAGGGGGAGAATGGAACAGGATGTCCTTTCGTCAGGGTAAACATTTTTTAAGGAATTTAATTTAAAGAAACCCACGACACATTCAAAGACCTTGTCTAAGACCAAAACAAGTTCACTACTGCTTCCTTGCTCCTCAAGCAATCTTCAACTTCAATATAGGGAGACAAAGTAGTCACACAAACAACTAATTCACAACATTATAAAGAAATTACTTTCCAATTTTTAGAATAACCCAAACAAGCCAGAATATCCCACTGATATAGTCTAGCCGACAAGCATAAGTTGAAGTGCACGAGGTAATAGATAAACAGCTATTGGCGTTGGGACTCTTTATATACTAAAGGCTGCTAGTGTGATTACAAAACTAATGTGTTCATTTAGAAAGATCTAGTTAATATTTACGCTGGTTTCACTTTCCGTTTTCATCAGTTACATTTAAACAGCGTGTACGTTTATTTTAATGTTACTGATGTGCTTATGTTGCAATGTCGGCCATAACAAACAGGGTTTAAGCGTTGAGTGAGTAATGTATAAATTACTCACTCAATTACTCACACTCACTCAAATAGAACCCTATATTATCACTCAACAGTTTAGGTCTATAAGAAAAATTATTGCTATGTATGGATATTTTTTTAACACGTTTATTCTTAGTTTAATCACAGCACCCACTATACGTTACTCGTGGATTAAAAATAGGTTGAAGTGTATCTGTTAACATAAATTATTCTGAGCAGGAAACGAACTGGGAACACTACAGGATCGTTTATTTCTTGTGGAAATACAATTTGTAACGAAGCAGGGGAGTAACCCATGATGATAGCAATATCACGTAACTGTTTTAAATCATTTGCCAGTGTAGAGAGAAAAGTGTTCGCGTTTAGAGCCAACATAAATTATAAATGTAATGAAGTTGCATCGTTTCATGTTCTGTGTTAAAGATTTAACGGGTCAGCGTAAACTTGCCCAAGAAAAACTTGCCCACACTTAACTGAACAATACCCCATAACCGGTGTACTGAATGAAGGTATTAGGGAGATTAGGATTTTGGACGAGTTTTTCGTGGCCAAGTGTACGCGGGCCCGATTTAACTATAGCTGTATAATTTGTTTTACTGAGTTGGGTAGACTGGTCTAGCCGTACGACCTAATGACCTACCAGTTATATTCTTCACTTTCAAGTGCTGAGCAGTGCGCAGTGATGCCCTTGTAATAGCACGGTTGGCAGGACCGTAACTATAAGGGTATATAAACATCACCCGGGTATGATTGGGAAAGTGCAATGGAGGGTCCGGGGGAGGCCCCTCAGCTAATGCGAGTCCGGCAATTTTTTGATTCTTATAGTGAACGAGTTTTAGGCATGTTTTTTTTATAACATTTGTTACTGGTGAGTGACTGTTATAAAATTAACGGAGGTATTAGCAAGTCAAAATGGTCAACTCTCGATTTTTTACCCTATTTATACCTGTGTTACCAACCCTAGTTACGGCGTTTGTTAGTAAAAATTGGCAGTGTTGAAGCAGATGTTTCAGAATTTGTAATTCAGAACTATGAACTTTAAACTTTCATCTAAAATAAATAAATAACGACGACGACGCTTTAAAATTAAGATGTAACCGAATTCAATTATTCTCGATTCAATAAGTAAAAATGTGTGCCTCCATCATCTTTATAATATCAGGGTGTTGATGTCATATCTTTAAAATAAATCAATATTAACGTAATATGTATCATTTATGGGAATGACCGTTGATCAAAATCAACCGATTCGTCAGTTAAATCATCCATTTGTCCGTCCATCCATCATTTATCTATTTCTATACCATCGAAGACCCACTTCATTCATTTCCACTGTTACATCAGTATTGGTATTCAGGCAACGCGTCGGTAAATTCAATTTAAACTTTAGAAATAACATTGAAACATCGCATCCATTCCATTTCTAGTATCTTGGTATTTCCTATTAAAGCCGACTGAAGCTTTGAAGCTCAGGGCGAGACCATTGTGCAGCACTGGATCTAAAACAACAGCCATTTCACCGGGACACATAGACACTATCTCAAGCTCATCTCATGTCGTGATGTGATGTTATGCAGTACACTACATCTTCATCAAACACAAATGCTGACCGATATTGTACGTAGATCGGCGTCCACCATACATTATCACTCATTAGTCTGTATGGCAATGTTCACGATAGTTGGCTGCAAAGTTTGTGGTTATGCCGGTGGAGGTATCAAACTTAACAGCGAAACACGGTTGTACTCGAGCATATAATGTTCGCTAACTATCTGTTTATAGTTTGTTTCGTTGTTCTTCCGGGCAATAACTAGCGAAGTAGTTCATAACAATACTAGGTCGAGAACTGGGACGGAAAGAAGAGTTTAGTACGACGGTGTTCCAAGTTACTAAGGTCGTACATTCTGAGAGTGGTATAAATACGTCATTCTACTGTTTCAACGTAATAATATGAGCGCAGTGAAGCTCGATTCGCCAAACAAGATAAACTAAATGGCTTTGTTAACCTCGTTCCGGTAGCTTCTTCACTTTTATCACGGTTCCGCCACCGGTTGGTTTACAGCGTTTATATAACGTTGTGTGAGAGATGCATTGTGGGGGATGCATAAACACGTCGCCTTAATTTATACATTATCCCAGTGGTCACACTATGAATGAATCAGAGAAGGACATTTAGAGACCCACTACAGTTAACTTTGCGCTTTTTCCGGAGTAAACTGCATGACATTACTTAGTATATAGTAAATAAACATGTCATTCCACTTTTTTAAACTCATTTTATTGGAGCTAGTAGTACTACTAATACAGATTAATAAACTAAAGAAAATTCAGGTTTTTAACAGTTCATTACTGAGCGTATGTTTCTACACGTTCAAGATTTATTATTTATTTTTAGATTTGATATTTTTTTAAAAGCTTTTTGGGTTTTTCCTTCTCCAGAATTGGTAGATCTTTACATTCCTTCTAATTTACTTATTTATGATTATGTGGAACTAGTAGGGTCTTGAATAACATATATATTTCAAATTAATTAATGAATCCCGACCATCTAGAACTTCTTATACAACAATGTTAAACAAAAAACATCTTTTAGATTAAGATTGTTAAAACAGCGCTGCACGTATAGATGGATCTAGGTGCCGCGTCATCACCGATGTCAACCCTTGTCGTTACAGAGGAGGTCCTGGGCTCTGGGTCGGCTCTCTGGTTCTCCCCCGACGGATCCCAGCTCGCCTTCGCGTCCTTCAACGATACCTTGGTGAAGGTGGCGACCTACTGGCATTACGGACAACCCGGGTCTATGGCCTCGCAGTACCCGGAGGCCATCAACCTGCGATACCCGAAGGTGAGGCAATCAATATTTGTTGTCTTACTACTTACTGGACAGATAGGCCATTCTCATTTGGCGTGAAAAAGTTTTTTACCTTTATCTTTAAATAATTTATTTTTATATGCATATGTATATGACGTCGGACGATGATGATGATGATGATGATGATGATGATGATGATGATGATGATGATGATGATGATGATGATGATGATGATGATGATGATGATGATGATGATGATGATGATGATGATGATGATGATGATGATGATGATGATGATGATGATGATGATGATGATGATGATGATGATGATGATGATGATTGATGATGATGATGATGATGATGATGATGATGATGATGATGATGATGATGATGATGATGATGATGATGACGATGATGATAATGATGATGATGATATTTGGGCCGAATCAGATACATCACACGTCGCCGGGGTCGTCATAAGGCGAATCTAGTTCGATTGGGGGTTGGTGGGCGTTTGATCACAAGTATGAAGAAGAATAGTGTAGAAGAAGAATAGGAACAATTCGGTTGTTTGATTTGTTTTTTTACGACGTATTCGAAAGGATCATGTAACGTCGGGGGATTTTTGATGAAGGCTACGTGAGATGAACAAAGAAATGACAAACATAAATGCACCAGATACTTCTTTGCGGGCACCGGTTACCACGAAGAGGGACCCGCCTTGACAACCGAAGGTGAGGTCTACGATCCGATATTATTAGGTCTTGTAGGGCGGCGAGTGCCGTGAAGCCAATAGCATTGACAGTTCCGTCGTGACCACACAGAATGCGCTACACTTTCAGCCGTGTATAAGACCTATGTGGCCCGCCTACGTCACGCGCTACCTGTCGTGTATTTGCCGAACTTACTAGTTCCGTGCAGCTAGCCAAGCGTTTGTACATTTCTTTGCGCCCTCGTCTACAGTGGAGTTCCGCGGGAGTTTACACCAACATTTTAGGTAGTTTTCTTGGTACTCCCCTAGAGCAAAGTCCAGTCGAGCAATTATCTCCATTCAAACTCGAGCAAAAGACGAGGAATTCAGATGACTGAATACACTTATCACATTCTTCAAGGCAATGAGGTCCGATCGTTCTAGGAAAACACGAAATTCCGGGATAGCTTATCTGTCAACGTATTTATGGGTGTCCAAAACAGGGGGAAATGGTGTGGCCATGGTGTAAACTCCCGCAGAACTCTACTGTAGCACGAACTACCTGTCGGCTGTCGTGTACCTGCAAAACTGCCAATGCTTGAGTGACGCAATTCCCTGTAGTTCTATCATTGTCTGTTCTTGTTGTGTGGAACTGTTAGCTAACGATTGCAAATTACAATATTTTCTAAATTGTAATTAATTAATAAACATACACCGTTATTATTAATAATTGGAAAGTGGAACGTAGAACAATTTACAAAGTAGTTGATCTTCCCTTGATATAGTGAATGGTAAGAAGGGAAGTGTGACTATAGGCCTACCTACATTATAATGTTCCAGCCAGGCACCAGAAACCCGGATGTTGACCTCAACGTCGTTGACCTGACCTCCCCCTCGCTGGAGGTCACCAACCTCGCTGTGCCCACAGATGTCGTCACATCGTAAGTTAGCGCACAGTACCGGTACACATAGCTCATCTTGTTGCTAGCTTCACGGCTCTATTATCGCAATCATACTATTTAGGACGATGAGGGGTGATAGATGAAGATGAAGGACAATTACAAAATACCATATCCTGCGGGATTCGAACCCACGTCTCTGGGTGTCATACGATACACAGCTCAGAGGAATACTACACTCAGAGAAGTAACGGTATGTATCACTGCTGTGTAAAGCAAAATTAACAGAGCAGGGTTGCGCGGCCCCCCATTTTTGCCTCGCAAGAATTTTTTTACGGTGTTTTGTCACGAATACGTTTAAATACATGACTTTAGAGAGGGGTGTAGAGATTGGGGACCCGTGTTAAAATAATACCTTTGTGGCGGAAAATAACAAAATTCTTGAACGTTTACTTTATAAGATGTTGGGTGAGCAAAATAAATACGAAGTACAACAAAAGTTCAACATAATTCGACAACATGCATAAAGTGTATACAAAATACAAATTACTGAAATTATTACCGGTATGGCATACCGTCGGTATTTTTGGTAACAGTATACATTACATACCACCCCACTTTAACCACTGAATACAAGGTGATGTAGTTCTTTCAAACTTTCTGTGGTAATATTCAGTGGCGTAGTACGCGCGCGCGTTACTCGCCGCAAAGGTAGGGATCCAATAATCATTAACAGTCTCTAATCTAGTTTTATACGTACCCTTTCAAATTTATTTGGACTAATAGTTTTGTATAGAGAAGTAAGTTTTGTCTTTCACATTGTAAGTAAATAATATCGATCCATGATAAGAAACTTGAACAATTTTTCATTCTTAGACATAGATGTAATAGAATATGTAATAAAAAATAATTCAACCACGTTTGTTCAACATCCTTCAAATTATTTATATATAAATAATACGCAAAAATGAAGAATGCCGACATGGTAGGAAGCTAAAAAGATATCTTATTCTTTTGAAAAAAGAAATTGTGAAGCAGAGAGAGTTGTCACGGTAATACATTCTGAACAGATATCCAGATTCATTCTATCATTTAAACATTCATAATTACATTGCACGCATGGAACTTAAGTTCTGCTGTCGATAAATAAATAAATCCCGTAATTGAGTGGACATATTTTTACATTACAAATTACTATTACGCCTTATAATGACATTTCAAGAACTAACTGTCCAAGTGAGTTCTTACATAAGAAATTAGATAATTCAATGAATTCTTAGTTAAACATTTACACTGTAATCTTAGGCTACTGGTTATTCGTCCATTAACGTTAATTTCACGGTTCGTTATAGCGTCTATTAAACAAGAAACGGCTGATTTCCCTTATTTCATTCTGATTCTTGATAAGATTACGACGCCCTTACCAGAAGTTTGTTTTGAAGATAACTTAGAAAGATGTATAAATTACGTTCTTATTATGTTTTTGTTCACGACAGGCTTTTGAATCGAACGATTAATTTAAAGCTTGCTTTAGGGTGTTCTGTTAAAATTGTAGCGTTATTTTAATTAAATAAAACGTTTAGCGTTGAACAGGCACGTTCAACAGTTAAAACTGACTTTGTGGGTAAAGATTAAGTCTATCTCTCAATTTTCGGACATAGGCTAGCTAGATGTTTAGCCAACGGTTTAGCCGCGGTTGCTTAGCCGGTTCCCATACGAACACCGAAGTTAAGCAACCTCGGGCTAGGTCAGGAGGTGGATGGGTTACCACTTTCCTCTGAAACACTAGTTACCGTTGGTTAGAGCGGATTAGAGGGTTCGAAAGCTTGTGTAACAGCTTCGTTCTTCTCGTCAATTGTTCGGCAGTCCAGGTTAGTGGAGGAACCTATATGACTGGTCAAAGTTACACCGTCCTTTCGGATGGGACGTAAAGCTGATGGTACCCTTAGTACTTTTCGACATGAGTAGGCTACGTGTCAGTACCCAGGCTTCCACTCCTCCCTTCTTCATTATCATTCACCAATCATCACTCATCAGAATAAAGATGGCATTGTGCCCTACACTGGCCTTAATTACAATAAAGTTAGTAATTACGTAGATATGCAAATACTGCGCATAGCCATGGCTTCACTAGTTAACTCAAGTCCACCCTGTAGATATTGTATTGTTTGTATTATATTTGTATTGCTCTTGTGGGGCGCATGCTATGCTTGGTTGCAAATAAAGATAACATAGTACCACCTCAGTTCTATGTAGTTGAAGCTACCACAGAGATATAGCGCAAGTTGTAATTACAGTTTATATTATATTACAAGAAATTAGCGTAGCTTAGTTTCATAAACGTACACATAACTTATTCGAGTCGTCCTAGCTAAGACAAACCTCAGAGACAAATTGTCACTGAATATTACTTTACCATTTTAATTAAAATAACATTTTCTTACAAATTAAATTTCAACGGTCGATATTTATATTTACTGGAATAAATTCTGGCACGAAATCACTCTTTGAGTTGCTTCCGTAGGACGACTGCAAAGTTAGAAACGTTAGGGAATCCAGCCTCTGTATGTGATTGATTTTTGGTTTTCAGAGTTTACGTGATGAACGTAACAAACTAATATTCAAGGTCTGTCGATCCCCTGGCGGAGGTTCGAGGAGCCCCTGCCAGGGGATTTACGGACCTTGAATAATTTAATCCTGTTTATTCAGCAAGGCTTATCTTGAAGATGACTAAACGCTGGCGCACCACAATTCACAATTAGAACTAAATTTTCAAAGCAGTTTGTCAACAATACATATTTTTTATTTGTTAATACTCGGTCTATTTAACTTCAGACAAGTTGTTTTGACCGTGGCGTCCACCTTTCATGAGCTGTTATTTTTAGTTATCTAGAATATGAATGTTATTTACGACCTAATTCTAAGGTTGTGTACAGGGCCTTGTACCCGGTATTATGTTTCCAACTATATTGTGTGTGTGTCCGTTGTCGTTATTTCAAGGCTTCTGATTGGTGGTTGCCATGGTGAAAAAAAATACCGGACACTTTAATAGTTAGTTGGAAGATATAAGACCAGGCATTATAGAGAATAACAACCGCGTTTTCACCACAGGAAAACAGTACTTCTGTGAGACTAAGGTCCGACGTATTATGAACAGCTAATAAAGAAAGCTATAATAAGCTAAGAATAAGCTGTTAAGTGGATTTTAAGGCTTATGATTGGTAGTTCCCATGGTGAAAACAAGTTATTAGCTATACTAACTTTCTTACTGCTCGTAATACCGGCCTAAGGCAATCACCTAAGTGAGATTTCACAATAAGAGCATTTTCTTTAAATTATTCTCTGTATATTGGTATAATATTCAGCCCTTGACCATGTGTTCACTTCAGAGACTACGTGCTGGCCGAAGTCACGTGGGCAGGACCACAAGTGTCAGCAGTCTGGGCCAACCGCGTGCAGAACATTGTACAGATCACAGAATACAGCACTGGCAACGGAGACTCTCAAAAGGTGAGCCAAACACGACCAAACAAATACATTCTATTTTTAGAGGTAGTGAAAACTGGTGATGATGAAATTAGCGAAATTTTTTAAATGACTTTTTTTTCTTAAAATGTTATATTGTCGACTAATGAGATAGACATCATTTCATATGGAAAAAACACATGTTGAAGTAGCGAATTTCGTGAAATCTCATCTATAGCACAAAATTGCGAACGAAGTTGTATGAGTCAAAACGCGAATTAGCTCGCGAAATTGACTTTTTAGGGCGTGCTTTATTCTTTTTCTCGCAAACTGTGGAGCAAAGTTGATTTCGTTAAAAATGAAAAGCCTTGTAAAGTTGACTGTACAAAACATATAAACAAGTTTTTATAATATTACTTCATAATTCCCCCCCCCCCCCCCCACACACACACACATACCTTTTTTTTTTTTAGAGTTTTTAGAGTTTTTGGTCATTTCTGTCAAATCACGAAAAACGCGAAATTTGGAATTTTCAAAACGATATTTGGATTTTTATACCACCATTTCTTATTACCTTTATCTATTTTATACTTTATTATCTCTTACTTCAACATTTGTTTCTATAGTTTTTTACCGCATTTTAAGGTTTTTATTTTAAGTCGTTCCACAGAAACGTTGTGGATGCTGACGTCATAGATGAGCGACGCATTGACCAATCAAATGTCAGTATTTGAAAAAGCCACCCGCTGATTGGTTCCGACTCACTCGTCAATGACGCTAGCAGCTGCCGTGGAACCAACAGTTCATTTTGGAATGAGAGTACAACGTTAAAAATACTTAACAACTAAATGAAAAGTTTCGTAGTACGTGTACGTGCCCATCGTACTCAACAGTAGGCCACACTTCAATTTTAGTCACTTATATATCGAGTTAATATCAAATAAGTAGATGCATATTAGGACTACTTATGATTAAGAAGCGCACAAATACGAGAACATTGATGGTATGCAATGAAACTATTGGAATGAGAAATGCCAGAACTAGAAGTATGTCACAGGCACAGCTGTATTTTAGGTTACGTTATACAAGTTTTGATGTCAGATAAACGTCTTATTAGTTAACATATATTAAACATATGTGCCGTGAGTAGACAATACAGAGATAAACTTATAATGGATGGGTATAGCTTATACATAAGACAAGTATAATATATCTTCATTGTATTATAGATGTTAGATGGATAACTGATACGAGCAGCAAAGTTGTGTAAAAAGAATGATAAAACGTTTCCAGACCAACTCTCTAAATTATCTCAATTTTCTATTCGCTATTCCCTTCACAAGGAAATGTTACGGAACTTGTGTGTAAATTATTTACTAGATAAAAATTAGCTCTGATGGCTCGGCTGTATTTTTACTTTCATCACCAACAAGATCTACTACGCTCTTGTTCAAATTCAAGAGCCAGATCGAACACAAATATAGCTAACAGATCTTGAAGGCTTCAACATGAACTGTATTATACCATTCGATCTTTTAGTGTACCATTTTAATCAGTAAAATAAACATAAAGTACCGTAGACCTTGGCAATACCGTTTTAGCTCATTATAATGCATGCGACCATAAACGCTGGGCCTAGATTTACAAAGATGTCTAACTGCAAGTTGTCCTAAGTTAGGCAAATTCTAGCCAGATAAATCAAGATAAATCATCTCTGGGTATAACTACACATTCACAAATAAAATATTATAGTTAAATTGTTGATATTCTATTATATTTGATCTTTAAGACATTTCAGAACGACATATGCGTGATTTATACCACTAAAATTTGCCTAAACTGGGACGTCCTAGCACTTAGGCACCTTTGTGAATCTGGGCCCTGTAATATAGGCCCACCATCCAAACCACTGTACTTCTAGATTATTGAGTGTGCGGTAAAATTATCGCCAAGTAAGTAGTCTCATATTTACGAAATTGCTAAGTCCAACACTATAGTTGAGAAACTGTAAGAATGACGGCCCCCTCCTTATCCCCACCACTGCTACCCGACGTCCCCTTAACTCCATGAAACAACAAACTGAACAACTGAAACAAACTGATTTTTCAGTTACGCATTTCATTTTGTTAGGTTGTCACGGAGTTGAGGGGGGTCGGGTAGCAGTGGTGGGGATAAGGAGGGGGCCGTCATTCTTACAGTTTCTCAACTATACCAACCTAATTTGTTACATCTCTAGTTAACACGTGCTCTAGGGATAATTTACGACCTTGCGTTAGATACCTGGAAATTCCTAACTCAGCTGGCGTGACTAATGAGGCTTATGCACTCTACTACGCGGCAGCTTGCTTTTACGAATGTGTGCAAAGATGCCAGGAATCTGTTGAGTTTTTTTTAGGCAGGCTGCATCAAAGGGCTTTAGATAAGAATCTCAAGTCGTGTGCGTAATTCAAGCAAGCTTAGAAAGTTTTACACACTCATCAAATAAAACTGACTAAAGTCGAGCAGTTTCGCCCGTCAACGTGAGATTGACTATTGAATAGAACTGAAGTATAGTGAAGAACTCTTGCGAGCTTCATTTCTCTGGGTAATACCGGCGTTTTTACAAGCGATGTCTGCTATGTCTCTGTGTTATGCTTGAGGAGCTCAACGAATTAATTGGCACGTATTACATTTAATTATACTATTCCAGACGATAAGTAAATAGGGGCGGATGAAGGAACATTACACAATGTTCTATGTTCGGGATTCGAGCACTCGCCTCTGTTTCATAATCTGGGGTACTACCCTATATTGTCTCCATACTGTCTCTACACTGTCTCTTCTGTCCCTATACTGTCTCTGTATTGTCTGTACTCTCTATATACTGTCTCATACTGACCTCATATACTTATCTCCCGCCCCTTTCATGCAGGCTGTTTTAACGAAAATCAACGAGTTCCTGGCGTTCTTGCACACATTCGTAAAGTTAGTCTTCCGCTTAGTAGAGTGCATGTCTCATTCTAATCAAGCTCGCTGTGTTAGGATATTCAAAGTATCCAAATCAAGGGCGTAAAATATCCCTGATGAACCTGTCTCAAGTAGATGCTAGGAATTATAGACAAGTAGAAAATTAAGTTGGCACTATTGAACTCGGTTATTTCGTAAGCATGAGACATGTTACGTTGGGGTTAGTTTATCGTTTGAGTAACCGCTTAGTGCAACGGGGGCAACCCAAGACAACCTTACACATGCTTTCGTCACAGACGAAGTACTCGTAGCCAATCAGCGATCGTTATCTGCGCACGCTTGTCTCTGGCGGATTGCTGGTTGGCTATGAGTGCCTCGCCTGTGACGAAAGCATCTGTAAGGTAGTCTTGGGTTGCCTATATCTGAGCTCATTAGCACGAAGAGCGATTTGAGTGAAAACAGTTTACCCAGTATTTTCACGACCAATGGGTAAATAAAGCTGTTATGTCAGACATGGAAACTTATGTTTTATTTCTACGAGACAAAGAAGGGTTAAATTGTCATCTTGTTTCTTGTGTACTACTTCATGCAGTTAGCTAACCCACAGTTTGGAACTTTATAATGAAAATATAATAAAAAAATGTTGTTTTTAAGATTCCGTGACATAAACACAAACTCTTTTAAATTGATATGATAACATGCTAATTACTCCAGTAAACAATTGGAACATAAAAAGTTACTTCACCATGATTAATTCCCCCAGTTTCATGAAACTTAGCAGACAACAGCCGTTCACGTAGTAATACAGCCATCGTCTCACGTTTTAGCCCCATATCACCTTTGACGTGATAGAAAAAAATAGCACATCGCTAACGGAACTTGAGAGCACTTTATAGTGTCAGTCACGTTCTCTGTATGTTGCTGAACCTAACGTTAGCATTTTTATACCACTTTTCCAAAGTGCAGTGATATACCTCTATACCGCTTAGATGGTGTAGAGCTGTGGTCTCGTAGAAAGTGGCGAGTCTCGTAGAACTCGACAATCAGTGGCGTATGCAGGAATATATTTCGGGGGGGAGCTGCCCAGAGTTGAACATAAGTGTAAAAAGGTGCTCAAAAAACGACACAATGGGAGTGTGGGGGAAAGGCGCCCCCACAATAGCGCCGCAGACAATTTTTTTTATATATTATCCGTATTTTGAAAATGGTTTAAATGTGTTTTAGATGCTGAACTTGATACAGGATACGGGTTACAACGGCACCAAATACGATTTAAAAAAATTACATCAATCAATATTACACAAAATTATTATATTGTTACAACTTATATAATCTCACATTATGCGGGAATGTTGTCCGAATAAGCAAAAAGAGAAATTAATATTTAAATGTAGTTAATTGTTTAGGTAAATTAAGATGATTTGCAGAGTATAATTAAAGCTGGGATTTCGGGGGGGGGGGGGGGGGAGGGAGCATCATCTCCTCAGCCCCCCTCTGTAAACGCCACTGCCGACAATCATTTGGCGTAGTCGAGAAAGAGTGGAGAGGGATAACCATAGTGTTGGGTGAAGCCGACAATCTTTCGTTTTTCAGATTCTCGTGTTCAACTTCTTGTATTTTGAAAGCAGGATTTGTTTAAATCGGGAAATAGGTTTTTATGTACAGGGGTAAGTATACATGGGAACAAATATATATGCGGATCAAAAATAGCTAAGTACGAACTACTAGACCAAGAAACGAACCGTAAAAATAGGCTTGACCCGGAACTAATTGGTACAGAATTTTTTTTGGTCAGAAGTTGTTACTTATGTATACCTACATGCGTATAAGAAACTTTACCGCTGTCCGACACCCCTAATTAGCGTAATTAATTAAAATGTTAAAACTAATTAATGCTCATATTATGGGTGTTTTTGAAGATTTTTCAGAATTTAGATTTTTACCACATCAAACAACCCTTTTTGTAATTAAAAAAAATTACTTACATCAATATAAATATTTCGGTAGTCATTGATTAATTACTATTAATTATAATAACAATTTTAATTAAATGCTTCCCGTGTAAAATTAGTACAATTGAATATTGTTCTGACAGTTGTAAATATAATAATAATAACATATATAACTTGTGTAGAAACTTTACTGCAATCAAAAAACTATTTACAGGCTTAATCACCTAATTAATAATTAATTATTACATTTATAACTTACATACGTACATATTTGATCATAGGCAATATGGGTATCAAAAGAAAGCTGCTGATACGTTGATTTTAATGCTCGTACTCTCAGGGTAATTAAAACAAATTTCTGAAGTTTTTCTAGGGGGGTAAAAAGAAGGGGGGGGGGGGGGGGGTGGATTAATAAAGACTATTATCAAACGTATCAAACACAAGCTATTAATACGTTGCTATTAGTAAAAATACTTTTAGAATGATAAAAAACAATGCACCCTAGTGCTTGGTTAATAGCGGGGGGGGGGGGGGGTAAAAAGTGTTCTCATAACCCAATTTTGCGTCTGATTTTTGACACTATTTGAATTTACTTCTTAGATATGAGGTCCGATTACTCTGATACAAAACTCCAGGCTCAACTATCCGAATTTAACAAAATGTGTAGTGTCATTACCGCGCATAGTTTCTTTTACTAAGTACCTTATCATTAATAAACCGTATAATGCAAAGATTTTGTCCTTGTAACCAAACAAAGTTTTAGTTCTTGATAATTATGACTACTTGTCGAACAAAGTGATCGCAAATATTATTGCAACGGATTATAAACTCAACTCAATTCCTATGTAAACAAGATGTGTAAGATTTATTCTGTTACCTCTTGTCACCACATAATAATTTAAAACCACGAACGTTGATGGAGATACAATCGAAGTTGATCCTTTGCTGTTTTCCAACGACTCTCGAGCGTCCGAGAGTCATCAGAGGATGATTTAGCAAAGCTAATTTAGTTTTTTAAGAGTTGCATTATGATATAATATGTAAACGTTAATTTGTTTTACGTAGGCATTTGTATTAACTTTCAAATTAAGCACACTACCACAAGATGTATTTGACTATTCGGGCATTCCAAGGTATAAGCTGAAAGTTCTGCTCCTGGGGATAATATGTTTGCAAATACACGAAGAAAATGGTATAGAAATAATATGAAAGGGAAAGAATATGAAATAAATAACACTGTTACAAGCAAGTCTTGCTTTGAGATTGATGAAGGGCATTTTGATGCATCACATACCTTAAAGGTCTAGAGACAAAACATTTGAAGAGTTATGTAGTATGTGGAGTACATTAAAAGCAAATATCATAACTACTGAAGTATTTGATGGCTAAGACAAACAACAACGTACAGGCATTTAGAACGGATGCACCTTCTTGCAGTTGCATCGTACTTTACAATTACATCATAGAATTTGAAAAATATGTAGTGAGGCTGGTGGCTTGTCAGTTGGTACAGGAATTTTTTTTTTTAAGAGTTGTTACAATTCTTAACTTATACTTGATGATACTAATAATAAAATGTGGTGGGGAGATGCTGATAATGTAGGTTGTAAAGTCTCATGCTGAATTCTGTGTTAGCAGTTATTAATTTTTGTGTAAACTTCTCTCTTATCATTTTACAACATGCTGATTTTCCACTGCACTCAACAATCTTTGTGTTAGGAGATGTGGGATTGTTGGAAATATATTAATTTAAAAAAAAATCTTATGCAAATGTTTTGAATGGTAAAGCTTAACCTATTCTAAACATTCTTGAAGTAGTGTCACATCCACTTATTACGCGAATGAAGGGTAAAGAAGAACCCAATTCTTGATCCTAGCTTGGTTGTTGTGTATAACGCATACTCCATATTTTCTGTTTGCTGGCACAAGCTTTCAACTCTGATTCAATGATGAAATCATAAACAGGATTTTCGTGATTGAAATGCATACAATTACTGGCAACTTTGTAAAATCATCAGTGAGGGTGCTGTTCTCTGGTTAGCCGACTCTACTGCTGTAATTGTAATTAACACATCGGCGTCGTCTTGTGCTTAAAGTACTGTGATGTTATTGGCTTCAAGTCTCGTCGTAAAAGGCTTAGTGAATATTCATTTGTTAATTGGGTTGAGAGTTGTTCTATGTTCTATATTGACTGACATTGATATGTTTGACTCCTTCTGGATTGTAGTTCATCTGTTACCACCATTCCATTTCAAATATGTGATGTCCTTAGGAGAAGGCTCATTGTCGTAGCAATCAAATGCTACAGTGGTCGTATGACATTTGATTCTGATGTGCTCCACATGATTTTATATTACATATAGGTTTTTATAAGATTTCTCTAGAGTAGTCTAGACGAATACATACGATGCAGTAAATGCTATGTATCAATCACAAAACAATTGTGTTAAACTTATTAACATCCATGGCTCAATGAGTGTCAAATCAGACACAAAATTGACTTATGAGGACGCTTTTTAACCCCCCCCCCCCCCCCTCCCCCTTTTAGCCAAACACTAGGGTATATTGTCTTTTATCACTTGAAAAGCTTTTTACTATTAACATCGTATTAATAGATTTCGTTTGATACGTTTGACGTTATTAATTATTTAACGCCCCCCCCTTCTCCCCCCCCCCCTAAAAGACTTTGGAAATTTGCTTGCATGACCCTGAGAGTATCGGTACTAAAATCAACGTATCAGCAGCTTTCTTTTGATACCCATATTGCCTACGTTCAAATATGTCACTATATAAGTTTTGAATGTAATAATTAACTATTAATTATGCTAATTTGTCATACAAATATTATTTTCATTGCAGTAAAGTTTCTACACAAGTTTTGTATGTTGTTAATCTTATATTTGAAACTGACAAAACAATATTCAATCGCACCAATTTTACACGGGAAGCATTTAATTGAAATTGCTATTATAATTAATAGTAATTAATTAATGGCTACCGGGATATTTTTATTGCTGTAAGTAATTTTTTTAAATTACCAAACAAGTTGTTTGATATGGTAAAAATATAGATTCTGAAAAATCTTCAAAAATAACCATAATAGGAGCATTAATTAGTTTTAACATTTTAATTAATTACGCTAATTAGGGGTGTCGGACAGCGGTAAAGTTTCTTATGTGCATGTAGGTATGCATAAGTAACAACTTCTGATCAAAAAAAATTCTGTACCAATTAGTTCCGGGTCAAACTGTTCGTTGCTTGGACTATACCGGGCAGTGCGATTGTTTCACTCATCACCGTTTTGATTAGGAATATAATTAATTGAAATAAAACAACATTAATTGAAAATCAACAATAACTTATTTGCGCGTTTTTCTAAAACATGGTTCTATGTTATTTGTTGCAATCATATAAAACGAGCTCTTGAACGAATGATATGAGAAAGAAATAGGATTTACTTCAATAAAATGTTGTTTTGAAATAAATTGCTTATGTATTGTATTGTAAGTATTGTAAGTATTGTAAGTAGAGTAACACAATTTATAACTCTGTAGGAAAATTGTTTAACTACTTGTCACTAATTTTGGTGTTTTCATAGGAAATGGTTGATTTTATAAATAAACCATTATCTCAATTAGCATAGTTGACCTCACGCGTCATATTACATCGCCTATTTATGTTCATTCTCATCGTCAATCATCACATGTCATTAGACTTATTTTAATTAGTATTACATCAAATATTCATATGCCTTAGTATTTAGTTTAAGTTTAGTTTAGTATTATTTAGTTTAGTTTTAGTTTAGTATTAGTTTAAATTTACATGGATGCAGGACACAACCCTTGTGGATGGACCGTTGGCCCGCTTCCTGCATCCTTTCAAAATTAGGCATTTATATTAAGTAATTACTTCCAATGTACAATGTCTGATATTGATAAATAAATAATAATAATAATAATAAACACCGTGAATTAAAATGTGCCACTTTTTCATACGTTCATTTTGAATATATCACTTTGATATTGGTGATCGTGTTCAACATGTCCGACAATGTTTATCACGGTGACAGATTGCGATAAAAAGAGAACGAACAACACGGAACATAATTCAATCACCACTAAGCGAGATGGAAATAACTATTATAATATTGAGAAGTAAACCACCATCGACAGCGTGAATGGTGTTCACACAGCTAATCCGGTTGCACTTTACTAAGGTAAACAGTTTGCCAAGACGTTGATGTAGCGTTCAAAATACAAGCCCAACTCTCTCAAATTCTATGTAAATATTTTACTTCCTTATTAATCATTCACTTTGACATTTTCAGTGCAAGATTGAGTTACTTTGAGAATAACCCCCTTAAGATTCAAGTCTGTGTTTCTCCCCAGAGTGAGCTAGCGTCTCTGACGTCAATCTTACCAACACCAACAACTTGTCAGCTGCGCCAATATTTTTATAGCCTATATATACACGCTTCAATAGCTTGTTTATATCATACAACTAAAAATGCAACATATTTCGTGCCAATACACGCTTCAATAGCTTGTTTATATTATACAATTTCAAATGCAACATATTTCGTGCCTATACACGCTTCAATAGCTTGTTTATATTATACAACTACAAATACAGCATATTTTGCATTTCCCCTATTAAGGCACAGTGCTAACTACTGTGACGGTAAGCAGAAAGTAAATAACTTTTATACAAACCTAGTACTACTCTGTATCAAGATTTCTGTAGTCACAAGTAATGCTGCTTCCCCTTAAATTCTCTCTCCCACCACCGCCTCAGACTCAACGTGACAGAAAGTGCCTCGCTTGTCGTTATCTTAATCTTTGATCTCTCTTAAATATAAATACTTCCACTGAGTTATTGAAAACACACTTTTAATTCAAATAAACATGATATTCATAAAAAAAGCTTGGATTTGAAAGTCTCTTAGTTTTCATCAAACATACGAAACCGAAGCTTTTTCATAAATTTAACAATTAATCGAATTGAATTTAAAAAAGTGTTATTCAATAATTCAGTGGATGTTTTGATATTTCATATAACACGCTGTGAGGCGTTTTCCCCGGCGCGTTGGATCTAAAGCCGTGGTTGGGGGGGGGGGGGGGGGGGAGAAAGAATTTATGGCAAAGCGGTGCATCACAGAAACCCTGATACAGAGTATAAGGTATGTGCTAGCTTGACCCCGCCACAGGCGACTATCCGATACCCTGGTTGATCAACAGGTTTATCATGTTTCCTTATGTCTGCTGAACCACTGGGCTCCATTGTACGTATCATCATCGTTATTAGTATAAGAGGTATGGAAACATGAGAGTGCCACTTAGAGCACTCACACACATACATACAAAATACTCGACGCGGTTTTAAGTACACTTCCATATATGTTTGCACCGTCATGGAAGTGTAGACGTAAATATTTAAGAATGTTTTGTTGTTTCAGTGGCTAGGAGAACGAGACGTTGGATTCAACATCTATCTATGTGCCCATGACACGCTAATATGGAAACGTTTACCTCCTCATCGTCTCGAATGGCAAGACTGTAATAATAGAGGAGTAAAGCAACAACAATCAAATCAATCAATGTAATATTTCTTTTAGCCATCAATTCATACCAATAAAAAGCATTTTCATTTGATGTTACAATGTTTAGCACACATTTTCATACCATGTCCAGAAGATCTTTTGAAATACAATAGTTTTGGAAAGCATATTCGTACCTGCCTAAAGCGATACATTTATTGATTAGTTTTGTATATTAAGAGCCGGTTCACATAAATGACTATTGACTATTGACTAACGAATTGAAAATATCTCAATTCCTTGGTCAAGTCTTAGTCACAGCCAATCAGCGCGCAGAACTCTCTCTCGCAGCCAATGAAAGGAGTCTTGTTAGTTCTGTGGCTTGACTAAGAAATAATCACGGTGGGGTTGTAGTCAATAGTCAATATTCACTAGTCATTTAAGTGGACGCGGCTTAACGTACGCCTTCCAGTGTTTTGCAATCGTTTGCCGGATGGAAATTCTTCACAATCTATTATCTAACACTAACGCGTCATCAAATCGTGTGGGAATTATTTGTGTCCAGGTTTTCGACATTCGAGAAGAAAAGGGTTGGATAGACGTGCAGCGTCCCATGTACGACGCCACTGGTGCCCAGTTCCTGACCCTGATGTCCACGCCACAGGAGGGCGACATCGGCAACTTCCGGCACCTCGTGATGGTGAACGAAGGTGTCGCAACGCCCCTCACATCCGGTCGCTTTGTGGTCACCAGTATCTACGGGTGGGACGAACTCTACGGCGTCGTGTAAGTCAGACCTTTCTTGTAGCAAAGCAATCACAGAATATAAAGGCTGTATTCATAGGTTGCACAATGCACGTATGTCACATCTTTGCGCGTGGCGGCCACATTTGTGACCAAACTTTGACGTTGCCATGGAGAACAATTGAAGGCTGTTGCGGTAGAACAAAGAAATCACGAGTTCTTTCAAATTCCGCTTGTGTTTTAAATAAAATTGGTATGTGTGGTAGTTTGTGATATTTTAATTACTTATTTGTACTTTTTAAATTCGAAATTATGCTTGTTTAGTAAATTTTAATAATATTCACCAATGATCTAGGATTGGTCCTTATCAATTGTTTCACAATCATGGCCGCTGTGACGTCACGTGGAAACTATGAATATGTCCACCTGTCTTGTGGACACTACGATTGCTGTCTATTAAAATCGATTAAAATGCTTTAAAATCGTCAAAAGGTAAAACAAAATATGTAACCTTCTAAAGAATTTAGAACGCTATCTTATGAATGTGTCTTTGTTCCATTATTACTGTTTCCTGGTTTTAAAAATGAAGGCCTACTTATGTTTGTGTTTTTGCAATCAACAGGGATTTTCAAGTTTAATCAGACTGTATGAAAAACGGAAATATTTATTGAATTTTAAAAAATTCATAAGAAAGAGCGCAACATTTTCTACAAGCTGCTATATTTTTGTTTTACTATGTGACAGTCTTAGAGCAACATGAACAGACAGAAATCGTGGGCTCTGCAGGTTAGGTGGCCATACAGCCTTAATGTTGTTTTTATATTTAATTCTTCAAACAGAAAACCTCATCAAACCTTAAATCCATTTTATTTCTACTTCTTAACGTCGTTGAAAATAATTTGCAACCGTTAATGCTACGTTGTTATTACTCAGAAAACATATTATCTGAAGTGGCACAGAATCCCGTCTTGTAAAGGAAACTGATTTAAAACAAGACACCTTTGTCCTCCACGCCTCAATTTCTCATTCATTAACCAGCCAACCATAAACAACCAGATTACAGCGAGCGTAGTCGGCTTGCCGAGAAGATGAATTTGTATTGTGTATGCATAATTCATAGCCCGCGAAGTGAAAGCTCATCAAAATTCAACCATCGAGTTTGTTGAGTCTCACTGATCTTTTTCAGGTACTACCAAGCGACCGCTGAGGGGATGCCCGCTAAGCGCCACGTGTACGCAACGCCACAAGATGGCGTCGGCGAGCCTATCTGTCTCTCGTGCGATCTGAAGACTTTAGAGGGCCGTGAGTGCGCGTACGCCAGTGCCTCCTTCTCGACCGACATGTCCCACTACGCGCTCACCTGCTCCGGGCCCGACCCCGCGCACGTGGCGCTCTACAAGACTGAGACGGGGGCTCAGTTGACCTTGTGGGAGGACAACGCCGAGCTCAGGGAGAACCTCAAGGGCCGAGCTATGCCGGAGATTGTCGACACCGAGGTTGATGTGACCGGAGGCTTCAAGGCGCAGGCGCGACTCTGGCTGCCACCAGACATGGACCATTCGGGGGCCACCAAGTACCCCATGCTCGTTTTTGTGTAAGCCTCACAAACAGACTCGACTATTCTCAAATAAAACATTTAAGAAGCAAAGTGAAATTATAACTTCTGGTGGCTCAAATATAGAAATTACAGTTATTTGATTCAGGAATTAATGAAGTAAACCTAAGTCTTCTTACAAAATACTTACTATTACAATTTTACTTTAAAAATAGTAATACATCTTTTTGTGTAAGTTGTATTATGAATACGTGCAGAATAGTATAGTGGGCATCTCGTTCCCCAGGAGGGGGAGAGGGGAGCGGGATCAATGTCAAATTTTAAAATCAAATATTCCTTTTTCCTTTCACGCATCTTGCCTCTCGCCAACCAGAACAATTCGATCATGTATTCGCCCCCTTTGACGTTGACCAAACGGACAGCCGGCGTATTGCCTGACAAAGAGATAGATAGGCAGATAGTGGCCTCTATGGTACAGACAAGAGTCTTGGCTTCAGCAGTGATGTTCTTTTGGAGGTTTTAACTTGTTGCTTTTATATTTTGCTATTCCTTTATTTTGACCCATGACACGTCTATCCTCACGTCAGTATTGTGATCTATATACGTGTACTGCTACCCACGTTCCCGTCTGGGCCCGGGGTAGAATTTGACCTAGAGTAACTCTGCCAGTCGTAAGAGGCAACGAAATGAGGTCCGCCCCTTAAGGGCAAAGGGTAGTCTCTACGTCAAAAACCGCCGAAAATGTTCATTATTAACAGGGAAGGATACCTTTACGTCAAAAACCGCACAAAATTTTCATTTTTAAATTATATCACAAGAATGGGCTTCGAAATCGAAAATCTGAATCAACAGCGCACTGTGGTTTAGTAAGCCCTACACATTGAATGCGCTGAGTCGTGACTTATATTATAATCAGTATGTTTTTTTTTTTATAAATAATTAATGTAATTACTAATTATCGAATTATAATCAAAATACTACACTTATGGTTATAATCTTTTATTCAATCTGTAGAGCTTACCAAAGAAAAGTGCGCTGCTGATTTAGATTTTCGATTTCGTGTTGCAATCTTGAGATATATTTTAATAATGAACATTTACTGCGGTTTTTGACGAAGAGACTACCCTTTACCCTTAACTCCTTTGAATATTAATTCTACTCCACATCTCACTATACTTTTCCCTTTCCTCTAATCCTCCCTGACTTCAAATGGCCTACGCTTCGTTCGCCTGTCCTACACTCTTTACACTAGTTCAAGTCAGTGTCAGTACTAAGTCGTTTTTTTGTACCCGTGTAATTTGGTGTAAATATTTGTATGGGGTTCAGCTGTAATTAAAACTTACACTAGTGCAGCCAGTGCAGGAGATTTTCACACTGGCTATTTAGTTAGTGTAAGACGCTTTGCTACACTGGCCAGTGTAAGACCCAGTGTAAGACAGGTGAACGAAGGTCTGGTTTTCGAGTACGTTGGTAAACACCAAAACATAATTTTAAGAAACTTTTCCGTGCGGATTCGTGTCTAGCCCTTAATGAATGCAGTAACACGTGGGTTATACTGTGTGTCATAGATATGCGGGGCCCAATTCCGTGCAGATCTCAGACTCATTCTCCGTGACGTGGGGAACATACCTGGCTACTAACCGCAGCATCATCTACTGCATGATCGACGGACGAGGCTCGGGACTCAAGGGAGATAACATGATGTTCGCCATCTACCGCACTATGGGATCCGTCGAGATAGACGATCAGATCTCAGTCACTAAGTAAATAAACGATCAATCAGCAACCTTGCGAATGGTGACGTCATAGATGAGTGAGTTGGAGTCAATCAGCGGGGGCCTTTTTCAAATACTGACGTTTTACATCTATGACGTCAGCATCTACAAGCTTACCGTGGAGCGCCTTATTTATATTCACTATGATGAGTGTGTATTGTATGTTAGAGAATCAGCGCTAGCTGCTGCCTGGCAATCTGCTTGTTGTTAGCCGTTTCATACAGTCGACATACGCTAGTCGAGTAGTAGCAGAATGTAAACGAATCAACGAATCACTGAACCGCACTACCATGTGATGTCATTGTCCACGC
The DNA here is from genome assembly GCA_945910005.1 of Isoperla grammatica. Classification (NCBI taxonomy): domain Eukaryota; kingdom Metazoa; phylum Arthropoda; class Insecta; order Plecoptera; family Perlodidae; genus Isoperla; species Isoperla grammatica. Next base: position 112,604,789 of record OX246737.1, on the reverse strand, counting down.
ACTTGCGTTCTGCTACTAGCCGACTAGATTATGTTGAGCGATAACTAATAGACCGACATCTGCAATCGTACGGTCTCTACCCTATAATTCACATTATTGCTATCACTAGAAGGATTTGAAACAATGGGACCAAGTGCTGCAGTAGGAAGAAGCTCGCTTGCCATATAGCTAGCGGTGACTCTGTTCAATCAATACTAAACAAAAGTGTGTATTCACGTGAAGTCACATTGGACATATTTGAGCCAAACATTTTATTAACATTTGAGCTGTCAAAAGGCGAATACGCTCAACACGAAACATGAGAGTTTGAACACGTATGTCCCCCGATAAAGTTTGGAAAATGATTTGTAAACCACAAAACAAGTTGTCGAGAGAGAGCTGTGTTTTTGTTTTGTTTGCTGTGTGTTTATTTTTGTATGTTATTGTCTTGTTTTGTTTGTGTTTGTTGTGTTGTTTGTAAGTCTAAAAAGGTCCTGATTGAAATGGCGCCTTGCCTTTGAAGACGGACTGATGGGACTCATAATCTGCCCAAATTTTTTTAAAAGCCGTATTTAATTAAACAATTTTCACAATTTGCCATTATCGACGTACGAAGAACGACGCTGCTTCATCGTAAAGTTGCGTAACATTGCCACTTGAGCGCTTCATTCGTTTTCACTAGCGCCCTCAGTGGCCAAACACGGTGCCTATTCAACGAATCCAGATAGAAAATTGCACAACGTGTCCTCAATATAGTATGACCGGTATGGGTTTATATTACACTCATTTCGCGACTCTTCGCCGCTGTTTTTTGCGCGAGTTTTAAAGCTGACATAGGATTCTATCGATGATTATAATATATCAAATTGCACACAATTATTTTCTCCTTGTGTCTACGTGAAAGCCGAGTCGCTCGGTCTGCAGCATTCTACATGGTCTGCTACATTCGACGTTTGATTGGAGTTGAAAATAATCGTCCTCTATCTCAGATCGACACAGTTTTGTTCGTAGTGTTCTTCGTACGGTCACCGGAGATATTAATTGATCAATTTATGTGAGTCTATTTATGTGAATGGAGGATAGGAGACAAGATTATTGACCTATATAGTGGTGACCCCAATTTTCTTTCAAACTTAATATCCATTTATTTATAGACTATCCTCAGACGAAGAGATAATGTTGAATCATATGACATATACTGTGTTCTGATATATTGTGTCCTTCACATCTGTGGCCACCGTTCTCGGTCGTGTTCATAGAATTCAACCTTTATATTCCATTACATGGTTTGGGTTAAGTGACTTCGTTGATCAAAATTCTTATATTTTGTTTTTTAAATAAATGAAAAAGCTTAATTAATAGATTTGCACCAGAGTGTTAAACAAACAAAAATTATCAAGTGACAAGAACGTAAATTGTAAATAAACTCTCATATTTGGTATATAAACGGTGGCATTCAATTTGCAACAGGTTTCCACGGCCCCACGTTCCGTTTGGAGTGCTATATGGAACCTTGATCTGGGGAGCTATTTCCCCCTTTCTCAACTAGACGGAGATGACCTTGACCTTGACTCAACGCTCAAGCACGATTAACACACACACACTGTTTACTGTATTACTCATCTTTGCTTTTCGTTCGTTAGCACAATCTGATCTCTTATTGACCTAACTCTCAATTATTACCGTTTGCCACTTAGATATATATATATATATATATTAGTTTTGTCAACCGCTGTTGATAAATGCTATTCATGCGACCAAACCATGTAGAAGAAACGCATTTCCTACGTTATCAGCCCACTGTTTTCACTAAGCATTCAATCGTTTGGCTTCTGTAATCCACACGATAATATGTATAGTGTAAGGCAAGGAACATAACTATTCCTTGCCTTACACTATATATATCGTCATCGACATAGTAATCATTGTCACTACATATTTTATGGTAACGGTAATTTTGTTTGCAAAGTACGAGTTACATTCGTTTAGGTTTTAGTATTTATTTATCAGATCATCGTAGTCTAGTCATCTCGTATTTCTTTTCAATTAATAATACTTGTATTGATTGGCCATACGTAAGAAGTCATCCAGTATGAATAATGGAACACTTAGATTACTCTTGGCTGAGATTGATGAACTGATGATTGATTGAACTGATGTTTTAACCATTGATTTGTTTAACGGTCGCTATAACGAGATTCACTGATCGCGTTCACCTAATAGCTACACACGATCGATAAGTTGGTTCTGTGGAGGATGAGAGCATCCACAGAATGTTAATACAGAGGGCGGGAGTAACTGTGTGAGCAGGGTAGGCCTACCTGTTGCTATTTAACTTGAAACAAACGCTACATTAATACCGATAGAGATGGCTCATCGAGCAGAACACGAGGTTCTAATTCGTGAGGCCTCCGATTCGATACTTTTACCGGCAATCCTGGTTTTATCCGATGTTTTACAAGGCGAATCCTGGGATTGAGTCATACTAACAGCTCTCGATTATTCCTTCCAAACTATTCCAAATACCGCAATACCTATAGTTTGTCACCTGAAGAGGGACACAGATTGTTCCTGGGTATAGCTTTCCTACGAGGAAAAAAAATGTAGTTTACATTAAAAATTTTAATATTTCAGTAAACTACCAGTTTTCAACAATTTATGACCAGTTTAGACGGTAAGTCAGTGAAAGACAATGTGGTTTTGATTGCCGGACATTGTTGTTTTATTCCGGCTGGCTTCGTGTGACAAGCCTATTGGTGAGTGTGTGTTTCAGATTTATCACAGCGTCCGCAATCTGGAATCTCCAGGGAGCGATTTGGTCGGGTCCCCCATCAGTTCGCCAGCTGAGCTCCTCACTAGAAGTGGTCGTGTTTTATTTTCCGACTACGGGTTTTCACGATCGCTAACGGAGGATTTTTTAAATATAATTACTGGATTATGGGTGGAATTCACCAATTTTATAATGTCCGATTTAATAATCTCGGATTGGTTACCATGGTTTCAACAACAATAATTTATACAAAATGGTTGGTGACTTTTTTCTAGCATGCGCAATGTTTGTTAGGAGAAAATTTACGATTAACAGCTAATCTAGGGACTAAGGTTGGAATTCATAGTCGGCCCCTACACCTAGGGGCACCCATTGTTGCTATGGATTTGTTTTGTTTATGGGAAATAACATGGAAACAACTGTTACCTTGGTAACAATGGGCGCCCCTAGGTGTAGGGGCCGACTATGAATTCCAACCTAAATGTTTCGTAAAACTGTACCTAAAAGTTTGGTGAAACGGGGCCTATGCGAATAAGGGTGGTTAGCCTATGATTAACCGGTAATCGAAGATTTTCTACGAACAGACATGGCGACTGCCATGCATTTTGAATATGATTTTTGTTGAAACGATGGTTACGAAGCCGTGTTACTAAGTCGGAGTTTAACGAGGTTGGTGAATTTGAACCTTATATCTACAGAATGGTAAAATAATTATCGGGTGCAATATACGAATTATGATTTGAATGTTATCTAGAACATTTTGTTGGTATATTCGATCGTAACGAAAAATATCGAAATGCTATCCATCTTTAAAACTTGCTTATTCATGAATGTACATTAGAAATGCGCATTTTTAATCCAAATGATAAGAAACCTCTAACTTATAGGCTAGACTCTGTTTAGAGCTTCTTCCCTCGAGGCAGATTATAAATTACCTACTTTCTTTCATCCATTTGTACGTTGCTTCGTTGAGTATCCAAAGTGATCTTCCATTATTACTGAAGCATGGCTCCCGTGAACAACAGATTGTTTTGATTTTGTAAGTTATTCCAAGAAAAAACATTTCTTTTTTTATAATATTTGTGTTTTTTTCTTGAAATTTAAGCAATCCGATATCAATTTCTGGATGACCGATGAAGTAACAGATGAGCCTACACATACGAAACATGTTTAATTTCTCAATCTCACTAAATATGTAATGTAACAAACTAGTTATGACGAAAATTATAGCTGTATTTCCAAAGCGAGACCAAACTATAGGAATTTAGTTTTTGTCATGGAAAATAAGATGTGGTAACAACTTATTTTTACGGCCTTGAGTGGCCGTAGCATTGAGTGAGTATTATACTCACTCAACGGTTGTAGGGAAAGAGGCATTCACTCATGATACAGAGCCAGATATGCGTGGTGGAATTTTGGCAGTGCAGTGATTTACTGATTTCACGTTTTACATATATAAACTAAAATAAAAGATTAGTTAAAATGTAGTACCGAGAGGGTACAGAAACCTCTGTAAGTAAAGAATCAGCACATATATGTATATGAAGTAAAGTGATAGGTTCTCGGGTTGCTGTCCACGTTACTTGCTCTCTAGAGACTGGTACAGAATAATATAAATAGGCCGCCTTTTTATACTTACAGAGGTTTGTGCACCCTCTAAATAAATAAATAAATAAATTCACATTTAGAGTCTACCCACTCAGTAACTAAACTGATTTGCAGTGGGGGACTTTAATTTAAAGTGACTAAACCAACCCTGTAGGCTTCGAACACCATCGACGAGTGAGCGATAACCAATCAAAGATCGATATTTCAATTACGAAACATATGAATCAGTTGCCACATTTGACACACAACCATTCATGGATCATTTTGATTAAAATGGAAGTATATATTATTTCACCCATGTCTCATAGGTTACGTCATACAAAGGAAATTCAAAACACGATATTTTTGTAATTACAATCTTCTTTAAATATAATTTATACATTTTCATAAATTTACAGAAAAATTCCTTTTTGTTATTTGGTTGTACTATTGAAAGCCCCACAATAAACGGGGTTGAATAAGGCTCTGTGAGACCAGACGGTCCGTCCCTAACACGCTGCGAACAGCCATTCTGAACTCTGCGCACAATAGACCGGGAGATGAGAGCTACTAGCATTATGTCAGGATGGCGAGGGAAAAGTTAATCAGCTTTGACCGCCTCGTCTGGTAGAGCGAGCGGTCACTCAGCTAAGACCTTGTGCGCGCGTGTTCATAGGGTGCTAACCGATAGTATAGCTCAGCGGTAAGACGCAAGACCAATTCGGGAGGTTGCTGGTTCGATCTGGCTACCGGCAATCATGAGTGAAGGTTTTATCCGAGGTTTTCTTCAGTCGTAAAGAATGCTGGGATTGAGACCTACTGACAGCACAAGGATATTCCTTCCCGACTATCAAACACCCTATCATACCTAGTTGGACGCCTGAAGAGGGAAATATCAAGGGGCCTATTCTATAACTTTTTATTATACCCCCTGAAATAAATTCTGCCTAAATTCGAACTTAGTTCGCTCAGTATTGTCATTACATTCAACATAGCAAGTTCCGAATTCATGCAGGCACAATTCGTTTCAGAATACACAATCAAAAGGTGCAAAATAGGGGCCTGCAGTTAAAGACATTGTATTCCTACGAGGAATTATTATTATTCCAGAGTGCTGCAGCAGCACATTGCAGAATACGGGCCCAGTTAAAGACATTGTATACCTTTATTCCATTGTATGACATTGTATTCCAGAGTGCTGCAGCAGCACATTGCAGAATACGGGCCCAGTTAAAGACATTGTATTCCTATATTCCATTGTATGACATTGTATTCCAGAGTGCTGCAGTAGCACATTGCAGAATAGGGACCTAGTTACAGACATTGTATTCCTTTATTCCATTGTATGACATTGTATTCCAGAGTGCTGCAGCAGCACATTGCAGAATACGGGCCCAGTTAAAGACATTGTATTCCTTTATTCCATTGTATGACATTGTATTCCTACGAGGAATTATTATTATTTCAGATGTTGAAGCAGCGCATTGCAGAATAGGGGCCCAGTTAAAGACATTGTATTCCTTTATTCGATTGTATGACATTGTACTCCTACGAGGAATTGTTATTATTCCAGTTTACTGCAGCAGCGCGTTGCAGAATAGGGGCCCAGTTGAAGAAATTGTATTCCTTTATTCCATTGTATGACATTGTACTAATACGAGGAATTGTTATTATTCCAGTTTACTGAAGCAGCGCGTTGCAGAATAGGGGCCCAGTTAAAGACATTGTATTTCTTTATTCCATTGTATGACATTGTATTCCTACGAGGAATTGTTATTATTCCAGTTTACTGCAGCAGCGCGTTGCAGAATAGGGGCCCAGTTAAAGACATTGTATTTCTTTATTCCATTGTATGACATTGTACTCCTACGAGGAATTGTTATTATTCCAGTTTACTGCAGCAGCTCGTTGCAGAATAGGGGCCCAGTTGAAGAAATTGTATTCCTCTATTCCATTGTGTGACATTGTATTCCAGAGTGCTGCAGCAGCGCTACCAATACATCGACACAGAGAGGACGGCGATCTGGGGGTGGAGCTACGGGGGCTACGCCACAGCGATGGCCTTGGCTCGAGACACCGGCAACGTGTTCAAGTGTGGCGCGTCGGTGGCGCCGGTCACCAGCTGGATCTATTACGGTGAGTCATCGGCGAGATCGATTTGTGTAAACCCGGCACCTCCACCAAAAACTATATTTTTGTCTTCAACGTTTTTCAAACGCCCTAAATCATGACCCAACCTTGATAAACTTCTACATGGCGTGACATTTTATCATGTACACAATTAAACGTTTAAAATGTTCAACATTTTTCAACTGAAGTTGAGGCAGGGATAATCAAAGCATAAAATCCGTGGGAAATTCGCGTCACACAACATTGAAAACGTGACAAATGTGCGCAAATCATTTGTATTTTTAAGAATTAATTCTGTATGAGACACATTTTTCAGTGACTATTAAATTTACTTTACTTTTGAATTAAGTTAGTTGAGAGTAACCACTTAAATAACTACAAAGTGACAAATGTTTCCCATATAGTATTGAGTTCTACAAAACCAAATTGCGCATATTTTTCCCTTTTTCAATGAAGTGTGGCGGCGTTCTTGAGACAGCACCAAAACACGATTATTTCGCGTGGATTTTATGCTTTGAGTAGTCTTTACTCTTTAGCCTTTTCTACCTTTACTCTAGCAAACGGAATGGAGAACGAGCTTAGCGGAGAGACATGAACAAGACATTTGAACTCGATGAAAAGCAAAAGTTATATTAACAACGGTTCGAAGGTAGCATAATTATACACTAAGAAAAAACAGACAATGAAACATTTCGTGTAAATGAAAATTTTAAACGAAATAATTGATATAATTTCTTCTTAGAGAGCATTGCAAACGTAATGTTAAGAGTCTAGTTTCCACAACTATCCGAGTATAAAATGTAGAAATTGGTTGTTTTAAGAGTCTTCGGCAGCAAAGCATAAGAATTGATATCGTGTTATCGCATTTCATCCAAACATAATTCATTTTGCATATTTTTTCCTTTATCTGTAGACCGAAATAATATCTGTCTTGTATCATACCACAATTTCGATTTAAAAACTGGTTTTATAGATACGAACAAGAAAACCTTAGATCTCACGCTTGCTGCCGCGGCTGAGTCCATAAATCATTCAGTATTCTACATGAAAGTTAGACCAAGACCATCGTGTGGACATGTTCTTAGTTGAGTGCTTATTAAAACATATAAGGCCGGCTTGATAAAAGCTTAAAGCACCTATGGGTTAAATTTTCAAGATTCCCGCTCCCCTTCATCTATAGTGTCCGTGTTAGCTTCATCCTCCTTGTATTATAGCAACATCGGCCTCCATGGACTAACTCAATAATGTTGTTTGTACTGCAGAACATGAATCGCAATAACAACACTACAAGTTGAGTCAAGTGGGCGAGGGTCTGCACACGTTTCGAGGGTGAATGAAAATTGAACGTTATTGGGCGCGTGGGGACATTTAAAAAGTTTAGGTGGCGGCGGGGCGGAAGGGGAGGGGGTAGAGAACGGGGTTTACTCGGAATTTCTCGTTCGTTTTCTCAAAAGGGTTTAGACACTACCAACAAACTTGGCGGGTTGACAGTAACATGGCATTCACAATTCTTTCAGTCTATCTACAAATGAACAAAACAGTAGTGAATAAGATCAAGCTAATAGTGTCAGATAAAAACACACACCGAGAGAGGTAGCTCAGTGGTAAAGCGTTAGGCTCTATTTGGGAGGTCACTGCATGCATGGTTCGATTCCTGCCACAGGTATTACTGAATGAAAGTTTTTGCGAGGTTTTCCTCAATCAGAGGGTGAGTGTGGGGAGTTTAAGTACAAAAAGACAGCCCACGTAAATTCCTTCCCAAGTATTCAAACACCGTAATATACGTACATTAGTGTCTTCTAATAATTGTATTCACAATTAATATTCTATCCGCCTTTGTGTGACTTTATATTTTTGCCGTCCTCTTTTCGCAGAACAAGTTTTAAAAAGAGACATCGTTTCGCAGAATGTGTCAGTTCTATTGAAACGTATTATGTAATGACTGGAAATTAACTCTCTCGCACGGTCATCAAGTATACATCGAGCAAGTTTGAAGGTTTTTGCGATTAAGTCTATACGAATAGTCATAAATAAATAATCTTATTAATTTCACAAAAAAAGACAAACCTGAGTGAAATAAAATATTCCGTTTCAAAAGATAGAACACGTTTAATTTTAATTCCGTAATACATCTTCGAGTTTTTCTTCGTCTCTTGCTTTGAGACGGTAGAATGCCCATGAGCCTTTGCACGGCAGACAGGTACAGGTCAACAGGTCAACGCGCTCCCCTTGGGACCATACATCAGCGTGTGGCGTGGTCTGGCTACTGTCTAATACAGCAGGACTTATAGGATCCACTAGGTAAAATGCTCAGAGGTGCACTTGTCTTAAATCATTCATCTGGACAATACACTTCCCAGTCTGATATGATAGATTGGGTCTCTGTATCTAACTCACCCTCTGAATACCAGACTACTTTATTGTTGTCATAGGGGAGGACTGGAACAAATGAAAATACTTCGGAATTGACAAGCTAATATTTCAATTTTCACTATATTTTTCTGAAACATCCGATCAACTCGCATAGTTCTTACCTGTCTGTATGTAATATTGACTCAATCTCTGTAGCAACATAACTTTATTCGAGACAGTGACATTACTCGGAATAATAATACTTTATTGAACATAGTTAAAAATAGAATATAATAGAATATAACTTTATTTTCTCCTTATTATGCAGTATAAATTGCATTTTAATACATAGTAGTTTATAGAAGGAATAAACCCCACCTAGGATTGGAGTCCTGTTTGTGGGAGTCTTCTAATATTGTTTTACAGTTATATAAATATGCAAGATAGATGCAAGACATGATGGTTACAGTGGTAGTGGCAGTAGTCCTGATTATAAGTAACAAGTGTTGAATTGAAAAAACTAGAGCAGAAACAAACATTCAAATAATGGTAAAATCAAAGGTCAAATCAAATCATCAAATCATCAAATCAAAGGTAGCATGATGGTTACAGTTGTAGCTATTATGTCAAATAATGTAATTATAATTCAAGTAATAATAGGGTTGGGACTATATATGTATCAAATCATATAGTTATAAAACTAAGTAGAACTGACTAAAAAGAACAGACATTTCTGGGTGTAACTCTCATTATTCAGTAAAAAAAAAAAACTAAAAACAAAATCAAATAAGTCGAGAGAAATAAAACATACACTATGGGGGGGGGGGGGGGGGAATAGCCTAAAAACTCACTGGCTCGTGACTTGTCAATCACTCGGTGTGAAACGTATGTGTGTATGAATGTGAAACCAGCTGAGCACTAGAACTGCGTAGAGTATGAGGGAGGGCATAGTGGGTGGCGGAAGGGGGGGGGGAGGGGAGGGGGTGGTTGTCTCGAGATCCCTGGGGTAGACCGAAGAGGTTATCGTGAGCATACATCGCAGTTACGTATAGTGAGCGGTAGAAGTAAATCCAGAATATATTATATACTATACACAAATACCTTACTATACAGTATCTCTAACAATTTTAAAAGTATTGAAATATACCCGATTGTTGTTCCTTTACGTATCTATTATTGCAATCTGAGACGATGAAAGGTGATAGATACAAAAAACATGCCTTGTGTGGGATTCGACATCATGTTTCTTTGTAGATGCAGTACGTCTAGGACTTGCGCCCCAACCACGTGAGCCACAGCGGACAACTTGAAACATACACGTTTTACATAGAATTACGAGTTCGCATTACACAATTCGTCAACTATTTTTAAAATAATATCCGCTAACCTACTACAAAATACAGCTAGCGTAAGTGGCAAACTAAAACTGGATTTTGCCATATTAGCGGCAATCCACTTAGTTGGTAACTCCGCTTATTGCACGATTTCATATTCTTTCCTTGCGTTGGTATGATATGATTGATCATTTTACTTTTCATTTTGTGAAGTGCTTTGCTCGCTGCAAGTCCAAGTGCCATCGAGGTTGTCGGATCAGCATGTTAAGGGTATTCTAGTTGTGGAACTAGCTCTATTATTTCCCCGAAGTGCAGTTCATGCCAGACTCATGCCAAAACGAAGCCACATGGCCGTAAGTAGATTGCACTACTTGGCGTTGGGATTGGTTGGAGGGTTATAAGATTTGATGCAGAACTGAGCACGTCTATCCATGAGCAATGAGAATAACACAGCACGAAATGCAAATGCATTACTAAAAACATGATATATTGAGATTTTATTTATTTGCGCATTAGGGGAGACTGGCCTAAAATGACATACTAGGGTAATATGACACATTGCTAGTTTAGTGGTTTCTGATAACTTATCGTAGGGGATTTATTTTTTTACTAAAACTAGAGGTTGGTACTACTGTTCTTAGAATGATGGCTGTCACCAGTGCACGAACGTGAATCTTCTGCAGCTTAATCACATTAAGGTAAGTTTTCGGTACGATATTCGCCTCTTACATTGATCAATATAGTGTCTTTTAAGTCTACGTAATATGGAAATAGCGTTAACACTTCTTGACATACGATCCTACCCTGTGAAATGTACAAAACAACACCACGCCGGGTAAGAGTCCTAACCTCTAAATTAGTAATGTTATGTGAGGATGTGAATTAGGGCATAATGACACACAACAACTTAGGGCAAAATGACACATGTGTCATTTTGCCCGGATTAGTATACACGTGCTTGGACAAAACATTGCGTGAATATAAAAGTGTTTTCCATTGTTAAAGGATGGTGTCAAATTATCTGCGGAAGACACAAAGGCAAAACTGGGATGAGAGAGCAATGCAAAACGCGATTGATGCCGTAAATAAAAAGGAAATGGGATGGCTCAAAGCAGCTACTACTTTCAATGTCCCACAAGCCACGCTGAGAAGAAGAGCATTAAATAAAAACAAAAAAGTAAGTTCTTACTAAAACGCAGGCCCCTATGCCTTATCCTATATGATCCTATAGGCCTATCGAAAAACATAGACCGCTTATTTACATTGTTTACTATTCATTTTATTTTTAGGTACTTGGAACAACTAAAGGACTTGGCAGTTTCTCGATGTCACTTCCAGTGGAATTTGAAGCGGAATTGGTTAAACATTTATTAGACATGGAGTCCAGACTGTTCGGGCTGACAGCAGATGATGTAAGGAAACTTGCTTTTCACCTTGCTGAGCGTGGTGGTTGTGAACACAAGTTTAATAAAGAGAAGAAAAAAGCTGGGTGGGACTGGTTGATAGGTTTTAGGAAGAGGCATCCTGAACTATCCTTACGGTCACCTGAAGCAACATCAGCTGCAAGAGCTCAGGCCTTTAATAAGCCTCAAGTTTCAAACTTTTTTCAATTGCTCAGTGATGTTCTGGATAACAATAAAATTGATAGATTAAGAATCTACAATATGGATGAATCGGCCATCTCATCTGTTCAGAAGACCCCGAAAGTATTTGCTGCTAAGGGCAAAAAGCAAGTAGGTTCACTCACTAGTGCTGAGCGAGGTCTGCATGTAACAGCTGTTGCATGTGTAAGTGCCTTTGGAAACTATGTCCCACCGACATTAGTTTTTCCGCGAAAAAGATTTAACCCCGAACTGTTTAATGATGCTTTACCTGGAACACTAAAGTTGTGTTACGATACAGGCTACATGACTGGAGAGCTTTTCTTGAAGTGGATAAAGCACTTCGTTCAGTTCGTCAAGCCTACAATTGAAGATAAAGTTCTTCTGTTGTTAGATGGGCATGGAAGTCATAAGAACTTTGAAGCATTAGAATATGCCAAAGAGAACGGTGTCATTATCCTGTGCTTTCCACCTCATTGTACGCATCGTCTGCAACCACTAGACGTCTCTTTCTTTGGTCCGTTGGACACTTATTATAATTCTGAGTGCACCACCTGGCTCAAGAGCAATCCAGGAAGAACAATTGGTCTGTACCAGATCAGTAAACTTTTCTCTGCCGCCTATATTAAAGCTGCCACTGTTGAGAATGCTCTAAGTGGATTTAAGGCTTGTGGAATTTCACCCCTTAATCCAAACATTTTCCCAGATGATCTGTTCAAACCAAGCGAAGCAACAGATTTAGCTGATGAAAATTTAACTGATGAAAATCTTCAAAGGAGTGAAAACTCTAATGGACAGGAGACAATTCCAATTGCCGGAACTTCTGCGACACCAGACCCGGAAGTAGGCCTAACAGATATCTCACTTCATGAAGCACTTGCCCACGACATAATTATCGAAATGGAAGATGATATAACACCAGAAGACTTGATAAAAGAGTTGTCTCCAATCCCAAGAGTGACTGACATTAGTTCTACTGCGCAAAAAAGGAGACGACGTGTGAAAGGTGTTGGTGATGGCTGTGTGGTTTTAACAACAAGTCCGGTTATACGTCAGTTCAAAGATATAGCACATAACAGGCCTAACCCTACAACAAAGCCACGAAAAAAGTCAAAAATACGACGTGTTTTGAATGTAAGCACAAGTGAAAGCGCTAATAATCAAGATCAACAAACAGAAATCGATGATGCCCGGTGCTTATATTGTTGTGATTTATTTAGTCGCTCAAAGCCAGGAGAAAGTTGGCTAAAATGCCAATCTTGTCATAAGTGGTGTCATGCAGAATGTGCGGGACTTCCTAAATCAGCAAAAATGTTAAAAACATGTGAATTGTGCCAGTAATAGTCGCAAGTTGTAGTTCCAATACGAATAAGTTCCTACTTCGACATTATGCTTAATTTAAAATTGTAATTACTACACTATTTTTTGTAAACCAAGCTTCCATAAAAATACTTTGAAGCCTAGGCATACTGTTGGCCATGTTGCCATTGTTCATTTTTGTATTCCTAACTATTATTTTATAACATAACTATGATATGTTTCATTTTGCCCTGGCAGTTAAAAATGCCTATGTCATATTACCCAAGCATCAGGGCAAAATGACTTTTTGTTGGGTTTTTCAAATTTGACTTTTAAAAAATGATTGTCAATAAGATCAACCATTTGTATTTTTATTTCAATAAATAAATGGTAAAACTAAATTTAAAAAAATTGTATTTGCATGTTGTGTAAACCTTATCAATGTTACAGAATTTACTCCTTAGCTATGTCATTTTAGGCCAGTCTCCCCTATGTTCTAGGGTTGTTTCAAAATGCATACACGGTGACATTGTAGCTTAACTAGCAGGGAATTTAACGGGTCACACGATATATGGTGTAATGCACCCCACTTTATATTGGCTTTACTACCATAGTTGGTAATAATACAGTGTTGTATATTTATAATGCAAACATACATTAAATGGGTAATAGGTTCAGAAATTTACAAATACGATAGTAGATAAATGGGTCAATAGGTAACCGGGTAAGCACGTGAAACCTTTGAGTGAATAATTAATTATGAACATATAAAGCCATAGGTTATTAACGAAGTTAGGAGACTAATTAAATTACGCACCCCATAAAACTTTTAAATACAGGTTAATTCATCTGAAAAGTTTAGTTAAAGAGCGTTACTTACCCTCACGATCACACGATAGTCAGGAAAACTGATAAGAACTGATATCCTCTGGGACACTGACACGCTAAGACGACTCAAGGTTACACTTTGAATTAATTACCTGCTCGGCAGACGCTTTCATTTAGCGGCTACTTAAAACCCACCGGTCTAACTGAGAGCCAAACCGAGAAACTTCTACACTGGAGCGGCGATAACTCGGGAAGAGTAACGAGCGCCACGAAACAGTAAATTGAGCACAATTAAAGTCACCGTTTACAAGCAAGTGATAATTATAATGTTTGTTAAGCAATTATTCCCGAACTGGTTAAACGCAAATTAGTTTTAAAGCGGTTGTACACGAAATTGTGATTAAGCGAACGCGGAATTTATATGATCATTCGATTTGAAAATTACATTAATGAAATATTATCAATTTTGAAACCAAAATATACAAATGTATTCATAAAAATCACATGCCAGTTTACCGTATTATATCTCCCGTGAAATTTTATCTCTCAACTTAAAAATGTTCGAATGAAATTGTGAGAGAAGAACATAGTAAAACTGATATCTACAGCTGTGTGTACCAAGATTACCATCGAAATGGGATGAGAAGATAGTCACATAAAAGGCAACGGGTAAAATCGATTGAATTTTCTCTCAAGAACTTCTTTGGAGGAAACTAATATCTGAGCGGCGTATTACCTCGCCATTGGCTGACAGAGGGGCTCGTACAAAACGGCCTTGTAGATAAACAAACTTTATATCTACAATCTAAGCCAGATTATATTGTATACCACAGTTGCAGTATTATTTGGTATGTAGTATTTCATAACCGATTCAGAAAAGTAATTTCGGATTTCCACAAATTTATCTGCGTCTGCAAGTCTGCCATTTTTAACGAGCGGTAACTTTGCGTCCGCAAATCTTTGTGCATGAGGCTGTTTATCTCTATTTTGTCTCGTCTCACTACTAAGCTTTCTGTGACTACACTACAAAGGTTGTGAACAATAACAAAGAGTATTTTGCTATCTGTAATGTGTTGCTTACACAAACTTGTTACAATTGGCTTAATGTTATTTCTAACCAAAACTAACACGGAAGAACATCTCACAATGATAATATTCTAATTAAGATCGATAGAAACTAGGTTAGTACAACACACCCACCACAAAGTAAGGCAGTTTCTTTTATTGGACTGTATAGAACTGTCCGCCCTGTTGGTAAATAAATTAAGAAAGTCTCTAATTGTTTTACAGACACGATTTACACGGAGAGGTATATGGGTTTGCCTACCGAGGAGGACAACTTGAGTGGTTACAATGCCAGTGACGTCACGCGAAGTGTTGAAAACTTCAGAAACAAGCATTACTTCCTGCTTCACGGCAATGCTGACGATAATGTTCACTATCTACAAGCTATGATGCTGTCCAGAGCGCTGGAGAAGGAAGATATTCTTTTCAGACAACAGGTATGATACAGTTGTTGCATTGATCTAAATCTATCTACAACGTCCATAGATGTGTCCAATAGCACTAGAAAAGGTCATTCTCTTCAGATAGCAGGTACACAGTTGTTGCATCTAATATGTACAAGATGCGATATGTCCATAGCTTTGTCCAAAGCACTCTAGAAGGGAGATATTCTATTCAGACAACAGGTACATACAGTTGTTGCATTGATCTAAATCTATCTACAACATCCATAGATGTGTCCAAAAGCACTGAAGAAAGAAGTCATTCGCTTCAGATAGCAGGTACAGTACAGTTGTTGCATTTATCTACACACATTCGATATGTCCAAGATGCGATATGTCCAAGATGTGATATGTCCAAAGCACTCGAAAAGGAAGATCATCTCTTGGGACAACTGTAGGTATACAGTTGTTGCGTTGATCTGAATCTATATACAACGTCCATTGGTGTGTCCAAAGCCCTGGATAAGGAAGTCACCTAGGTGCAGTTGTTGCATTTATCTACATACAATGAACAACGTCCATTGGCGTGTCCAAGGTTTTGGAAAAATGGAGTATTGTCTTCAGAGAAACGGTGCAGTTGCTGTGTTTATCTAAATAAATCTGAGTCCAAAGATTTGTCAAAGTCTTTGTAGAAATAGAAACAAATTCTCTTCAGGCAATTTATCGAGTTTATTCATTTATGTGCAAATCCGGTATGTCCATAGCTCAATTCTCTTTATAAAACAGGTACAGCTGTTGTTGCGTTGCTCTAAATACAATTGACATAATCAGGTCATGGGTCTGTTCAGGGCAACAGGTAAGATTGCTTCCTCATCAAATTCAAGTATGCCACCTGGATTTTTAATTAGATTGGAGAAGAAATGAAACCGCTTCGTTTTTATAGGGCGTGGCTGCAATGGAGAACTGGAGGTCCAATTAAGTTAACAAGGAGTTAAGGGCTTACAAGGTTCCCTCTTAATAAAATATTGATCTTGTTCTTGTCTCGATAGTGGAAATACCATCCTAGTATAATGTTATGTAGTGTTGAATAAACCTCTTCTGAGATACTTTATCCTTCTTTATTGAAGTGAGAGAAAATTAGACCTGGGATGGATGGTTAAAACGGAAACGGTCTCCGATTAAGGTTTCACCGTAAAATGCGGAAACAGCTTTAGAGACGCGGTTGTTAAGAAGAAAAAAATAATTAAACTTTTCAACTTTTTGCTGTTTTTTTCCTCAAGCCAAGTTGTAATTTTGAAGTGGTGTTGACGTGTGCAGGCCTTGAATTTCTTAAACTGAGAGTTAGAAGAAGAAACTGAGGGCAGTCGTGGTTTAAGAATTAAGTATTTCTTTAAAAGGGCTGACGTTTCTTACCACAGATGTCTTAACAATATGATTACTTTGTACCTGACATAAACACACATAGAAAAGATAACCACCGGAATTCACTACATATTTATATTGTCATTATTATCATAGATTTTAAATGAAAGTTCGATCAGTCTTTTCACTACAAAGATTCTATATATTTGTAATTGACATAATTGATGTGTAAAAAAAAAGGAGGTTTCACATAAAAAAAAAACTGTATTGAAAACCCTTATAACAGGCAGCCTTCAATAATGTATACATTCTTCTTACAGTATTCTGAGAACTTATCATGAAAGTCAGTCACCACAATTATATGGTTTTAAGAAAATACATCCTCGAAAGTTGAATTGTGTTACCCACGACAGCAACCCCAAAAATGCAACACACAATTTAAGAAATCGTAATTAGTCAACCAGACGTTATCATTAAACCAATTATAGCCGACCTACTGAAGCAATCTCTTCCCTAATCCATGTGGTGTCGCAATAAAGCCTCAGATTTGTGTGTTGTGTCAGCGAAGACCATCTCCGACGCATTCAAATGTAGAGAAAGTTTGTGGTGAACCCGAAATGCGAATTGTCATAAAACCCTCTTGTCATCTTCGTTTTGTAAACTTATACTGTTTTACAAATAAAGTCCATTTATTATTATTATTATTATTGTTATTATTATTATTATTATTATTATTATTATTATTATTATTATTATTATTATTATTATTATTATTATTATTATTATTATTATTATTATTATTATTATTATTTTATTGTTGCAATACATACAAACTTATTTAACTTCACTAATCACATGTTACTAGTTTAAACAGTCATCAATCTCGATCAAAGCCGGTGTTTACATGTTATACGGACAATACAGATGTAATGTCAAGTATTTGCATGAGGTACCTTGTTCAACTTCAGTCGTTACTGTCTTATTAGTACTTGTTCATAGTATACACTTCATAATGATATGATCTTATTTGCGTTGTCTTCGTGTGTGTCTTCTTTGCGTCGTGTTACTGTGTGTACGGTCGTGGCCGATTTCTCGAAGCCATCCTAGTAATTCTACTGTATGGACAATGGAAAACCACGAAAACCATAACAGGATGGATTTTGTCTCGAAGGATTCACTCTCATAAGTTTAAACTAGTTCTAAATGTTCTTAGGTATGTTAATGTTCACGTCATGTTCTGTCAAAATTATTTCTT
The DNA here is from genome assembly GCA_945910005.1 of Isoperla grammatica. NCBI lineage: Eukaryota > Metazoa > Arthropoda > Insecta > Plecoptera > Perlodidae > Isoperla > Isoperla grammatica. Next base: position 112,586,844 of record OX246737.1, on the reverse strand, counting down.
ATATTTTTATTATTATTATTATTATTATTATTATTATTATTATTATTATTATTATTATTATTATTATTATTATTATTATTATTATTATTATTATTATTATTATTATTATTTTGTTGTTGCAATACATACAAACTCGGTAAAAACTGGCGTAAACATGTTGTACAGACATAAATGTCATGTATTTACATGTGTTTACCTTATTAAAATCTACTTAGAACTAATTAAATATATCATTGTCCATATTATTTTTTCCAAACCAAACTGTCGATGCTATGTACGGTCGTGGCCGATTTGTACTCATCCCAGCATTCGCTCTTCGTATGGTGGAAACCACGAAAACCACCATCAGGATGAAGAACTGCTTGAAGTCTTCATTCTTCTTAGTTCAAAAATTTTCACGCAATCCTACACGTGTTCAAAATTGTTTCTTTTTGCATCTCGATGTATATGTTCAGTTGGAGACCAATTAGTTTAATACTGTCATGGAGTTGACGCGGAACAATGCCATTTGCTGATATAATTAACGGTACAACAGCTACAGTACTCTGCTTCCACAACCTCTATTTCAATAGATAACTCCTTATATCTGTTTATCTTTTCCAGCCAAGTTGTCTCTACATTGTGACATAAAGGGACAGCAACATCAATTAAAATCGTTTCTTGTTTTTTCTTGTCAATAAATATAATATCCGGTCTATTGTGATGTATGGTTTGGTATGTTATAACTGCCCGGTCGTCATATAATTTGTAGTCTTTATCTAATCTAATACCGTATTATTATCCTATAATCCTCTAAATAATAAACCCTCTAATATTTCCTTATTATTCCGTTGTAGATAATTGTGCCACAATTCTCAAGAGTATAATTATACAGTATATAGAATATATATTACATTATGCTCTATAGATAGCGTTTCGCAAACTGCGAGGCAATGAACAATGCGTATTACATCACACAGTGAGTCCCGCCTCCCCCCCCCAACCCCCTCCACACGGTGGGTTTGTGGAATCTAATGCATTTGGTAAATGTTATATTGCAGGTGTTACGACATGTTTGCATACAACAAAAATAGTTTATAAATATTAAAGTGAGGCGTCAGCGTTATGGTTAGACTGTACAAGTGAGGCTTGGTTCAATAATTTGTAACAAACGCACTTGTTGTTGCAGAGCTACCCGGATGAGAACCACAGTCTCCGTGGGACGATCCTCCACGTCTACCACTCCATGGATCAGTTCTGGCGGGACTGTTTCGACCAGCCCGGGGAAGAGCCGAGTCATTTGTAAACCAGACACTTGATTAAATGTAATCTTATTAAACTCGTTCAGTTAACCGATTTACATTCGTCTATCTTATTTAGTGTTCTCATTGGTATAACTAACTGTACTGAAGCAGCGTGTACCTTATTATATCCCAAAAATGGTACACTGAAAAATCACAACATTTTGCTAATCGTCATTTTTTTTTTTTTAATTAAATACTATATTTTATCAGTTTTCTCTTATAGCAATTTAATTTTAAGTTCGCGCTATTACTATATGCCAAATAAATTATTATGTTGTGTCTTTGCGCGCTTGAACCGCGTGAATTCACGAATTTTTTTTACAACTACTTAATTGTTTTGCTACATTTATCAATTTACAAATCCCTACTCCTTTTTTTTGTCTGAACCCAGACATCTGGTTTTTCGAATATGTGTTTAGTACAGTAGGAAGCTCAAAACATGGATCTCAAATGTTGGATACCATGTATGGTTTGGTTTAAAAAAAAATATATTTAATAAATATTAAAATCTAAAACTTTGAATATATGTGAATGTGAAGGTAAACAGAAAGAAGTATAAGACATTTATGAAGAAAGTCTCACCCAATTTGTGTTCTATGTGTTCTTATCTCAATGTAGAAAAAAAAAATTAAATGAAAAATGAAAAAGAAGTGGCAATTTCCCCAGCTGTCCACAATTTTGACAAATTTGTTTGCACAATTTTGAAAAATGAAAAAAAAATTTCTCTCCAAAACTAATTTTTAGTGAAAATATATTATGTTGTATCATAATTTTAATACAATTACTCATAATCTGTAAAAAATAAGATTTTCAGTGTACCTTCCCCTTATTCTTAAACAATTAAACTTAAATTTTAAAATGCCAATGGGTAGGTCGAAATATTAAGCCACGCAAATTAACGGTATTTTATGTCTTGAGAACTTATCAAGTCATTGAAAATGATTCATACCCGGAAGTTGGTTTTCTATCAGCTAAACAATGATTTTTTTTAAATTGTTACGATTTTTTGTTTTTAAATTACTGAAATGGCAATCGTAACAATTACAATATTTGAAAGTGTTTACATCCGTTACAGCTTATACACAACTAAATCCCCGGTACGAATAATATTAGTTCAATATCTTGAAGCATTCTTAAGATTTATAAAAAAGACGCCATTTTGCACTTCGCTTGGGCACTAATGTTGTTGGTACAGAGGATAATAAAAGGGTCAGGGACGGGGGGGGGGAGGGAGGGGGTGGGAAGCACAGTCGATTAACCAACATTAGTAATTTTAGAGAATTGTAACACCTTAAATTTATATATACACGCACGCAGACCTTGATTAAATTATTTCTTACAATTACTGTTTTGCTAAATTAATGATGATTTATGATTATAATAATATGAGATTAAATAAAGGGTTAGTTAATGTGATTACAAACAGGGCCGTCTTTCAGCCGACGTCATAATTTGTAATTTATAGTTAATACGTCTTCCTCCGACAGGGTCATAACGGGATCTCGTCAGACCCGTCGGAAGTGTTTTCCAGGGAGAACGGGGAGAACTCCCTCTACTTAGGATTATACTCTACTTCATCTACTCACACGAGCATCCTACATGAAAATAGGTCTAGGGCGAAGCCCCAACAGACGGAGGAGAAGACTTTCCGAGGTGTCGTAGGTGTCCGAAAAATGATTTTTCTCTTCAGATCACTTACATTGGAGTAAAATTCTCCTGTACAATTTTACAGCCAATTCTGCATCGTAATGTTTCGCAGATTTATTTTTAAATGAGCCACCTGTTTAAGTACCCTTTTACCGACCAAGTTGTTATGCCTCATTCCGCTAAAAATACACAAAAACTAACACTCGATCTTAAATGGGGGGGTAGACCCCCCTTGCCCACCCCTGCGCACTCATGCTTATACTATTCTCACACACGTAGAGAGGATCGGCTTGTTAGATGGTGCAGCACATTGCGGTCACTAAGGCTGAGGTAAAACGGCTCTGCCCAAGTATAAAGTAATTCGTGTTTATTTTACTTAAGGATCCACTCAGCGATCGACCGGTACACGACAGGTTGGTTCAAAGGCAGGTATAATCCTGGTCATGACGAAGTCAAACATAATAATGCAGATGCAATGTATTTAATAATTTACTTATCACCTCATTACCCCCATCAGCAGCTAAAAGTATGCCGTGTTGAAAAATGTGTCGTAAATTGTTCTATGTAAAAATAAATTTAATAAACAAGTTCTCTGAAAAATATTTGTCGCGAGAAGTTTCATGACTCGATCGTTGACAAGTTATGTTGAAAACGTTTAGTGAACAACCTTCTTAAAACAAGTGTCGAGAAAATATTCGTAGACATTTCTCTGTCAAACAGTGTTACATGCTTCTCAAACACATTTCGTAGACAAGTGTTTGTCTAACGAGCGCAGAGAAAAGTGTTAGAGTCCTGATATTCGTGCAAAGTCGTTCCACAGCAACCTTGTGGATGCTGACGTCATTGATGAGTGAGGCATTGACAAATCAAATGTCAGTATTTGAAAAAGCCACCCGCTGATTGGCTCCGACTCACTCATCTATGACGTCAGTATTCACAAGCTTGCTGTGGAATCACTTTACACCAATAATACATCTAGGAGGAGATACGTGGCCTTAGTATGCGCATCTTAGGTCCAAATGCATATACCTTCCTCAGCTCTTCCTTTCCTCAGATCTGAGATAAGGAAGACCTGAGTCGTGAGAGCCCCATGCAAGGACGCAAACACCTCCTCAGCTCTTCCTTACCTCGACCTCACATCGTCATCACGCTGAGGAGGGCTCGAGTCTTCCTCCGCCCGACCTCAGCCAAAACTTAGCCAATCACAGCGCTCCAAAATCATAACAACTCACAGCTGTGCTTGTTTCAATTTCAATGGCGGCGCTCACGGCAAATGTGTTGGGATGGCGTGACTTTTTACAGAGATTAGCAGTATATCTTTACGAAAAGGCCGTACCAGAGGGAACGAGAAGATATTTAAGAGATATGAGAACCTACTGGCAGATTTCATTATGGTGCATTGAATATATTTTACCGTTTTGCGATGAAACTGTGGCGAAGGAGGCCCGGACTTCGCTCATAGGACAATCGAGATTTACAGGTTTCGAATTAAACCAGGTTTTAAATGAATTTAATATTTTACGTAAGCAGAAGATTTCAGGTGCGTTGTAAATATATTTGTGTACTAACTGGATATAACCTACATCCAGGTCTAGCCCTATCCTACGGCCCTCAGGCCTTGCCAAAGGTTGCTGTGTAGGCTATGTAAAATATACGGTCCTAGGCCTAGCCTAGGCCTAGCCCTAGCCTAGACATCATCGACTAGGTTGGTCTACCTAGGCCTATCCTATTTCAAATGGACATCGTTATAGTGGTTGTGGTCCTAGGCCTGGGCACAAGATTGAAGACTGAAGTTATGTCTCCTAGGCCTAGGTATAGAGCCTACCCCAGCGTGGCCTGGCCTGGCCAGTAGGCCTAGGTCTAGTTTGCACTCAACTCATGTTGATTGCCACATTCCTCAGAGAACTTTAGGCCTAGCCTAGACATACGGGCTATGACTAGTAAAATAATGATGCAACGGATCACTTATCCAACTTAAGGCTTATGTGAATAGAGTAGGCTTGGTACAGAAAACTGCCAAGGTTGTTATGTAGGGCCTATAAGCCTAGAGAATTTCAGGACAGTTCTTGAATTCAGCTTTGATACCTAATTTGTATTAATCATTCCACAGTAAAAATGTAGGTTGGTCTAGGCCTAAAACAACATTCAATTTTATGCCTGAAGTGGGGAGAATTTAGGCCTAGGCATAAACATAATATTCAGCACCCACAACAACATCGCTACCTATATTATTAGTACAATGAATTTGTTGTGCAAGTAACAGCAAGTTTAGGCCTACTTTTGACTAGTGTACTGTGAGCAATTGGACACCCAACACAATGGTAAGCCAAACCTCACAACTTGCAGATGTAAATTCCTATACTATCTAGAGCTAAACCCACTGTAATAGGCCTACAATATGTTTTTTTCCACATGCCTATTTTAATGTTGCTTGTACATGTACATGTAGGCCTACCTGATATTGTATAAAATTCTGACTCAATAAAATTTTAAATCATAAATTATTTAAAACTTGTCTATCTAATTTTTACAATTCCTACTATCTGAAAGCATTTTCAACTCAGTTCAAAGAATATACCAGTAAAATAACTTTGGTTGCCCTAATAATTATCAAATTTATTTCAGCTCCCAACAACGTGTGAAAGTCATAAATGAACACACAATACTAGTAAGTTGAGAAAATAATTATGACTTCTGCAATGAAAATGTGGTTTGTGTAAAAATATAAAAACAAATTCCGAAGTAATGTCTTCTTTTTATTTAATGCCCACATTTGGCTGTTATGTCATCATGCTATGTAATGTATGTGGATGTGGATGTATTTTAATAGCCCTATGCCAATCACCTATACCATTGGGGGGGGGGGGGGGGGGAGTTAACCAACGGTGGTCTGCTAAAAAAAGTAAATCCTCAAATTATACTTGCAATCATTGTAAAAATATTATACCTATTGTGAACCAATAATTGCATTAGGCTTAAAAATTCCAACCACGATTCATGCTTCAACCAAACTTGTAATTGCTAAAAAAAAAAGGAAATATTAATATATTTTGTGAAGAATTCATATAAGGCTACCTATATGGTTACCCTTGATAGGCTGTCAATTTTCCTACAGTCTTCGTTCATCAATTGAGAATAATTATTTTAATTTCATTGCTAATCACTAATCAGTGTTAATAATTTGTATTTATTATTTATTAAACATTATTCTAGATTTTCCAATATTCATATACTTTAATTATTTTAATATTTTAATGCTGCTACTAATAAATAAATAAATGAATAAATAAATAATTAAATAAATAAATAACAAATTAACAAATAGATAAATAAGTAAATAAATATATATATAATTAATAAATAATGCCATATTTCAAGGCCACGAAGTGGTTGACAAGTGTCTTTATAGTTGCCGCCGTATTATTTGAATGAACAACAGGTCACTGCCTTGTAAAATGGAAACAATTTTGAATTTAGGTGGCAATATACAATGTTGCCAAGTCTAACAATGACACTAGCTTTTCCTCAGCTGAGTCGAGCGTGAGGAAGGTTCATGAATTCCATTCGTGAGTCGCGGCTGAGGAAAGGCTGAGGTAAGGCTGAGTTAAGGAGCACGTGAGGAAGCGACTATGCATTTGGACCTTAGTATCGACTTAGGTGATTGCAGAATGTCCGCCAACAATGTACATCAGTCGATCATCTAGAGTTATTTGATTAAAACTTTCCGGTGCCAACTTATTATAGTTGATACTATACTTCACAGCCCTCTCTAAAACCACACTGAAATAAGTTTTTGTTTATTTATTTATATTGTATATGCTGACTTAAGATAGTATTCGTGTAATGTTTAACAATTTATTCTTCTGTCGAAGTTAAATGCGCTGTTTTGATCTATTGGGTAATATTTACTCTAGGGTATTAGTATTTGTTTCTTTTAAGTAATAATTCCATTGAGCCGTTAAATGAAGGGTAACGGGCTATGGCTCACTTTGCTTTTAGTCATATTCAACGGAGCGGATGCAAAGATATTTTGTCTTTATTACTGATAAATACTATAAACTCCTTAGAGTGCGTTGGAGCATTTGGGAATTACGAAAAAAAATTCTAATCGAGCTTCCTTTATCAAAATTTTAGATCAACGCACATATTTGAGTTCGAGGCAGAAGTAATTTGTGTGTAAAATCTTCATCCGTAATTTCTTAAATTTTGTTGAGCCAGTTCATACTTTGTGACTTGTGAAGAGTATTTTGAGTTTTTAACGGTATAATTGAAGTGGCACTATTCATGAACGCAAACCTTACCCAACAGATGTTTTTTTTTTTGCAAATTGCGGATAAACAGACTGTTTAAAATGCTTATATCATGATTGTGTTTGCCTTGAGTAAAGTCCCTTTAGGCTAAAATATTAAAATCTCTAAGACAACATTATTGAACGGAAGACAAAATTTAGTAAATATTCATTAAATCATTCTAAGCTGCAGTGAAGAGATCTAAATAACAATTTACACTTCCTTATCAGATACTTTACTTCCTTTTGATACAGAAATAATAACGTGAATGATCTGCAGATTCTGACAGACAACATTTCTATACAAACTGAGAGAGCCGCAGCACACTAGAGAAAAAGCAATAGTTGATTTGTAAGGCGGACCCCTTCCCCACCCCCCAACATTCCTAATAAATAAAACAAGGTCGCTGGCGCGACCTTGGTCCGTGGTTTTGCCGCGGACGGGCTTTCCTCGCCGGTCACTTCCGGCTCAATTCACAAACTGATCAAATACTGACATTGGCACTTGTTTAATTTAAAAATAAACGACGTAAAGTAAATGAACTTTTTTTTTATAAATTAATAGTAGTAAATTGATAACTCCGAGATACCAGGGTTATATGATTTTAGTTTTTTAAAAGATTCCTCACGAGATTAAAAATTGTCTAGCTGATACGATGGTTCAATGATATTATTTGAAATCGTGACACACAACTCTCGTATCACTATTACCTGAGTAACATAGCAAATTTATACTGCACCTTTTGATACAAGCATGAAATTTGTCTCAGGGCTAGATCTACCTAACATATGCATTTTAAAATTTGGAGGCCAAAAAACAATCCTCCGCGGACAGTAGTTATGACGTCATCAAGATGGCCGCTGCTTTGAAACGCTTTCATCAGTATATCTCGAGAACCACCGGCTCGATTCTTAATTTTTTTTTTTTTTGTAATTAATCGTCATTAAATTTTCGTTTAATATTGTTGCTTACACAAGTACTTATTTGTTGATAATAACTTTGATATTTAAACAAACATGATAATGACAAGTGATAATGTATGTCTATTTCCGCCAAAACTTTTTAAAAATGGGTTGAATTAATAAATGTGTCTTGTAAACATTGTTTCGTATTTAATTACCTATAAAACATGACCTAATATATGTTCACATTACCATGCCGTTAGACCATAATAATTAATTGAACACTAGGAGGTAGCGGGCATAGACCATCATCACGGCGCTCACTATTGCGTTGCGCCGTTGCCGGCATTCATAATAATCACAGATACATTGCAGGTTCATAATTGTACTTATTTTTTTTTCTTGATGAATTTTTTAATTAGACCTATGCATAAATTGTTATGGTGGAAATAGACAAACATTATCACTGGTCATTATCATTTTTTTAAAAAAATAACTAAGTAATTATCAACAAATGAGTATTTGTGTAGATAACAATATTAAACGCAAATTTAATGCCGGTTAATTTAAAAAAAAAAGAAATTAAGAATCGAGCGAGTGGTTCTCGAGATACACTGATAAAAGCGTTTCAATGCGACGGCCATCTTGATGACGTCATAACTCCTGTCCGCGGAGGATTTTTTTTGGCCTTCAAATCTTTAAATGCATATCTTAGGTAGATCTAGCTCTGAGCAAAATTTCATGCTTGTATCAAAAGGTGCAGTATCTGGCTGAAAATCCTTGCTATGCTATTGAGGTATATATCGACATCATTAGAATTATGATTTTATTTGTAAATGGACTTATGCCATTTACTGTAGGGCGCGACCAATTTAAAATGCACACATAATAAACATAAATTAGGGACCACTATTTCTTAAATAATTAATCATAACAACAATAATAACAATAACATTAACAATTTATAGATCGAACCAGTTCTACGAACCTGTTAGGGTTGGGGATGTGAGAATATCCTTGATAGATATCCATTTCGTAAATGAAAATTAACGGCACGTATCACAAATTGAATCGAAATCAGTCAATGGAGCCATTTTTCTTTGACCAATCTTTTGTTAACACAGTCTTAAAGCCGTTGATTCATGCTTGCTATATTGTTGTTTCTCTCAAAGTCATTAAAAATTACGTTACCAAACAATTGAAATGTTAACAATTCTATTATATATTATACAACACGTTGAAAGTTCATTATAACTAATGCACAACCAATTATTTTAAAATACTGTGTCGCACAAGTACTATCTATTTACGATCACACGGCCTACACATGTGTTCATACAACGTGCACAAACAAAGACAAATAAATATAACACACACAAGGGTGAAGTGAACACCTTAAACGCAATATCTAATAATCACTTCATTAATGTTGATAGCACACTCATAGATCGTCGATTATACAAATCACATGGACAAGTCAACACGCACCCTTGCACTCGCTGTGGTCTACTGCATATGTGGACGGATTTTGTTCTCATACTGATTTTAAGAAACAACCCCCCTCATGCCACGTAAATATCGGAAACCATAACGGCCACGGCCAGGCACAAATTATGTGACACTTTCCAGATGAAATTTGATCCTTACAGTCAGCCCCACCGATTATAGCATGACCAAACCATTACGCGGACCACAAGGCGTCTGTTTTCACAGCACAAGAAATTCTACACAAATGGGGGAAATTAGGACATGGCAATAATCCGTAAATGATATACCAGGAAACATAGAAATCGGTAGGCCTAACGAGTGCATCAAAAATAATCATACAATATATATCATATTGCACAATGGTCATAAACTACATGAAACAATAAATATAACAGATTTCGTAGATATTGTTCTAAGTGCGATAAAACAATTTGAATTCAGTAAAACGTAATGCTTTGATACTTTGACTTTTGGGCAAGACACGTACTACATACCAAAATTATGAAAATAATAATTATTATTGGTGAACCAATAATACTAAAAATAAAATAATTAGAATCCTGAGACACAACTCCCATAAAACAATAACGACATCATTAGGATTATGATTTTTTACCTGTTAATTGGACTTGCAAAAAGGAGAATGAATGCTATTTCTACTATATGAATTATTAATTTCTTTATGCATGTCATGTAAGGGCTGAAATTTATAATCTGATAATGTTTCTACATACTGTTGTGGCATTAGAACATAGTGACGAACAGTGTCCAGATAGGCAAAATGAATTCTATCACGGCCGCACAGTCAAAACTGCGAGCTATACGATAATATTTAGGTGCATGTTCCGTTTTTTGTATAAACACATGGTAAGATTCCCCCTCCCTCTCCGCCTCTGTGAAACAGACCCCGATGTGAAACAGACCCTCATAATTCACTTACCACTAAACATGATGCCATTAACCAATAAGCTGGCAGCGTGCTTTTACAGTGAAGCCACAGTTTACTGACGTTTCGTCACACAACATATCAATTTACTTCAATTAATTAAATACATACAGGGGGAAGTCGGAAGGGTTTATTTTATATCCAACTGTCCGGTTTGAGGATCACATGGGACAAGCTAAGAAAGTGGACCGTATAAAGAAGCATACCTATAACTCGACTATTTCCTATTATACGACCTATTACAATCTTACAGATATCGGAATAATAGGTCTTATGATAGTTGATAGGTGAAGAAGAACCTGGTTTTTCGAGACGTCCCGAAAATTATTCAAGCCGAGTGCAAGCTTCACCGAAGATATTTTTTATGCATTTTACGTTTATCTATTTCTATTTTTGGCATCACTTTCTTATTAGCTTTTTAAAACATACATAAAGTGTTAATTGCTTCAGTTTCAATTTTTGTTTTTAATAAATGTTTTGTTATTGTTCCGTGTCGAATGGCAAGAGCTTTGGCTGTAGAGACCGATATTGTTAATGAAGGTTCTACTATCATCAAGTCGTTTGATGTTCTGGTTACGAGAGGTATGTGCATGGTTTCTTGCGAATATTAATCAGTGATACGAATAAATATATTCAACGTAATACAACCAATTTGATAATCGCTGTCGTATCATACGAAAGTATACCACAAAGTTGCAACTGCTCTAACTCCGGCCGTATACATACAAATCTCTTGCTAATTGCGCTATCGGGTACATCCCGCAAATATTAGAAAGAAAAAATGATACACTGTACACACTTCATAAAATCTTAGTATGTAATATAGGCCTACACTGTACAGTGTAGGCCTACACCAAATAAATACATATCTGTGTAATATTAATATCATGTTTTATTGTTTTCCGTATTACAACTTTCACGTTTTTTTTTTCAATAACAGCCATATGCATTTTGCAAGGGTAGCATCGTTGAGTAACTAACATATAATCCGTCTTTGAAGCATGGCGACATACGGTCTGGGCCAGACATTGTTTTTGTATCACCGGACAAATCCTCGGTTTTTGCATTGCCATAATAGTAATTGGGCATCTAGCAATGGAAGACTCATTTGCGTAAGAGTACTACAACAGTCATTCCACATTTTGTCCACGCACACGTAAACACGAGCATTCCACTTGTCGTTCTTTATAGCGCGAGGCTGAGCTGAGGATCGTTCAAACTAGAATTATTCATCTATCCTTCAACCAATAGCATTGCTAATTTACATACTATTACATTCCTTTAGTGACAAATGCCATGCAAAAAATCAGTAATATGGGTTGCAATCTTCAACCAGAAATAAATTCATTTATCTTGCCGAGCCCAAAATGCGGGCCAAAACTTGACCTGTTTAGTCACCCCTGGATAATATTTTATGTATTATTTTGTTTTTTTCTATCACATACGACTGGATTTACAACATGAATGCGTATTTTTCGTAACAATGCATAAACATTACTTCAGATTGGCCATAAAGTGTAAAACCAAAAACACAATTTAAAATTGAATGAATTTTCTGTAACACGTAGCGTCTCAAATACAAATGTCAGAAATGTAAATGTTACGCCATTCTAAAGTCAAAGGATTACTACAGGTCAAGTTTGAGTTTCATAATGATAACGCAAAATTGATAGCAGACATTTTTTAAAAAACCGTAGCGATGTGCAAAGTAACAAATTTTGTTGTCTTACAAAACTTGCACTTAGTGGTACTTACGCCCGGCTCAAAATATTGAGATTTACAAAACACATACGTCATTCTACTGAGATCATTATTGACAAGTTTCATTTATATTCGTTAATATCTTCTACTTCAAATAAATACATCTTTCTTGTCGCGCGTGAAATGCGAACGGATACATACATACATACATACATACATACATACATACATACATAAATCTGGTGCAAACTTATAAGGCCGCTGTCGCGCCCTAATAACCCTTATCAAAAATCGTATGAATCCCTGGTTCCACGTGATTGGAATATAAGTGTATCGTGGTTGAAATGCCGTGCAATAGATATTATTTAGAGTGGCCCAATATATTTTAACGTTGAACTTGCCAGGTCTCTGTTTAACATCAATCAGTAGATAACGAAAACTTATTCTAATAACTTGTTTCGAAGCACACAAATATTAGAGGGTACACAAAATAAACATAGAATGTAATTTCAAAAAGATTTACACGATAGAAAAAATGAAACAACAACCAATTTTGAAAGCCAAATGAATCTTCTATGGGAGTGTGTTATTTTTACAATACAAATAATAACAATTAATCATACTAACGAAAGATTATCAGATTATGTTTAATGGTAGATACTTCGAACACAGACAATATTTTTTTCCCGGCTGCTATAAATTATTTCATGGCGAGTGAATACGTATCATGATAAATTGCTCACTAAAATATCGTTAAATGCATTCAAATATTTAGTCAATTAACAATAAGGTATAGAATATTAGTAGAACCAGAAATTACCAAATACTATCGCGACTGGTAATTTAACCCACTTGCCAGGCGGGCGCCTGACCACTGGATCAACAGCGTTGGACATTTAACATCTGATTTATCTCATCATAACTGTATTACCACCATTCTGTACACAAACCAACCCTGATGGTTAAGTGGTTTTGGCGGCAAGAGAAGACATGAGATCAATTATTCCCACTCGATACTAGAGCTTTTAATTTCTGTTTTCCACTCAAAACTATAATGTTGAGTATACAAACTCAGTGGCATGCATTAATTAAACGATAGTTCTTTAAATATTTACTATACACTATATGTGTGTAATAAGAGACACTACAGTTTGCGTATAATTAAATCATCAAGGGTTATCATTGTGTACACACTGACACACAATGCATAAACCTTACTGCAGCCCCAGGGATGCAAGGTCATAAAGGTCATATTAACAAGACCATCCGTCATGATTAATCATATTCATAATTAAACCATGACATGCGCTGTAGTCTACACTCTCTTATTACTTTAGAAACAAGACTGTCACTAAGTCTGCACTTGCAATGACATGACAAGAATTGCGTATTACACGACTCTTTGCAAGCCTCAGGGCTCTCACATACTCGACGGAAAAACCATCAAACCGTCAGAGAGTTACGAATAGAAACAAAACTATGACATGAGAGACTAAAGTTTTGTACGAAAAATAAAATAAAAGAATGAAACGGGTGGTAGTGATTTTAGAGAGGAAAATCTCATTCAAATGGCTAATAACCTTTGTCATGTCACCTCTATATAGTTTTAATCAGTATTCCATTTGGTGGGATACATTTCCATGCAACAATGAGCGTAAAATATGATTTAAAATTCCATTTGTTCTTTATAACATTATTCTTGCTGTAAGAGCTTCTTTAAGCTCTGAATTCAATTACATTGGAAGTCTTTGAAGTTCTTTCTTTAGGATACGGACGGCGACTAAGCGGGCTGCTTTGTCGTCGGAAGGGTTGTTCAGTCATGGGCAGGAAATGTTGACACGTTTGGCTATTGTACCCACGTCTTTCTATCGATCACTGCCAACCATGGGTCGCTAGACACCCGTACCCGTGTTTGTCGGTCGGTGTAACCTGCAATGATGGTGGACAGATAATGTTAGTCTTACTCTAGTTCAACTAACAGTCGTATTTATGGCAGAGCGCCATATCTCCCGCTTATACCCCGCAGGGAATCCCTTCTCACTTGTTCACTCAAAATGTAAAGCGAAGCAAAACAAAGTTCGGCGAACAAAATATAAAAGTGGGATGTTCTACGCATAAAAAATAGAAGTCAATGTAAGGAATGTTTTGTATAGATGGTGGATATCTGGAGCGTTGGAAATAGAGAGCGAAGACGGCAATAAAAATGGAAATGAGGAGATACGATTAAACAGAAAAACAATCTTCAACTCTTCGAGTGAGATCCTCAATGTTTTCTGTCATCAATAATCATAACTCGAATGTCTTTCTGCAGTTCTTGTTCATTAGTTAATAGTCTTGAATAAAAGGATAGTTTGAACAGTATTTTGGAATATGTAATATGTATAGATATCATACATCTTTTTCGTTTATTCTGTCAAGAAACTATAACCACAATATACGGTGGTTCGTTGGTACTTTGGGTCTATTTAAGCTTTCAATGCAGAAGTTACCGGTTCCGGTTGTGTGCATGGTTATAACTTCTAAAATTGACACAAATCTACCGATAAAGCTTACATGTAAACATTGACTTTGGAGCCGTCAACACAGTAAGTCACAATATAATGAATGGTACAATAATTTCGCCCAATGAAAATCAGTTCCTGTATAGCTGAATGGGTTGACGCCGAAACAAATAGGTCTATATATTTGTTTTACTGATTATTTTTAAATACAACATTGTGTAATCAGCTTAGGATTTATTAAAATAAATCACTGTTATTCGGATCGCAAAAAAAATCAGTTCTTGCAACCGAGAGGGTCAACATTTAATATAAATGTTTTTTATTTCAATGTCGTGCAGTTCTTTTATTATATTATAATGATATTTACCATTGTTTTCAATCCGCATCTCAGTAAATACAGAGTTTCAAGCCTCACTTATCGCTGCAAGGTACCTTGAGTGAAGTGAAGTGCAAACATATTGTCTGCTGTGTTCATTTCATAGATATCGAAGCAAGCGAGGGAGTTTTATGTTTTTATTCACGCTACTGAAAGCTAAACTTAAAAGCCGCTTATCTGAACTGAACCATCGGTGGCGCTAAAAATGAATTGTGAGGTAGAAAAATTTGCAAACGAAAATACCATTACGTTTATGATTTCATGGAAATCCATAAACTATACTAAAATATATTATGTAGTGCATTTAAAACAATTAACGGTTTGGAGTTCCAAGAAAGCATTATTTTGCTATGGTATATCATAGAACGCACTCACTGTTGAAAGTAAAGAGTTTTTATTACATCACATTGGCGCCATTGAAAACAACAACTAGAAAATGAAAATGCGACAAGGCTTTCAATATAATAAGAAAGTTTTATTTGGCAATGGTACAGTTTGGTATACGTCCAAAGTTTAGCTAAAGCTCGGCGTCGTTGTTAAAAATGATTTGTGAAACACTCCCACTTCCCAAAAGATTCTACGCTGTCTCACTTGAGTCTTTCTCCACCCTTATGACACTTTCTGATGCGCAGAATATTTGTTGTTCTTGCTCTCACACAAAGCTCAAGACAAAAAATACTGGAAATCATAAAGTAATCTTATTGTAGTCACAGGCAAACCGAATAAGAGAAAATGCAACTATTTCTTGCAACATGCAATAAAATTATAACACCTCCTACCCTTAATCGCTTCAGATCTATTTTTTTACACATACTTTTTACTTTCAATAAAATAAGACGAATCAAACAAAAATTCTTTTTTGTTGATACTTAATTGCCCCATAAAAAAACAATTTTTGGAAAAAATTGATAGCCCAAATACTTTTTCCTTACGCTAATGATAATCATTATAGGTATCTCTGTTGTAGGGCCCACAACATATTAACGTAGAGTGTATCTCTACAGGTGAATACTTAGGTATATTTGGGTGTGTGGGTAAATTGGAAAAAAACGTAGTTAATTTGTTATCTGTGGCCTAAGGGTTGTAACCATGTTACTCATCACATCACTCGCTTTTATGACTGAGGGAAACATAGGAACAAAACTTTAGACTTAGGATTGCTTGCTGGATGGCCGAAATCGAACCAGTGACCTCCCGAATAAGAGTTTAGTGATTTACACTATTTCGGACTCGATATATATGTATATATATATATATATATATATATATATATATATATATATATATATATATTTGATTTCTCAGACTTTGTTGGTTGCAATATGTAAAGAAAGGATACATTTTACGGTTAAACCAATCTAAATTTTATTTTTAATGATAAGTCAACGTTTCGACGACTTTAGCGTCGTCTTTTTCAAGACATACAAATATACAAAAACAAATAAATAAAAAACCACAACAACCAAAAAACACTTGCATATAAAAACGAAAACACTGCCACAGCGATACATCACTGGGTAGCTGCTCTAGCAAGCTCCTTGAATTTGCTTCTGGTTATGGGACCCCCTGAGACACTGCTGGAACTCTTTGTCTCTGAGAATGGTCAGCAACAGGCTGATTGATGGCTGGGAACACCTGCTGGACTTTAAGGTTAGCCACAATCGGTTTCCAAGCCGAAGGTAGTCTTTGAGCGTCATCTCGCTTGTTCAGGTTATGAGGCCGCTTCTCAATCTCAATTGCTTCCCGGATTAACCTCGCTCGAAGATTGTCCACTGAAGCAAGAAGCCTTACCCCGGCAAAGTTAATGTTATGTCCTTCCTTTATTGTATGTTGTGCTAGAGATGACGTTGACTGGCCTTGGTCCACAGCAAGTCGGTGTTCTTGAACTCGCTGCGATAATTTTCTACTTGTTTGACCAATGTAACTGTGATGACAGCCATTACAGGGTATCTCATATACTCCTTTGTTTTCTAAAGGAATCACATCCTTACAAGTTCCCACCATTTCGCCAATTTTCTTCTCGGTATTAAAAATCGTCCGTATGTTTTCTCGGCGAAGCCGTTGACTGATCAAGTCTGTCGTCCCTTTAATGTATGGCAAATAGGCAGTATACTTGGGTGGTTCTACTGGTTCTACTTGTGACGTCGAGGTGGAAAGAGGTTGTCGATGCCATGCCTTTGTTATTAAACTATTCGTAAACCCGTTAGATGAAAGGGCATGATGTAATATTTTATATTCTGCATCAATATTATCCACATCTGCAATTTTGTGTGATCTATTAGCAAGTGTGTAAGCAACAGACCGGATTTGACTCGGGTGGTGGTGAGAGGTTGCATTCAGATATCTGTTTGTATGAGTAGCTTTGACTTATGAAACGTTGACTTATCATTAAAAATAAAATTTAGATTGGTTTAACCGTAAAATGTATCCTTTCTTATATATATATATATATATATATATATATATATATATATATATATATATAGATTGGTTTAACCGTAAAATGTATCCTTTCTTTATATATATATATATAAAGAAAGGATACATTTTACGGTTAAACCAATCTAAATTTTATTTTTAATGATAAGTCAACGTTTCGACGACTTTAGCGTCGTCTTTTTCAAGACATACAAATATACAAAAACAAATAAATAAAAAACCACAACAACCAAAAAACACTTGCATATAAAAACGAAAACACTGCCACAGCGATACATCACTGGGTAGCTGCTCTAGCAAGCTCCTTGAATTCAAGGAGCTTCAAGAGTGCAAGAGATGCTAGAGCAGCTACCAGCTACTAGCTCCTTGAATTCAAGGAGCTTCAAGAGTGCAAGAGATGCTAGAGCAGCTACCCAGTGATGTATCGCTGTGGCAGTGTTTTCGTTTTTATATGCAAGTGTTTTTTGGTTGTTGTGGTTTTTTATTTATTTGTTTTTGTATATTTGTATGTCTTGAAAAAGACGACGCTAAAGTCGTCGAAACGTTGACTTATCATTAAAAATAAAATTTAGATTGGTTTAACCGTAAAATGTATCCTTTCTTTACATATTGCAACCAACAAAACCTGAGAAATCATATATTTATATATATATATATATATATATATATATATATGTAATAATCGGTTTTCGAGTATTTGTCCGCGTGACTTGCTCTCTAGAGACTGGTTGCTGGCCCTGAAATGGTCCTGAAGATGACAAATGCGATTTTGCCGAAACGTCGAGACAATGACAATGGCCCATTTCTGGGCCAGCAAACAGTCTCTAGAGAGCAAGTCACGCGGACAAATACTCAAAAACCGATTACTACTTCTTCAGTTCGCGAAAACCTACAGAACAACACATATATATATATAAGTCTTCCTTTTTAAATCAGTGGGATGGATTTAAAATTAATATAAAATGATACAAATAAAAATAGTAAATAAGTAAATGTATTATTAATTAATAAATAACTCAACATGCCAGGTCTTTACCGCCAACTTCTAGCGAGCTCACAGCGAACGAGTGCAGCAAGAGTGCAAGAGATGCTAGTATGACCTGTGTGGGCGAAGTAGCGCGCGCACCTGGCTTGATGAACGAAGCGTCGTGGCGCCCCGACGGCCGCCACGGGGCCAGTACGGGCGCGGGAACAACGACGCATGAACGGGCGTCGAGACGCGGCAAAGCTGCTGCCTAGTCCGCCACGTTGACGGAACAACTGTCATCAAAGTTCCCATCAAAGCGCGTCACTCCGCACAAAGGAAATAATACGTGAGTGTAATACGTTTGTTTCCTCATTGGATGCCCTAATACCCCGAACGTGTCGTGTATTTTGTGCCGTGCGCGGAACCCAGTGCGTGATATGATGCGTTTAATGTAAGTGCGCGGAAGAAGCTAATAGTGTCGTAATAAGAGTGCGCGAGTGAGTGCGTGAGAGTGCGTGAGAGTGCGTGAACATGAAGTGTCGTGATATTAGTCGTTTAAATCCGCTATTGAAACTCTTTATCTTGATGGTCTGCTATGTCAGTTCAAGTAAGTACTTGTGTTGTTTTTGTTGTTCGTTTAGTGGATTGTTCAAATGTATCTCCGATCCATTTTGAAGATTATAATAATGTTAAGAGTTCTCGCACCCATTCATTCACTGCAGATAATGTAAGTTGTTGCCCGTCTTGGGTTTCGCTTTTCGTTTAGAGAGATTACAATGTTGGTGTTTTGTTGGCGCGATGTTGCGTATGAGCTGATTCTTGCAATCAACGCCCGACTACGCATCCGAATATCGAATACTCGTTCTCCGTAATCAACATGTTGAATATCAACAGGCTAAGGGGAAATATCGAGGGAACACACACACGAACCGAAACCCGACACGCAACTTGATAAGTGTCAACTCATTGCACTCATTTAACCTACATTATCACAATTACATCATCAAAGTAATGAGTATCATCGTTAAGAACTGAATCCCATTAGTCTTTGTTTTGTTTATTGTTTGTTCAACGCTATTTAATATTGTGACAATACCTCATATTGTGCTTCAATGACGTATTTGATGGGCGATTAATAAAGCAAAGTAGGTAATTTGATTTCAGCGCGCCAATAACATAAATACGCGTGCATGAAACATAACAGTGAGATTGTTACTGATAATATGCATGCATGCATCTTCATTATTTGCTAAGCGCTTGTATATGTGCATGTTTATGTCAGGTAAAACATGTATTTTATAAGATTTATAATATAGTGATAAGGAATGGAATGCTTTTGCAGGAGGGACGTAAGTCCATCACCTTTCAGCCATCCTTTAAATTGTCCGTATTCATGAATACCTCAGGCTCGTATCATACAAAACCATAAAGCCAAATGTTTCGTATTATTATAAGTAGTCTCCAAAGACAATAAGCAGTAATTTAAACTATGCTCAGTGGACCTACGCGACGCCTTTTCTGATGTACACGATTCAAATATACTATGGTTGAGGTTTATGATAAGAAATTGAGAAGCTTTCATGTCACTCTGCTTATAATATTTATTTTAAAATTAATCAAAATCAAAAATTATTTTATCTACAATATCAAATTTACAAGCTTGTAGGCTAATTGGTATACCGCATAACCTAACATCGTCAAAGCTTTGAAGGACCTTGCGACCGAACGCAGTTCTAGAAGGAAACTGCACGGGATTATGGGTAAACTTTTCTTGTTACAGAGAGCGTCACAATATCGTACACACACGACAGCAAAAGATTTATTATTAATACATTCACAATTATTCTTCCCACAATGATACTTTCGTCGGGCATTGGAGTTGGAAAACAAACATGGCGTCAGCTGGGACGATCAACGACAACAATGATTAACGGGGAAATGGCGGAAAACCAACATTTCTTTAAAGTATTCTGTGCGCGCTTGGGTGCTGAAAACGAAACAAAGCGTTGGAACTCGCCTTGAAAGCTCGAATGGTTGACACATTTTAGTAATTTACTCCTAATTAGCTAGAGTATCAAGTTTTCTTTTAACGCTTGCTTATATTTGTAAACATACCAACATTAAAACCAAGTTTATAACTTACGAATTATTTTGAGTTTGAATTTATTGGTTGTTTGTACTCGACAGCTAGGTCATATAACGTCATAACTATTTTGAGATGTTCAATGTTATTTCTGTTCCAATACAGACAAGGAATTAAGAGAATACTTTAAGGTTAATGATGATGATGCTACTGTTCATTTATTGGAATAGTTTAAAAGTTAAAAATAGTAAGCAGGAATTACAAAATAAAAATAATTTAAAAAAACAGTAAAAAGTATTTTACGAGAGCTCTTTGTAGAACTCAACCCTAAAAGTTGTCTTAATTCGACTGAGGAAAATTTTGAAGAAACGTCAGTCAGGATTGTCGGCGTAAGAAATCAAACCCGTGAGCTTCCGGATTAGAATCCTGCGTGATACCGGAAGCCACCTCGTTCGTTGTGCCCAAATAAAGGTGCGCTGATGATTGACGAGTTATTGTACATTTTGTAATTTCTCAAAATATCGCTGCACGATATTTTGGCCGCTTGCATTATCTAAAAACGATTTTAAAGATACAAAATGGTGGTATGCATTTTCATAAATCAGAATAAAATGGAAATAAACAATTAGTGTTTATGATTTGCTCCTTTTTAATATATCCTGCATTAAACTGATCTCATCGATACATGATTTTACGTTGAATAAATAATATCGTGTCACAAAGGTTACTCTTAAGATGGGCACAGACTTCTACATTAATTAATAAAATAAAATAAAATTTATTAATGATTAAAAGTAGTGCTTACGAAATAGATAATGAACACAAATAAAAATAAATGAATATAAAACTAGTTTTACTCGCAAAAACAACTGACGGTATTATTTTACTTTACTATTGACGTAGTATACACACGTGCAAGTTTTTGTACGTTCATTAATTAATTAATTAATTATTTAATTACAACTATATTATCTATGAATTAGAAGTACAAAAATTATATTCATGAAAATTATGTTTATAACTTTTTCATTAGCATACGAGGAACCAAAGACACGTGAAAAGTGATTAATACCTAGGCGAATATTATAACTTTTTTCTACAAGTATTTGCAATTTAGTGCATTATTGTATTATTTGAATACATTATTTAACTTCTCATTAGTCTGAGATTTTGTTCATTGATTCAGGCTATGTTAGAATTTATATATGTAAATGGTACTTTGAAGTTAGTTGTCGTGTCATTAAGCACTTTTACTCGCATTAATAATTAATTTACGTGAAAGCAAATAATGAAATGTTGCTAGAGTGACGATCAATTGCTGGAGTGCCAACATTCACAATTTATGCACGATGGCTTTAGAGATTTAAATGACTAGCAGCTGCCGTGACATTTAAAAGGTAATGTACAGGAGCACTATAAGTGAAGAGGCAAATACTTTACGTATTAAAGAGTGAACTGCTTTATAATGTCATATTTAGTAAAGAGACAAAATAAAATAAACCTGTACGAGTGTATACTATATACGTCAATAGTAGGCCTAAAGAAGTCTAATTATAGTCAGTTGATTTTGCGGGTAAAGCAAGTTTTATATTATTTTATTTTTATTTGTGTTCATTACCTATTTTCGTAAGCACTATATTATTATATTGTTATTATTATGATTTCTATTATGATTACGATTACAATTATTGTGTTTCTGATGATGATGATGATGATGGTGATTATTATGATTTGTATTATTATCTATTAGTTTATTTGTTTACTTGTATCTTTGTTCGTCAAAAATCTCAGGTGCATTATGATACCCTGGTACAACAATAAGGTGGGGCTAGACGCAAGGATAAACATACATTAAAAAAACGTAATGAAGCGTACAGCAATAGACACAATGAAGTACAGTATATACAATATACAATAAAATAATATTACAATGCTATATAAATAGACGCACACTATTAGAAATAAAACAACATTACACAATACAATTCAATATAAATAAAATAGCCATAATTTAAAAATAGAATAGTACAACAAAAATCAGTAGATGTTTATACACACGACCGAGTGATTTTATGCTATAACAGGAAAAATGATTGATTGGAGGTAAATTGAAAGTCCTTCGTCTCATTCACTACCAGAACCATCCCTTATACTCATCTAAATGATTATCAGTCAACTGCGCGATTGACGGGAGGGCTCCCCTTTAGGTCGATGATTCTCTTGGCGGAAACCCAAGAAGTTGACACGACCACCAACAAGTGGCAACACTGTGCGGGCTACACCTCACTCATGCTCCACGCGACCAACAAGTGGCAACATGGCATCCAGGTTTCAGAACAATGCTCTAGAAACACATGGAAAGCAAGACCAACAAGTGGTAAAGTGGCCTCTACGTATCAAGCAAGATGGTGACGTCAGAAACAAATACCAAAATAAATCTAGTTGCAACTCGTTCTCTGCATGCAGTATTGTATTGATACCACCAGTGCGTCTGTTGGGAGGCGTGGTCAGGACACATTTCTATAGTTCTTTTTCTTTCCATATCAAGAAGCACTCTTGGCTGTATGTAATTTTCACCCTATATTTTTCTTACCATGGCATGTATTGGTAATATTGACATACGTAACACAATAATAATATAATGGATAAAATATATAGTGGATCAAAATTAAACATCACTGTTGTTCCGTAATGGATACTGCGATTACAATACCTTCTGCTGTGAAGAGTGTTAATTCTTGATATGAAAGGAACTATAGCCAACCTTACGCAACGCGAAGAACAAACAGATCCTTAAAAATTCCTTTGTGAATTCCGTTGAAATAGACCTGGTGGACCGATCGTTTTTTCTGAGAATTTTACAGCTAAAACAGCATATTGCTTGATACGTATAGAGGAAACTACATATTACTTATACCCCCAATTGTGCTGTAAGATCTCGGCAAAACAATTTATCCTTGGGCTAACTTATTTGATCAGAAGGTTTGAAAAGCGTCTTGTCCCGAAGATATCTTTATCTAGAACCTTATCCCGAGATCGTGATACCGTTCTTCAGTACGGCCAATAAGTAGGAAGACTGTGGCTATGACATCTATGTTTAAGAACTCTGACAACAAGTAGAGTAGATAATACAGTGCGAGTATGCCCAACAAGTAGATAATACAATACGAGTATGACCAACAAGTAGATAATACAGGGCGAGTATGACCAACAAGTAGATAATACAGTGCGAGTATGACCAACAAGTAGATAATACAGTGCGAGCATGACCAACAAGTAGCTAATACAGTGTGAGTATGGCCAACAAGTAGATAATACAGTGCGAGTATGACCAACAAGTAGATAATACAGTGCGAGTATGACCAACAAGTAGATAATACAGTACGAGTATGACCAACAAGTAGATAATACAGTACGAGTATGACCAACAAGTAGATAATACAGTACGAGTATGACCAACAAGTAGATGATACAGTGCGAGTACGACCAACAAGTAGATAATACAGTGCGAGCATGTCCAACAAGTAGATAAAACAGTGCGAGTATGACCAACAAGTAGATAATACAGTGCGAGTATGACCAACAAGTAGATAATACAGTGCGAGCATGACCAACAAGTAGATAATACAGTGCGAGCATGGCCAACAAGTAGATAATACAGTGCGAGCATGACCAACAAGTAGATAATACAGTGCGAGTATGACCAACAAGTAGATAATACAGTGCGAGCATGACCAACAAGTAGATAATACAGTGCGAGCATGGCCAACAAGTAGATAATACAGTGCGAGCATGACCAACAAGTAGATAATACAGTGCGAGTATGACCAACAAGTAGATAATACAGTGCGAGTATGACCCACAAGTAGATAATACAGTGCGAGCATGACCAACAAGTAGATAACACAGTGCGAGCATGACCAACAAGTAGATAATACAGTGCGAGCATGACCAACAAGTAGATAATACAGTGTGAGTATGACCCACAAGTAGATAATACAGTGCGAGTATGACCAACAAGTAGATAACACAGTGCGAGCATGACCAACAAGTAGATAATACAGTGCGAGTATGACCAACAAGTAGATAATACAGTGCGAGCAAGACCAACAAGTAGATAGATAATACAGTGCGAGCATGACCAACAAGTAGATAATACAGTGCGAGCATGACCAACAAGTAGATAATACAGTGTGAGTATGACCATCAAGTAGATAATACAGAGCGAGCATGACCAACAAGTAGATAATACAGTGCGAGTATGACCAACAAGTAGATAATACAGTGCGAGCATGACCAACAAGTAGATAATACAGTGCGAGCATGGCCAACAAGTAGATAATACAGTGCGAGCATGACCAACAAGTAGATAATACAGTGCGAGTATGACCAACAAGTAGATAATACAGTGCGAGTATGACCCACAAGTAGATAATACAGTGCGAGCATGACCAACAAGTAGATAACACAGTGCGAGCATGACCAACAAGTAGATAATACAGTGCGAGCATGACCAACAAGTAGATAATACAGTGTGAGTATGACCCACAAGTAGATAATACAGTGCGAGTATGACCAACAAGTAGATAACACAGTGCGAGCATGACCAACAAGTAGATAATACAGTGCGAGTATGACCAACCAGTAGATAATACAGTGCGAGCAAGACCAACAAGTAGATAGATAATACAGTGCGAGCATGACCAACAAGTAGATAATACAGTGCGAGCATGACCAACAAGTAGATAATACAGTGTGAGTATGACCATCAAGTAGATAATACAGTGCGAGCATGACCAACAAGTAGATAATACAGTGTGAGTATGACCATCAAGTAGATAATACAGTGCGAGCATGACCAACAAGTAGATAATACAGTGTGAGTATGACCATCAAGTAGATAATACAGTGCGAGTATGACCAACAAGTAGATAATACAGTGCGAGCATGGCCAACAAGTAGATAATACAGTGCGAGTATGACCAACAAGTAGATAATACAGTGCGAGTATGACCAACAAGTAGATAATACAGTGCGAGTATGACCAACAAGTAGATAATACACTGCGAGTATGACCAACAAGTAGATAATACAGTGCGAGTATGACCAACAAGTAGATAATACAGTGCGAGCATGACCAACAAGTAGATAATACAGTGCGAGTATGACCAACAAGTAGATAATACAGTGCGAGCATGGCCAACAAGTAGATAATACAGTGCGAGTATGACCAACAAGTAGATAATACAGTGTGAGCATGACCAACAAGTAGATAATACAGTGCGAGCATGGTCAACAAGTAGATAATACAGTGCGAGCATGACCAACAAGTAGATAATACAGTGCGAGTATGACCAACAAGTAGATAACACAGTGCGAGCATGACCAACAAGTAGATAATACAGCGCAAGTATCACCAACAAGTAGATAATACAGTGCGAGTATGACCAACAAGTAGATAATACAGTGCGAGTATGACCAACAAGTTGATAATACAGTGCGAGTATGACCAACAAGTAGATAGTACAGTGCGAGTATGACCAACAAGTAGATAATACAGTGCGAGTATGACCAACAAGTAGATAGTACAGTGCGAGTATGACCAACAAGTATATAATACAGTGCGAGTATGACCAACAAGTAGATAATACAGTGCGAGCATGGCCAACAAGTGGCACAATATACAGACGAGGCTGTAATCATGGAAAATCAAGATTACAATTGCAAATTTATGCAAGTGACATCGCTGTCAGTCGCGCAGTTTTAATGTAAACAACTTCGTGAACTATGACGTCATAACTCGTATTAATATTTACGAGGTCAGCTAGTGTCGCGTCGCATCGCTGGTCGTTGGTCGTTGGATGTTTTATACGCAAGAAGAATGTTGCGCTACTTTCGTTTGACGGCTGAAGAACGTCACACTGCGAGCTTGACGTTGTACGTGGGTGGCAAATTAAATAGGGCAGCTCCTAGAATTGATGAGAAAGTATTTTCAATGTATAAAGAATTGGGTAATCTGGCAATTATGGAAGATGAACTAACAGTAAATTATAAAGTGTTGGAAGCTGACGTTTGTGTCAAATATAACTTGAAAGGAGCTTCTCTGAATAAAAGGTTATTGACATTTTATATCAAGGTAATGTTCTCCATGTGTTCTGACACTGAGGGTTGCATTTAATTGTCTGTGACTTCCTCAACATGACACAAAATATTATGTTCTCAGATTGAGATGATTATATAATTCTCTTTATTTATCCCTATATTGCAACGGTCATTAAACCAATACCGTAAAACCTAACTCACGATCAGTGTAAATGAAGCAGAAGCGTCAACCCACACATACGATTTCATAAGTAATTATAATTTGTAACGGACAGCCCGCTGAATATTTAGCCTACTTCTTACTGGTTTTCTCTATGGCAACAGCCAATCGGAAGGGCGGTGGTAAACAAGTTAGCAGCGGGCAAAATATTCAGTGGACTGTTATAATACCGGGCCAGTCAATCAAATCAACACACTTAAATAGCTTGGTGCTCTATGCAGCTATGCAGCTATGCTCGTATAAATTTCAGTTCGTTGAAGTCGATCTGTTGATATTATTATCAGAATCCAATGCTATCCACTCTACACAGTGACACCGAAAGTCAAACAATTATAGGTAAAGGTATTTCTCACACGGTGAAATGTTATTTAGATTATATATATAATATTCTACATGTCACCGATATTAACTTTTTGATAGGCCTATACTTAGGTAGTTCCGCAAACAAAGTTAATATTAGCTTTGTGCAAAGTTCTAAACCATTCTGTGTAACCCTACGTTTTCATATTATAGTGATATGATATGACAACCCTCTTTGTTTTAAATACGTGTTTCATGTTTTGGGAATGTGTTCTGCCATTGTCCCACATAATTAGTTGGGCCTTGTCGTCCTGATGTTGTGGGCTGTGATTATAAGTTAGTCACTGGGGTTGGATTGGAACAAGACCGAGAATTATATGTCACCACTCTACTATATACACCAGATTTATAGCCTGGTCTCTAAAACTTCTGAAGTATGCGCCCATATTTTCTCTTAAAAGAACCAAATATTCCCGAATAATCGATTCGTACCCAAATTGTTTTTTAAACCATCTTATTTTTTATTGAAATTATGAATACAGAGAATAGAACCCAATAAAATACATTTCCTTCTAATTCTTATTTAATTGTTGAAAAATTTCCTGATTGACGTGCTTGCTATATTATTTACACGAACTTTTTTTTACTTTTCATGTTTTGCTGCACAAAGTGCAAATAATATTTTCAAGATTGTCGGCAGTCAAGTTAAATCTCTTTGGAAAAATGTATCCATGACGTATACACGTATACACGAGTCAACTAGGGAATTGTTGCGATGATCAAAATATAAACATACTCCCTGCAGAGCGGATAAAGAGGAGATAAATGATTGCACTATATCAATAAATTCCTTATAATCCATCAAAACAGTAAAAATAATCCCATATATTTCCAAAACCTTCTAAATATTCCCGAGCAAGTTTGAATTGTTCGTATCACAAGATCAGGAAGATCCTTGATTTGCAATATCTCGTAGGTGCAAAGCGTATATCGAAACGTGCTTATGCATAAACATCCGGTTTCTCGATCACGAGAAGATCGAATGTGTAAACGACGATTTTCACTGATCATAAATCCGGTTGAGAGCGAGACAAAGAGAATTCTGAGATACGGCTTCAATGCTTATCGAGACAACAATGATCAACAGCCAACGGTTTAGCCGCGGTCGCTTAGCCGGTTCCCATACGAACGAAGAAGTTAAGTTACGAAGTTAAGCAACCTCGGGCTAGGTCAGGAGGTGGATGGGTGACCACTTACCTCTGAAACACTAGTTACCGTTGGTTAGAGCAGATTGGAGGGTTCGAAAGCTTGTGTAACAGCTTCGTTCTTCTCGTCAACTGCTCGGCAGTCCAGGTTAGTGGAGGAACCTATATGACTGGTCAAAGTTACACCTTCCTAAATGGGACGTAAAGCCGATGGTCCCCTTGGTACTTTTCGACAGGAGTAGGCTACGTGCCGGTACCAAGCTTCCCCTCCTCCCTTCCTCATTATCATTCATCAATCATCACTCATCAGGCTAAAGAGGGCATTGTGCACTACACTGGCCTTAATTACAATAAAATAAAATAAAATAATGATCAACAATGAAAGTGACGTCTAAAGAAGGCGGAACTGGAGCTGTGATTGGCTGGCAGAGAGTTAGCAGATATGGTGCTTTGAGATATGCCCTGATACGACGCTGTCAACAAGTGAAACTGCATGGTTCATAGTTAATACATAGCGATATACAATGTGTGTGGGGAATGTGTTGGCTACGAGATTATGCCTCACGATGAAGTCGGATGAGCTTAGCAAGTTACATACTAAGTACTGTCTCAACACATGACAGTTCGTTGGAGACTTAGAAGGATGACTTAAGTAATACGTGGATACTAATTTTAAATCAGCGTCATCATGAACATCATGCGTAAACTGAGTTAAACCATGCGCAAAGCAGGCATGTTCCATGTCACATTGTCAGAACATGTTTAAAATCATATTCTTAATTTGTACTATAATTGTTATGCGAATTTGTTAAATTAATTATTTGTTCATTTGTATTTGGTTAGGTACTGACTAATATGTTGTTAACGCCCACTTGGCTCGAGTCTAGCCACACTTTATGCATTTATATTAGGGTATAATATGATACAACGGAGATTCTTAGTAAATACAGAAAAATCAATAATGATACTGATAATAAAATATTCCTCGACAAAATGAATATAATACACTGGTTTTCATTTTTGCCACAGTTCTCTATATGAAGGGTCCAGGGAAAAACGATCAAAGTCACATTTTCACTTTCTAGAGATAAACCAATTTTAAACATTGAAGACTAATACCACCTAGAAAACAACATTTATTTAAAACAAGGAACTAAGATCTACATGATGGGTAAAACCAATAAAATAACCAGCAACTACCATGCAGATTTGAATCGTTTTTCCATACAACGCATTGGAGTTTGATCGTTCTTCCATGGAGGTCGTATTTTCAAATGCCTATAACGCCGGAGTTTGATATTTTTTCCGCAATTTCTATTTCTAATTATGTAGTACTCATTGAACACTACAGATTGCGACATACAACTCGATTTTGAAAAAAAATGTGAGTTTGATCGTTTTTCCCCTGGACCCTTCATATACGATCGCCGATCAGAAAGTTATCAGCTAGAATGTTCGTAATTTACCGTGCGTGCTTACAGCAGTGCACGTAGATCAATGTTTTAGGGGGCTACCACAGCAACCAACTTGTCAAACTCCTCTGAGGTGTGAATACGTGAAGGAAGGCATATCGCGCATCAGGTCGATAATCTTTTTTAATAATTTTTCCTAGGAAACTTGCCCAGGGAGCAGGGACACCATGTCCCTCAACAGTTGACAAACTATATAGGTATTGCATTATTTGTAATAGTTGGGAAGAAATGTCCGAGAGATGATAGTATGACAATACCAGCATTCAACGCCTTGTAACGGACATAAAAAAAAAACTGCAATCAGGATTTCTGATGGCCGGTATCGAACCGGCGACCTTCCGAATTAGAGTCTTGTGTGCTAAGCACAGAGATCGGCCATATCAGGTCGATTGACTTAAACAACATCTCGCGAAGTATCATAAGCGTAAATCTTTTTTACGAGATTTGACTTGGGCGACATTGTGCCCTAAACAGTCTGATCTTTGTATTATGAAATATATTTTAATGCACAGATTGTGGTTAGTCGATTATGTGAGGTCATTCAAAATATTAAATCCGTCTGCGAACACTTGTTATATTTTGAGAAACTGTCGCTTTTCATGGTCGCTGATATTTCTCCAATTAACATAATTTATGTATAAACATTCAAAACATGTAGCTCATTAAAATAATTTCTAACGATATTGTTTATTTCTAACACTAAGTATCATGGTAAGATAACATTTAAGAAGCAAGTGAGTAAACATTACTTCAGATTAGCTAGGGGCGTAATTCTGATTACTAGATTGCATGCGGTCTATAGTTTAGTGTAGGAGTGGTCTTACATGTCTGCTAGCTGAGAAGCCTGAGAGGGTATTTTTTGATATCATACAAGTAGTTATAACTTTTTACAGCAGTCATCACTCACTTTTCTACTTAAATATTTGATTTTATTATTGCACTTAACTTTAATAATTAAGTCACTATGTTCTTTTCGACAAAGATTTAAGTACAACGGTATCTTTAATCAAGGATAGCACCTTTATTAATTTTCACACTCACGATTTTGTCTAAACGATGTATTTGTTTGTAGGAAACACTAAAATGTTGAGTGCCATGATAGTATACATAAGACATGCTACGTACTAGATTTCTTCCCAGTGACGACAGACGACAAGATTTATTGTACTAGCAACCACAACCCTTATCCAAGATGAGTTGTCTCAAAACTTCTCCTCACCATAATTCAACATGGTGTCGTCAGCCATTGCAACATACGCAAGTGTTATTGCAGGAGATAAATTCCGAGGAGAAATTTCATTAGAGAGGTGAAACGAATTTATCATTCTAGTGGTTCATTTAATTCAAACCAAGAATATTGCAGTCTTCTTTACCACTATTAAATGTACATACACAAATAAAATAATGAATAGTGTATTGTTTATCTGTGGTAAAGGTATTTAAAAATGTAATATATTACACCAGATTTTACAGAGAAATATTATGAATAAGCAGCCGAAATGTTTCTGTTTTATATTCGTATAGTAGTTTCTCCAATATACGCTACCGGCAACTGACGTCAGAGCTACCTTTACTCCTTCCTTCACTTCCCCTCACCAGTTGATGGACGTCAGACGATGACACACGTTACGCGCGCCAGACAGCCACTTATGTCGATCCAGCTGTTATTTTATTCATTTTTAAAGTAAAACTTATATAAACAAAAATTTAGTTAACATTTTAATGGTCGTTGTTACGATAGTTTCAAAGTCATGGATATATTAATTAACTTGTTATAACAGTTCGTGCATCAATCATTGAAAATTCAACAAATGGTGTTCGTTTTCTGAACTTCAATTTTCAAAAACTAATGATCGGATTTGGACAAGAGTTCATTAAAAAACGCAACTTACATTAATTGACATAAGACATAAATAAACTTTCTGGATAGAAAATGCCCTGAACGAAAATTCGAACATGTAGGTACTTATTTTCAGGTATCGTGTTTTCACGGCCCAACCACGTCGAACCTAAAAACTACATAGGTTATATTGGTAAAATACTCGATATCTATGAATATGAATGGGTTATGAATGGGCTGCGAGTCTTTTTAATTGGCATTTCCTTCTATACAGATAGATCATGGCAGTTAGATTTTAAAATATTTCTTGAAATTGTTCCTCCTCCTATGGTGTCTGTGTATAGAACAGCATAGATTTCCACCTTAAAGCGTTTATCTGTAATAAGCTACATCGTTGCTTAGTAAGATAAAAGTATAACTATTGGTCTATACACTTCCTTGGCAGAAATATTGCGCCGTATTTAACATTTCTGACAAGAAACAGTTTATCTATATAGTCCAACAGTTTTCTCTTATTAATCATACCTTCTCTGCAAAGTTTCTTCCTAACACGTCGTTGCTAGTTCCCTATTGAAACTAACATATACAGGAACACCACAGTGAATAATCCCTTCCAGAATCCCCCTCATGGTTCATGATACCATTGACGGTGTCGGATTTAAAGACAAAGACTCGTAACCAACCACAGATGCCGCCGAGTGGGAGAGATACTGATGGAATGGAATGGAACTGCTGTATTTAATAGCTCATAAACGCCCCAGTGTTGTGTTGTTTATGATCACTGCTAGGCCATTCCCAACGCACGCAGCCTGTTGAATGTGGAATACTGGGATAGAGAACAATGTAATGTTTCAAATCTGTGTGTGGCGAATTATTGTTACAGTTATGTCTTGTCGCATATGATTACGTTAAGGGTAAAGGGGCGACATAACTAGCTAAATTATATATATTTGTTTTTTTACTGATACTTCAAGATAATGAGAAAGTAATTTATACCCGGGATTTGGTTTTTGACAAGCTAGACAATGAATTAATAGTCTGTCAAATATTGTTATTCTTACATGAATAGCAATAGTATTTATTACAAAAATTGTTATTAAAATATTGTCAAATATTGTTATTCTTACAGGAATAGCAATAGTAATTATTACAAAAATTTGTATTCAAGTATTGGCAAATATTATTATTCTTACAGGAATAGCAATAGTAATTATTACAAAAATTTTTATACAAATATTGTCAAATATTGTTATTCTTACAGAAATAGCAAAAGTAATTATTAAAATTGTTATACAAATATTGTCAAATATTGTTATTCTTACAGGAATAGCAATAGTAATTATTACAATATTTAAAAGTTTTTAAATGCATTACTTAACTGATTAAAACCCACATCCCAGATATACGAATCACTGTTTCAATATTTGAAGCGTTTTCAAAGTATCAACAAAAAAACATTATTATTGCGTGGTTTAATATTACAACCTACCCATTACCTTTAATGTTGAGCTGAAACAACTAACTAGAATAACAATAATTGACCCGTTATATTTCGTTTTTTTTTCAAAGACACAAACGTCCTAATTTTCTCCCTCGCACTTTGTGTTTGGTTTGTATTCACATTCACGAAATGGTTGGTCATAATTGTGTAGCTTCCGTGCACGCTCGCGCTATACAGTGCAGCTGCAGACAGTCACCGCATTATGGGTGTGGTCATTTTGTTGGTGGGGGGGGGGGGGGGGGAGGGGGGTGGGGGGGGGGGCTACGATACACCTCGAAACAGTTCGATCGCTTTATTTTAGTTACGCAAAAGAAAGTGTTCTGGCAGGCGCTGCTAACCTCTAAGTGAAATTTATCGATACACTTTGATATTTTCTAGGACATCATACATACGAATTCGATATAAATCATTGCAGTACATGTGATATATTAAGTGTGAGACAATATTACTTTTCATTTTAGAGCCATTTAAATTCAACTTTAAAAAATGTGTAGGTTAAAGGTTTAGCCGCAGCCTAAAGGCTCACTGGTATGTGTCGTAAATACAGATTTTTTTTAAAGCTGACTGGATTATGTCTCCATCGAAATAGGTACTTACGGAGATACATTTTAGATGCATAACTTAAGACTGAATAAGTAAAGTTTCCCTAACTAGCTGCAAGCTTACCAAGTAGACGAGTGCAATTAATAGTACCAACTTAATTTTCTACTTCTCTAGTTTCTACGTCATCTACTTCAAACGGCTCCATTATAGGGATCATTTACGACATTAGGTTGGATACTTGGGAATTCCTAACAAAGTGGGCGTGACATAACGAGACTTGTGCACTCTACTAAGCGCAAGACTGTCTTTACGAATGTGTAAAAAAAGCCAGGAATCTGTCTATTCTCGTTGAAACAGCGAGCATGAATGGAATAGATAAGGTTCTGTGGTCGGTACGTGACTAGTTACGATGGGGAGAGAATACACTGCACGCTTTTACTTGTAGTATAATATTGGCATTGTTATTGTGAGCACATAGCTTTCCGAACTGTGCGGCGGATAAATTACAAATTACCTGCGTTGCAGAAATAAAAACAAAAAATGTCCACAAATTTAATTTCATTACCTTTGTTATGTGGAGTTGGTTTTTACGCGAAACCTAATAATCTTCATTACCGTAATTTCGTTGTTCCTTTGTAGACCAACTATAATTCGGCTACAGCCCTGGTCCAGCTTTAATTTTTTGTTTGTTTGTCTTGTGGGGAAGGAGGAGGGGGGGGGGTCGGCGGTCTTAGTTAGTTGTATCTCGGTCTATCTTGTTCAGTCCCAGTCTCTCGAATCAATTGCCGGTTGGGCTGGGGTCTCCGGCAAAGCTTGCAGCCTCGGGTGAGCTCAGAAAGGAAACTGAAAGAGACAGCTCCTCAAAACAACTTATCCCAATGATAATAACGTAACTCCCGCCACTAACGCGCCACCACTCGGATATAGAATAGCTAATTGAGGTTCGCTACGATGAAAGCGCAGGGCATTATGGTAATAGCAGGAGGTTAAAAACGTGTTGTTTGACAGCGCTGGGAGTCTGGATAGTTCCCCTCTGACAAACGTACATTAAAGTTCATTAAGGTACGTTGTAAACACGAGTTTTTTTATTTTTCATTTAAAAAGTTGCTTTTTCTTACATAACCACACTAAAAGTTTATTCAATTTACATTTTACATTTGAAGAACAGTTGTTCGGAATGAATGACCAACATACATGTTTTTTTTTATAATTTGTTTGGTTATTGGTTCTGGTGAGTTTGTTGACAATGTAGTTTTAAAATTACTCCCACTCATATTGGAACTATCTACGGTCAATTGGATTGAATATCGACGTGGTTTTATGGAGGTAATAAAAAGCTACGGACGGACCGTGAGAGAGCTGGAAATATTTCATCGCTGGCTGGCGTGGGCTACAAACAGCTCTGATTCAGGAGGTGGACGGAAGTCCAACGCAAATATTACTTTTTTTCTCTGTCGGGTTCGTGTTCAAAACATTCAGTTTTATTTGGTGTTTCGTTTGCGAGAGACAACGGTAAGTTGGGTTTAACGCCGTGCTTGGAGATGATTTGGAAACTGTTGGAACTGTGTATACGACAAAATATTCACTTCTTTGAACTGCAACTTCCGACTCGACGCTCAAAGCTAACAAAAACACAAACTCATTAGTCATTTTCCCGACCACGAGCCAGATAACGTGTCATTTTCCCGATAACAAGCCAGATAACGAACCCTATTTCTAAAGAAAACTATACTTATTCGTCTGCTTCGTTGGTTATCGGTTCGAATCCCACGACCGGCAATCATGACTTCAGTATTCGTCCAATAACGGTTTCTCACAGTAATGCCACAAACGACGGAATTCATTTCGTTAAAAACCTCGTCGACATTTTCACCTCATTACCCGAGTAATCTTCCAGCCACTAAACTAATAAGTAGTTGATGGCGTCTTCCGTAAAGTGAAGGCGGCCACGATGGCTCATGCGGTTATGGCGCAGGTCAGAAACTTATACCACCTAGCCCATGGGTTCGAATCCTGCATAAGTAATGGGTTTTTGTAATTATCCTTCATATTTTATCACCCCTCATTATCTTGGATAGCATTATTCAAAGCAACAAGAATCATCATTATCATTGAACAAAATATCGGATCAATAACTTCACCCGCTGTTCCCGTAAATCCATTGTGATACATTTCATTCTACCACACAAAGAGGCGCGTGCACCATAATCTGACTAAGATAAGAGTTGACTCGTCACCAGTTGAACATCAGAACACATTCACTCACGCATCCAAAACAATTTCCCTTGATATATCGCGTGAGGGAGTTTGTCGACATTTTCCTTTTAAACGCATCCAAAATGTGAGTCACAAGAATTCATTATGCAACACCCGATGGATCGATGGAATGTGGGATGGTGGGATCTCATCCCTTACGCCAGGGTTCAAGTCAAATGGTTTTTCAAGAAGCAAATAGTTTAACGTCCCGTTTTTCACCTCTCCAGTTTGAGGGCGCTGCTCACTCGCATTCGGGACGAATTTATTATTTATGTCCTTCATTTTGTGCCGAGTTCTTGTCGGGCCGAGATATTTACGACACATTTTACTGATTTGAATTCCGAACCCTCAACGTCATTTAAATGAATAAGTGAAAACTAAAATCTAAATGGCCTCCTCAATCTCTGATGGTAACATCGTTAGGAAATGGCAATGAGGTTGAAAATCACCAACATGGCCGCCCTTCCGAAATATTTATTGAGAAATAAAATGGCCGTGCGGGAAAAGCTACATTTGTTCATAAATAACGTAGACACTTTTCCTTTTATAAGAACTACGACAATATCGGACTCTGCAGGTACACTTGTACTTAAACGTGTCTTTGCGTAACTTGTGCTTTATGCTTTATTCAATTGATACATATATAATTAGTATGGATTAAGATGGATAGCTATAATTCGTCTCGATTGAATTGTGAAGTATAAAATATGAAGTATATATAGCTAGTATATTATAGTGCAAAGTGTACACACATTTTAAACTAATGACAATCAGCACAATCCAGTTTTTTGTATTAACAACTAACAAGCATATTATCTACAATTACACAACCCAATTAGATTTTATATTATTTTATAGTAATCCAATGTAATAAGGTATTATATTTCATAGCAAATCTGTCAGTATACCAACTGGAATGTTTTGACTACATACTGACTGTTTTTGATGCGCTTTTGTCCTTGAATTCAAGGCGTTGGATGAAAAAGTTTGACCGTGTAATACAGGCTTACCACAACACGCGAAAGATTCCGATCATATCGTGCAGCTTTAAACGATATTCCTTTCCCGATTACGCCAAAGGATTTCAATAGATTTATCGGCAGATATTTCCATAATCCATATACCGACAGCTTGAAGACGAGCTAATTTGCCAATAGTAAAGGAAGGAAGGGTGGTTGACTGGTTGGTGTAGATAAGTTGAAAAGGAGGTCTAAATGATTTGATTTTACCGGATTTTTTTCTAAATTTAGCGGTCTTATTGAAAAAGACGCTCCTCGTTTCGTTTCGAAAAGGTTCGGCTGGTGAGTCTAGTCCTATAACTTTCAACCTTGCATCTAAATGTTGAATTTGTTGGACTAAATGACTTCGATTAAGAAAAGGTGCCCTTTTATAAAATAGCTTCTCAATTTCAGGACTTACATACCGCAAATAAATGACCAATATTTTTAATCAACCCTATCGAAAGGCCCCTCAGGACTCAATGATGGTCATCAGTGAGAAAATTGCTAAGTTTTCACATGCCCCCTGTAATCCTGGCGGCGGCGAACGAAACCATACTGGTCTAGCTGGACTTGAAACTCTTCTTCTTCTCTACAATTCAAGCAACGACGGTTTATAAGGGGCTATTTCTATCCTGAAGATAACTTTTACGGCGTTTATAACAAATTACTAATAGCCATAATTATTGGAATATTATTATCAAATATAAATAGAAATGGAAGAAAATGTGTTTGAGTTGGAAAATGCAAAGCGTTATATTCCAAGCAAGCAGGCTTATGTATACGTACGTACAGTTAATCAGTGAATATTTACTTTTTATTATTATTATTTTTTGTTTGATGAGAGTATTCAATAATTCAGTACAGTGCTGTACGCGTATTGATTGAGGTACCTTTAGGATCAGTACAATCAACACTGTATACGGATGTAATCATTACAGTTAGCAATACTATTATTATGATGTAGATAACAAGAAAACATTCCCATTTAAAAAGTGCTGATGTTATCAGTACAGTAATTGGTAACACACTTTGTCATTATGTAGATAACAAAAACACATTCCAATTTAAGAAGTACTGATGTTATCAATACAGTTTGCAACAATATATTATTATGTAGATAACAAACACACATTCCCATTTAAAAAGGTAATGTGTAACATTTCTAGAATGCCAATGCAATCTCATTCTATACGGTACCTATTTAATGGAACTTGAAGCACATATGAGTGTGTATACGTCACATAAAGGGGTGTATGACGTCAGAGGAAAGTGCGCCTACTGAATAAACCCTGAAAGCCGGCAACATCCCTCGGAGACGGGACCGAGGCAAGTAAATTATGCGATGCATCATAGATACGGCATATTACACTAGGGATATATATACATGCACGGCACTATTTTACTAGATCTGCTCTTTCCTCGTTATCTCTTTCGCATTCTTGTTTCCTTTTATATATTCAGCTTTTGTTTTCTCCTTTATACATAGTGTTTTATTAGAATCCCAGTAGAGCGAGCGAATATAGCATTCCTCCTGGAATTGCATTCCAAATCACGAGAGATCTCAAAACGAGACGACATTTTGTCTTCGAACATTCTGGGCGAGGTTGACTGGTAGACGTCGTGTTGACTCTACAGGTTGACAAGTAGGTCAACTTGTATGCGATGATGTATGACATTCGAATATCCAAGATTCAATCATTTCATATTCATTCATTTATATTCATTCAAAACCAAGGAACTGTTGTACCAGATTGTTTAAATTCACCTATTACGATAAAAATGTTGTTTCGATATGTTAACGCACCGTTCCTGCGTTACAGGTTTGAATCTTGGCTTAGACATGGATGTCATGTGGAGTTTTTCATCTTCGTATATCGCTCACATCTTTTTGACGAGCATCGTTCCCAAAATATAAGGACCACTTTCTTCAAGCCGGCGTAGTATGAAACCACTTTATACTCTACGGATGATGACAGTGCATTGCATCAATATCTCTTCAACTCTTTAACTCTTGTGCGGTGCAACCTGAAAGTTAGATAAAGTCACATCTAAATTGAATGTTTCCATGATGCCCCTCACTAAATCCATCACAGTTATTACAATTAGAGGGATGAAGGATGACATTGTAGATACTAAAAGAAACAGTCAGTCTGGAAGCTTGGTTCTTTTTCTCTTATTACTCCGCAAGTGTTGAATAACCTACGAATATATAGTTGCGTTCCGTATCCTTATGCACGTTTGGCTATCCATTAAGTTATCAGTGGCCCTTGTCAAAATTTGCATCACCATATTACACTTAGTGCCTAACTGAAGTGCAATGGTAGACAAATATAAAAATCTCATTCATAAACTGCATTAAAATTTACCAGGGAGTATCTCTTTTTACTGAGAACGGATTTTAACAATTTACATTCATTTCATGAATACACCGTTTTTAATGTTGAGGTTGTTACAGACTAATTGCATTTTCACTGCGAGTAACTTAAATTAAATCTCAATTTCAATTAGTTTGTGCTCATGGGGGAACTAGTACCACACGACGCAGCTCGAGGAATGGAATATGATGCAACTTTTTACTGCGTTTATTCTTTAATAGAGATGTATAGTGAATCCCCTGAGAAGTAGTAAGCTTGCATGCAGGTTGGAAACTTCCATACCAGCGTGCATACTGCAAGGTCGGTCAATCATTGTTCAGATGCCCAGAAACGGGGACATTTCTAAGGAATTAATTCTTTAAATTAGAATTTTGAAAGGTCTTGAATTTATTTTCACATACGATATTTGTTTATTATTTATTGTTTTACGACAAATTCAACAGCTAGGTTATACGACGCTGGCATCTTAGTCGCCTCTTACGACAAGTAGAGCTATCCTGGACCAATTATACCGGAATACGGTTGATAATATACACAATTTATATGATCATACTCGTTTCTCACATAAATGTAAAAAAACTTTCCAATTATTCAAGTGCAATGCGCGGAAATTCCGTCATTTCGTGTACATAGTATTATTACTTTGTTGGGGTCGGGGGATGCCCGTAACCATACACAAACAATAACAATGGTACACGGATTTCGAACACAACTTATCCAATAACGGTAGAATACCTTCCCCCCCAACCCATAACCAATCAGAGAAAATGGCTTAAAGTGCAATCACCTTCTGGATCTTTGCGACCCTAAGTTGTTTCAAAAGCAAGAACAATTATTATCGTTTGCCCATTGTACTCTACCAAACCAAAGCAAAACATCGATAGCAATAAGGAAAACAATAACTATCGTATACGCCACTGAAACTGTCAAGATATAGCGCTGCTAAGCTGTACCATTGTCTACGCAATTTTAGTTACAACAATTCAAATATTGAACATCACATTTACTCTAGTTCATAAAGCTGCAAACAAAATGCATTCAGTTTATTTCTCTATGCATTCAGTGACCGCATAGTGGAACACTGATATTTTAAGCAAGGTCTACTAAATAGGGAACACGCGTATGAAAATTTTAATCGATTTTTAAATACCTCGTCTCTCATTTAATAATTATGTGTCTTTGAATTTTGAAAAACGGATCAGTCTATGCCTCAAAATAATTGGTTTAGTAACGATAAATAAAAGGGCGCGAAAAACGAGCCGCCGCTATGTAGAGTGGATTTGACGTCATGGTTTTGTACTTTGTACGCTCACCGCCTCAGCGATTGGTCTGTTACGCCACGTCTACAGAACCATTGCGTCACAGCCACCTGTACGCGTTTCAGATCCCCAGTTTAAACTTCAATAAATGCGACCACATTTAAGCTATTTAAAAATTTCTTTTTTACGTGCGACTTGCTTTAATATACTTTTTGTATCTAATACTATTAAACTAAGTGTTTGGTTAAACAAAAAAAAATCGTACGCGTGTTGCCTATTGCTGCTAGCAACGCGCTCAGCCCGTGAAGTAGTTGAATGAGATCTTAAATTGCAAATAAGAATTTCACTTCAAAAAGTGCATATATGCACTTGTTACTTTGCCTTTTTTTGCCATAATAGCGGCAAAAACGAATATGGGGGCTGTGACGACACTAGTCGGAAAAATCATCGGTTACTATAGGGAGTTTCATTTAGATGTATTGCTTTGATTCGCACACATTCAATGTTTGTCCGAAACAAAATATTAAAAAGTGAAAAATGACTATTTTTTATTCGGAATAAATGCTATTTTTATTATACTAAATCAATTCATTTGGTACCCTCAATGATTCTCCTATTTGAATAACGTGATTTTTAACGTTGTGGAAATGGGTAAGATGGCCTGGTTTTGTAGTTTAACGAGACCGGCCACACCAGGGTTTTATAGGACCTGTATTTTCACTAGAGCGATGACTTCGGTAGGTGATGGTGCAACCTTAAATATACGGAGAACGTAATCAATTTATCGTCTAAAAAGCTCTCACCTTAATCTTGTTCTGATTTTGCAGCTCTGAAAAAGATTTAAAAAACAAAATGGCGCTCACATGCATTAGCATATTGTCTATTTACTGTAACCAAGTTCGGTGCGATGTCGTGGTAGCGTCATGGGTTTCAATCTCTCGAGCATAGTGCCGGCCCAGCCGCCTCCTAAAGTATACCACCCACAACCAGCATCAATCATCAGCTGTTATCAATAGCCCACCGAACAAGCTACCGCATTAATTAAAGCCAGCCACCTTTGCTCTAACTCCGTAGTCACCCGTCAGAGCGCATTTCAATAGAAATGAGGATAAGCATTGAATATTAACTAATCTCAACGGTATATCCGTCCTCAGCATGCTTATTTGCATACATTCAGTATAGCTGCGTCCACTGACTGGGACTGAAGCGCAAGTCCTGATTATTTCCTAATTTTGTACATTTCTTGATACATTTTCTATTTTATGTGAGAGCTTTTCTTGCTTATTATCCTCAATTTTTCTTTGTTTTTTGTCATATCATTAAATTGTGCATATTGACTGACAATTTCTTGTACATCCGGAAAGGTAATGTAATTCAATCTGTAACGATTTTATGGTTATATAATTAAAACTAACTAACATCTAGGAGCGTGGGTTCGAATCCTGCATAAAGCATGGGGTTTTTGTAATTGTCATATATCTTCATATATCACCCCTTATCGTCTTGAATAGCATGGCTGCATAACAGAGACGCAATGCAATACAAATAATCGACATTAAAAAAACTTTACAAAACATACCAACTTGTTTTCTTCATGGCAACCACTAATCAGATTGTTTCAATGTATAAGTAACTAGAGTTTTTTCATATTTACGGCCTTTTACTCAGATTGTACAGAGAATGTACATGCATGCGTTAGTTGTTTGGTTAGGTGGAGGATTTAAAGTTAATCAATAATCATCAAAGACGGATTGGAAACAGTGAGTTTTAAGATTTTTTTTCGTATCTTTAAAACGTAAAATAAAATCAAAATTCTTGAATGATATATTTATTTGGTTTAAAAAACGATTTGTATCCAATTTCAAACGCGAGCAAATTGAAAATTGCTCCTCTTTTGATGATTGACAGTATATAACTTGGTGTATCATCAAGCCACGATTTTTTTTTAATTTTGAGGTGTTGGTTGAAACATAATTCAACATTTCAACAGGTGTTGCCCTTAACAAGCATTATGTAATTATTCTTCATTAGCAGAGAAACTTCATAGTTTATCACTGCATGAGCTGGTATAAGTCACAAAATACGAAAATATAGCTTGTTTTTCCTTTTTGGTAAGAGAGATGTAATCTTCCATAAATCGCGAACAACACAAGACATGCAGTAAAGACGGGCGTCGTGTGATGCTCATAATAACGAACACAAGCCACTCCGAGCTCGAGTTCCGCAGGACAAACTTATATAACGTGGACTTTACTGCCGGACTTTAGCGCTTAAAACGCGCTGAAATTGCGCGACTTTATTATTCTAGCATAAAACGGTAACAGTTTTGGTTTACTTCAGACAAATCGTACGTTCAGAAGCCGTCATTTGTTTGTTTTATGAAACATGTATTTATTATGAAAGCAATATTCTTAGATCTGGAGAATAATTATAATGAAACAAGCACAAAAAATAATGTCTCTTAAAAAAAAAACACATCACATTTTTTTTTAATTTTCGAGAG
Source organism: Isoperla grammatica (assembly GCA_945910005.1). NCBI lineage: Eukaryota > Metazoa > Arthropoda > Insecta > Plecoptera > Perlodidae > Isoperla > Isoperla grammatica. The sequence continues at coordinate 112,543,645 of OX246737.1, read as the reverse complement.
CTCTTCTCTCTTTCTCAGACGCTTTCACTGCCGTCGCGTGTGAGAAAGAGAACAGAGCCCTCGAAAATTTACGCACTTTGGTGTGTGTGTATTTTGTTTATTCTCGTGGTTATTACTCGTGTGCTAGTTTCATTTTATCGTACCACATTTGTGTATTGTATTTGTGTATTGCGCCTAGACGCTATCGCGTGCGCATTCACTCATTAAAACCTGACCGCCCGGCCCTAATATCACGTGAGAGCTCATATCTTGGGGAGTCGCCACATTTTAATTGGCCTCATTGAACACGCTGAAAGCTCTTTCGATTGACATGCACTTCCGTTCTCTTACTCATCCTAGAAGTTTCAGCCGCGTTCAGACGATCAATTATTCACATTTATCGACTAACATTGTCCTTCAATTATTCACAGTGCTCAAATGCTTTCCACAATGCGGGCGCTGTAGTCAGATCCATTCTCTTCTTCCAACCATCCGTTCATTCAAACCACAATGTTCTATTTCCGATTCTTCTCGGTTGTGAGTGTGCATGGATAGAAGGTCTACCCGACCCGACCACAGTTCATACGGACGAGTAAAACAATAAGCGTTCGTGTGAACCGGACGTCGGTAGGTAAAGCATTTATCTTCGTTAAATGTCAACCGAAATAAACGCCAAACTCCTCGCTATAAAGTGCAGCGGTGGAACCACGCGAAGTTTCGTGCTTGGGGTCCCTGCGGTGAATGCAAGCAACGCAAAACTCTTCTACTACTTGTAGGAGTTACAGATGGATCTTGGGCACCACTTTTGTCGGATTCAAAAATGTGTATCTAATCCATCTATAAAAGACTTTAATTGATTCCCGAATAATGTAGAAATGTTCGATAGGCCACTCAAAATAGACTACATATATGCAATCTGGTGACAAGCAAATAAACATCTCTCAAAAAGGAGATACTCATCGTTGATTTGTTGAAACCATCAATGGTGCAGATAAGGAGGTAGCTTAGCAGCGCTATCTTTTGTTACTTTGAGTATCCTAAAAATGACAAAACGTTCACAAATTTTTATTATATTCTTTAAAAGCCCTTTATTCTTAATTTGATTTCATTTGTGTTGTTATTGTTACAACACTAGAACAATGGGAGATACTAGTGAAAATCCACACCATTTGACTAGGTTGCATTGCATCACATAAATCTATGCAGTAGGTAAGGTACTCGAACAATTTTCCCTCTCCCGCTATTATCAGTCATTATTTTCGTGCGAATATTCAAAGTCGAGAGACGCGCCTTTTCGAATCCGATAGTGGTTCGAGTGTTCTTCTTCTTCTTCTTCTCCGGGCACTTACGGCGGATAATAATCGAAACATCTCTGCGCCTCCGGCAGCCTCGGGTTCGAAGAGAAAGTTCCCCTCCCCTCCCCCTGTTCACCTGTAGAAGCGCAGGCATATTCCAAAGCGTCTAGCTTACAAAACCCCGCAGACATCTCTGTTATTTTATCTCTTATTATCATCATCATTATATTTGATCATATATACACTGGCATTTACTTTTTATACGGACATTTCATTATTTATACGGGATTTTTTATATTTAAATTTATACAATTTTCTTCTCAATCCATTATTAGTGCTTTTGTTCTTTTTTTAATAACACAGTAGTTTGTTTTGTTGTTTTGTTATTCTTGCTATTATATGACATTTCATTATTAATTCTGTACATAGTTCTATTTATTGTCCTCCCTTGTAAATCACTTTTATAGCTGAATAGCAAATTAATTTTTATTGTTATTGTAAAAAATGATTAAATCAAGGTCTACATGTAAAAATAAATTAAAGCTGTAAACATTCTGTGAAATTACTGGTTTGGATGAATTGTGACTCTCCCCTACCCCCCCCCCCCCCCTCTATCCCCCCCACCCCCCTCCTCATTAAATAACGCCTGCGCGTCTACCCACTCATCCACCTACTCGCATCATGGTTATACTGGAAAGGCCACGGGAACGCACAAAGCAAACAAGGTGTTTCTATGAACACAGCACGGCAAGTTACACCATTTACCGGGAAATTATCATAATATAACTAGGAAAACGCTGTTTGACGCGTTGATAAGCGAGCGCGTCAATATCTACGAACTTTCTGGCGAAAAGTTTTCAATGCTAATACGAACAACAATTAACAACAATTCAAGAATGCGCATTGCAAAAATTGTTCTTATTTCCATGGCTATTATGTTTTCCGACATTGTTGCATGCAGTGCAATGTGCGTTGCTAAGAATTTTCGTGGTCATGTTTTCAACACGGTCCGCCACCGTTACTCACACTTATTGACAGCAATAGAAATGTAATTTCTGCCTCTAATACGTATTGGATCGCGTTTACATTAGTATATTCGTGACCGGACAATAAGATAGCCACCTCACATTTTGCCGTTACTGCGTTTTAGACAAATATTTTCGAGTAACTTTCGTGTAACTTTGCCAATACTTATCACATCGCCATTACATTAACAGATTCGTGACCGGAAAAATTTGTAGAAAAATCTGGCTATCTCACATTTTGCCGCCATTTTGTTTCAGAAAAATATTTTGCAGTAACTATGGTGTAACTTTGTAACTTTTCAAACGATTATGCCTCAAAACTATACACCTTCAATCCACATCGAGGCTTGTGGATGGTCCAAATTTCAAGTTGATCGGACTTTCCGTTCGACCGCTATCGACGGACATAAAAAAAAAAAAAAAAAAAAAAAAAAAAAAAAAACAAACAAACAAAAAAACAGAACGAAGTGCCATAAGAGTCAAGTGGAAACGCTCGCTTCGCTCGCTTAAAATATACTAGGAAAACGCTCTGTTTGACGCGTTGATAAGCGAGCGCGTCAATATCTACGAACTTTCTGGCGAAAAGTTTTCAATGCTAATACGAACAACAATTAACAACAATTCAAGAATGCGCATTGCAAAAATTGCTCTTATTTCCATGGCTATTATACTTTCTGACATTGTTGTATGCAGTGCAATGTGCGTTGCTAAGAATTTTCGTGGTCATGTTTTCAACACGGTCCGCCACCGTTACTAGCACTTATTGACAGCAATAGAAATGTAATTTCTGCCTCTAATACGTATTGGATCGCGTTTACATTAGTATATTCGTGACCGGACAAAAATTTACTATAAGATAGCCACCTCACATTTTGCCGTTACTGCGTTTTAGAAAAATATTTTCGAGTAACTTTCGTGTAACTTTGCCAATATTTATCAGATCGCCATTACGTTAACATATTCGTGACCGGAAAAAACTGTAGAAAAATCTGGCTATCTCACATTTTGCCGCCATTTTGTTTCAGAAAAATATTTTGCAGTAACTATGGTGTAACTTTGTAACTTTTCGAACGATTTTGCCTCAAAACTATACACCTTCAATCCACATCGAGGCTTGTGGATGGTCCAAATTTCAAGTTGATCGGACTTTCCGTTCGACCGCTATCGACAGACATAAAAACAAAAAAAAAAAAACAAACAAACAAACAAAAAAAAAACAGAATGAAGTGCCATAAGAGTCAAGTGGAAACGCTCGCTTCGCTCGCTTAATAATAATTATTCTCCGAATGAAATTGTGCCCAAGGTAGAATGAGCATAGCTATATTCTGACACAATATCCTCACGATCACTATTGTACAATATTAAATGGTTACAAAATAAATGTATTGTATATTCTATATTAGTTAGTACAGTTAAATATATTTCTGTACTTTAAACATTTACAACTACGATTACCAAAAGTTAGTTCACAGAATTGTATTGATTCTATTTTCAAGGTTCTTTGTATTGTAACTCGTTGCACACAATGTTGCCCATATTGTATTGGCTTTGCTTTTCATTGATAAGTATTCTTAGGTTCTTATTGGTCAGAATGAGCTGACGCTCTATACATTGACAGATTACACTAGACTAAACTGAACAAGACTAAACTAGACTAAACTAAACTTAACTAAACTTAACTAAACAAAAAAAACTAAACTAAACTAAACTAAACTAAACTAAACTAAACTAAACTAAACTAAAAAAAAAGGAAATTAGTAATGGGTAACAATGCAAAGTCAAGCTTACATTTTGACTTTATTGTAGGATATGATTATTGATTTTGATGGTTTATATCATAATAATAATAAAATTGAGTGTATACACAGATAATTATAGCTCTAAAATCTAATTGTAAAATTGTAGAATTTTGATGTAATGTATGACCTTTACTATTATCTACCATAAGGCCTACCTCCTAGTAATCGGACATTCATTCTTAGGAACTAGAAATTATACGCCTGCTAGTTTCGACATTAACGTCTCTTTCTGTGCTAAGATATCAATATATCAATAAGCAGTAGCGTTCTTACATGATAGCTACATGATAACTACATTTTTATAAGTAATGTGACTCAATATACTATACTTTGTCATTTATATCTATGTTCTTATAGGAGTATTGACAACCATCTGCACACACCGAAGTGACTTTGGCATATCCATGGGGAGATGGAACAGGGACAAGCCGCCCTCCACTTCTGCAAATAATATTAAATGTCGTTAATGCCACCAATCCCTCGGCGGCAAACACAAGCAGGCACATCATCCCCGTCACTAACCTGCAACTTAAGAAAACAGACTTATGCCCCTAATTTAAATGTCCAGTTAAAGTGTTAAGTAAATTTAAATGTCAGGTAAGCCCAGTTTGGTGTATTTCTATTGGCCATTGTCATGGTGAAAACAATTTAAATGAAAAGTAGATTTTAACTGGACATTGAAATACACAGTTAAAAACTCTTGACGCCTTCGGCCGAAATGTTGTACCGACGTGATGCCAATGGCGTTAAGAGTTATTTTAATTGTGTAGGTTCTTTCAAGTGTTTTATATGAGTTAATTTTCAGTTAACGAAAAGCCAGCGCAATTGGCCGCGGTCGATTAACGTTGTCTAGTAAACCGCGCTTTCTCCATTCCAGTTTCAAATCCTGGTTTGGGCATGGATGTCATTGTGGCGTTTATCATTCTCATTATCACCTAGACATTGTCTCGATTAGCATCGTTGTAAAAATATGGACGCTAATCCCTAATACAATCCTCATCAGTTAATAAATGTGTTTTTATGTAAACCTATTACTCGAACGTACTCAGTAATGTATTTCTAAAAATAATACGAATACAACATATATATACATGAGCCGGTTCCTGATCACAAATTGATTGTCCTGTGACAGACTCAAGAAGGTTTTGTGCCTCCCAGCATCAATGGGATCCATATTATTCTATGAATACGAAAGTGGTGCTTTCTGCAAATATTGCGTTCTCTTGTAGACTATTGGTGGGGGTATAGGTATATGAGAATAACTTGGAGAAATGTTGAAGTGTTTTGTTTAACTCATGGAAAAAAAAAATGGAAAACTTGCGAACATTGATATTATGTCTAGATTTTAAGTACAAGAAGAACAAAAAATAATTCATATTACATGTTATGCATATACAAATGTCAATGTGACCAATGATACATGTTCTTTTGTTAGTACCAGAGGCGGACTGGGGGGGTAAGGGCCCCGTACGGAAAAGGATTTTAGGGGCCCCGGAACTTGGCGAAGTGGAAAGGGGTCTGGGGCAAAGCCCCAGCCGCCGGAGGCGAAAATTTTTCAGCCTATTGTTTTCTGTAAAACGCATATAAACACGTTTGAAAATCGATAAATGATGTGGAACAACGTGTTGAACTGTGAACACCACTTTAAAAAACGAAATTGAAGAAAAAACTTTCCCAACACTGGCAGTTTTATATTGTATATTTCAAACTATATTGTTTCTCAACCCTCCACAGTCTACAAATATCGAGTACTAGTTGTCCACTCGCATCGTGCAATTTGTACTCGCAACGAGGGAGCGAGATGTATAGGTGGGGGCTGGGGCGAAGCCCTTGCCGTCGGAGGCAACTTCGCCGAAGGCGAATCAATTTTCGGTCCTGCATGATGCTTAGTGGCCTAAAACGCGTTTTGAGGCGATATCCTATCATGAAAAACAATGAAACTAAAGTCAATATTGCATTTATAATTCCTTACTTAGGATGGAATTTCGATCCTGTCATTTGAGAAAGGCTTATGGCTAGTGCTGCGCGGGATCGGATTTCAGTAGGCACCGATAGATATATTTTTGCCAAAATGTTCGCTTTTGAAAATTTTGAACACTTATAAACACGCGATCAGCCCAATTTGTCATTTTTCTGATGTAACAAAGTTTACTCGCCAACTATGCAAAGTCACTCTCAAGTTGCGAGCTAGCATGCAGTAATTTGGAGGATTGTTGTTTCCTATTTATTTGTTTAGAACGCATAACATGTGTAAAAATCGATCAATGATGTAAGGTATGTGGAACAACAGAACTATCCCAACACTGGCATTTGGATATTTCAAACTATATTGTTCCCCATAAATTTGTTTAGAATGTTTATAAACACGTTTAAAAATCGATACACGACGATAAATATGTGGAACACATGTTGTACTGTGAACCACTTTGAAAATAAAATTTTAGAAATAACTTTCCCAACAATGGCATGTTTTATATTTTAAAATAAACTAGTAGTAGTAGTAGCACTTGTAGATGGTCTATTTGATACGTTATGTCCCTTTCTACACTGACATGAGATGACATATTATGCTCTTCTTACTATTTAGTTTCATAATCTATACAGCGTAAGATATTTATTTTCAGGGGGTTGGGTGGTGGCCCCCAAGGGGGCCCCCACCCGGGGGGGCCCCGTACGGGTTTCCGTAGTTCCGTACCTGCCAGTCCGCCTCTGGTTAGTACCAATAATTAATTAAACGGAATAGTTTATGTTCTACTTATTTGCCACATATAAAATCAATGTGTATGTATTGTATTGTAATCTATTGCAATATATTGTATGTGCAATCTATTGAACACATTTAATTGAAAAGGTGGCCCCTATACCTTTACAGAAAAATCACACATTTAATTCACTCGTACTGCCCTAAAGCGTAAGGATGTTAAAACAACCTTGAATGGGAGAATGTTTACGGGGAAGGCCTCCCATATCCTAAGAATAGTCGTTTACCCCTTTTAAACGTTTCTTCAATAACCCCCTACCATTTAACCCTTTAACGCCCCGACTCTAATTCCTTGCTATTCCACTGACAAAGTGTTCACCTCGCGAATGGGATTCGATCCTCGCAGAGTAGTTATTTACTTTCAACTTGCATCCGAGAATTCACGTGCCAAATCCTTATCCCAAATTTCCATAGATCTCCATTTTCTTAATTTTGCCAAGGTTCGCCGAGAGTTTATAACTTTTTAAATTAGCGAAAAGAAATAACGCGATGCAAAGAAAGTAATCTCGAATTGTGCCCGTATGCTCACCGGACACTCTCCATTCAACGTTTCTAAGGATCATCCGTCTTCTTTCCAACTTTATGAGGGTTAAGAGTAAATAAAGCTAATGAGAGAATACGGCGAACTCGCGACAAGAACAGAGAGAGAAGAGAGAACACTTTCGAATAACTTATCCTAAAAATAGCGAACCGTGTCACAAAAGAAAACACGGGGGATTGCAAGAGATACGGCGTAAGGAAGAGGTGGAGCAAAAGCACAGGATAAAGAAATCAATACACAAGGAAACAGACACAGCGTGTAATGGGAGGCATTGTGGCGTCGGCAGAGAGGTGGAAGCGACGAAGCTTCAAAAGGTAAATGGAAGAGCTGAGAACAAAAATGCTTCTAGATCATAATTGCTTCGTAAGGTAACAATGCCTGATGGCTCAGAGGCTCCTGCAGGAAATAGACTGCTTAGGGGAGGTCAAAGTATATATACGGCGCCAAGGGAGAGTTTTTGTTTTGACAAATCGTTCTTGACGTCAACACTTTAGCTCCCATTTCTCCCAGTTTAGGAAGAAAATAACAAACATTTGTTGACGTTTTGTTTCTCGAGAAAGCTTCCGTCGCATTAACCGTGTCCATAAAATATGAACACCCAATACAACTCATAAAACATGAAGTAAAGTTTCGAAACAATAATTATTTTATTAAAAACAAAAAATAAAGTTTTTTTGAGAAAAGATGGAGTATTTTCTTATTGAAATAAAATCACGTTTTACAGCTGCAGGGCACAGACGAAAGTAATAGCACAGTATCTATCTCTTCCACCTAGGTGGCTCCAATAAAAGTTTCATTCGGCAAGGACTTTACGAAGAGTAAGATAAGGTTTTAATACGTTGTGCGGTCGGCTGGGCCTGGGGATCTCAACTCTTATAGTCTCGCGGCCATCTGGGGTCTACTGGGGTCTCTCCTGGGGTCCAGGGTCCCTGTCTGTACTAGGAGACGAGGTACACTCCGTCACACAAGTATGACAGTTACGGTCTACGGTCGGCTGCATGGGTCCTCTTCAACTGGGGTCCCTATATGTTACGAAACGAGGTTGTCTTACAGACCATCACACAAACATGAACCTAAAAGTAAGCTACGGTTAAGACAGGAAACTGTGAGAATTAGACATTACAAATGTGGCGCCATGAAAACAGCGCTGCCACGCGGAGAGGCTCTAGTTAAACTTGATTCACAGCCTGGTGGATATGAATCAGCATTCAAGGATCTCTAGATGGCTGGCAAGTCACAACCAGGGAGGGCTATTCCTGAAAGTTGTCTCACAATGATAATACTCACTTTAAGTGATATCTATATACGTGGTTATAACTTGCTATTGGCTGATTGCTGTGTGGCGGACCGCGTGGAAAACACTCAATCAGCCAATAGCAAGTGATAACAACGTAGATATCACTTAAATTGAGTATTGTTCCGTGACAACTTTCAGAAATGGTTCCCCCCCCCCCAACCATTTTCTCGATGTATAGCGGCTATTGCCACCATTTTAGAGCTACAGGAGTAGGACTGAGATTAGAGCCTCACCGCTAGGATCGCCACTAAACATGTGTAGCCAATAGGACGTGTATTCACATGCATGACGGCCATTCTGGAAGCCACAATGGCATGTGATTGGTAGTTCATTGTTACAATGTTTCAGCTGGAAGTACATACTGTTCTCTAAATTTGGTTTGCTATTATTACTGACAAACAATTAAATAAACTCTTATTTTCGGCCACTCTTGTTGTTTAAAATGGCTCATATAATCATTTCTGTAAACTTTATCGAAGGATATACGTGTTCAAACTCTCATATTTCCCCGTAAACAATGTATTTGTTTTCTATTGACAGCTAATTGAAACTTGAAATAGTCCTATAGGTGGCCTCCAATATGGCCGATGTGACGTCACGTGAATACTCGGAAATGTTTCTTCAGACGCAGTGTGTGGTGTTGGTCTGGTAGTCTACTGATGGCGAGAGCTGAGCTGATGGATGGCTCAGAGTCTGATGAACATGTATTATTCACTCAACTTGGTGGATCCTTTATTTCATCCAGGAACTTGTTTGCACGATGATCGATGTTCACCTCTTGAGTGGTGAATAACATAGGTTGAGACAAAAACAACGGTTGCCTGGTTGATATTATAGAAATATAGAGAAAGCTGTGGAGTTCATAAGAACATTTTTACATTTACATGCAGTTGTTTACATGCAGAGCGACCGAACTCAGAACCAGACTCAAAAATGTCATCGTTTACATGAGTTGTACCTATATCTTATTTTATCTTATCCTATATATCTTTATATTTATAATATCATACGAATAACATCACGAGTTCACGTTCAAAATATTATGGAGCTATTTCGGAACTTACAAAATAAAATATGTAACTTCACATTATTTTGTTGGTGATTATTTCGTCTCCAACATAAGTCATCCTCCTCGCTCAATATACCGTTTATTATAATATATTACATACCTGCCAGTCGTCATCTACAACTCCACCGTATAGATAGAACTATCATGTTCACTCAGTTCATTGTTTCACGACTGAGTATGACAACTGGCATTGTCGCAAGCACCAATGCGGTGTTGCCATTATAAGTCAAGACGCCGCCCTGTTATCACTTCCCGTCCTCGCTGTCAGTCTTCAGCTGTTGGTAGTTTCAGAGAGATAACGTTGCATTGTGTTGCTCACTTCAGCCAGTAGAGGCGACTAGACTCGTGCGGTGGAGGTTGTGGGTTTGACGCCTGCTTTACTCCCAGTTTAAACTGTGATAACTTATTGATACACCAACACCAATGTAACTAGTCTCATATTGACCTCAGATTATTGTCTACTGCCTCTTTCATGCACGCTGTTTTGACGAAAATCCACATGTACATGTAGTTCTTTCTCACATTTGTAAAGGCAGTCTTCCGCTTAGTAGAATGCACAAGCGTAATTTCTTACGCCCGCTGTGTTTAGAATTTCCAGATATCCAAACGACGGTTGTAAATTATCACTAATGGACCTGTTTCAAATAGATAAAGGAGCCTGAGAAGTAGAACATAAGTTGATACTGGACTAGACTATTTATAAGCATAAGACTATAGTTAAATAAAAAGGGAAACTTAAATGACAGCGCAATTTCTTTGTTTATAGCATCATTATTTAGTTAAGTATCATCAGAAAGTTGTTAACTTCGGACATAGTTTGGGTGCGAGTTCTCGCTGTGGTTTACCTGTACCGAGAATTATCGGCTGTGGAGGTGCTGGGCTAGCTGGTCTTTAGTTAAACGTGTAAAATAATGGGAATAAAACATAAATGGTGGCTTAAATGTGCAGTTATACATTCTAGTAAAAGGTTGTTCCGAGTATTTATAAGTCTTGAGGCGAATACTGGATTAACTTTTTAGAAACCCCGGGAAACTTGTCTTTTCCTAGAAGTCAAATAATTCTTGTGCCCCCCTTCTGAATCAAATCCATGTAAATGTAATGTTGAACAGGAAAATAAATAACAGATAAGTAAACATAGTGCAATATAATTTAAATATTTATTCAAGAGGCACTCTCCTGTACAGTACAGAGGAGAGATATATTATACTTCTATATTGTTGTGTACCTTCATTGAACGTACATTACAACCCTCACTCTGTACTTACAACTTGTCAAGAATAATATTCTATACGAGCGCGTAGCGATGAGTGTTGCCACTTAACGTGGCAAGTGGCAAGTGGCAACACTTATCTTATCGACCCTGTTGCGGGAAGATGAGCTCACTCGCATTTCAAGCAAGAAACGTTACTCATATATCACTTAGGTTTTAATACGAAGATGCGGTTACTCGCAAAAAGGCTATTATTTAGCAACAGTCTGCAACGTAAAACGGAAACGTGCCACAGCTCTTATCCCTCAAACGAGTTACCGTTGAAATGTAATATAAGCTTGAAACAAGAGCAAGACTGTTGAAATGAAGTACAAACCGTTGATTAGAAACCAAATCGAAGGTTAGAGTTACACACATAGATTTACGATTCGGACAATAAATCCCCAACGACCGTACATGTTATATAATCTGGTTTGAAGAAAATCTGAAAAATGGTGAATATAAGTTATCTTTATAAGTGTTGTTCAATAAGATAAACCCAAGGAATAACATAACATTTATATCTGGACTGCAAGTTTTGTTCGCGTTTGTTTGTAGTAAAATCATAAAATAATACTAATTAGTAATAGTGAAAATAATATTTACTGACATTAATTGAATACTATGTATTAACGTGAAACATAATAAATTATGATATCTCCCTCAACGAAAATAAGTTCACGTAAATTAGCGACGAAAACATAATAATACAGATTTATTTATGTATTGATGTGCAGTTCATGCACTTTCAATAAATAAAGTAAATAAATTCACATTTAGAGTCTTCCCACTCAGTAACAAGAATTACTTTCAGTAGGGAACTTTAATTTAAAGCGACTAAACCAACCCTGTAGGCTCCAAACACTATATCGACGAGTGAACGTTAACTGATCGAATATATTGCCTACTTTCTTATCCAGTACATTATACCTTATAGGCCTACCTACGAGTCACAGTGGCGCCAAATTTATCGTTTTCTCTCCCTAGTTACTATTTATGGGCGTCTGGGTAAATGTTAAAGACTGAATGAGTGGGACTATATTCATAATGCGCAATATTTTAGCTAATTAAACTAGTGCTCAATAAATCTCGTGATTTGGAGTTGAAGAATATTTTTGTAACTCATGATGTGGTTCCCTGATTGGTTTGTCCCCTTCGACTGATGAATTTCGAAGTAATGAATTTTCTAGTTTATCGGTTGTCACGCATATGCTACACTGCTACACTGTTACACTGCTACACTGTTCATGGCAACTAACAATAACTGTTCCAGTTGCCAGGTCTGGGTTGATATAACGCTTGTCTTCACACTGCGTGATCGCTTACCTATTCAGACTAACACAGCAATTTGTCCTATGTATAACAATGATATCACGATGATTAAAAGAAAGATTTAATAATTAACGAACTACTAAAATAATTATTTGTAATAAGGGCAAGGAGAGAAATGAAATGGAAAATGGAAGATACGAACATGACAGACCTGGCAAGCTGATGTTATATCCAAACATGGCTAAACCCCCCTGCATTGAGTTTGTCTGTTTGTGGTCTGTTTTCATATTAAAGTGTGAAAACAATATATTTGTGTTGAGATTTACTTTAATTTAACAATACACTAAGCATCAAGGTCACATAAAGTTGTATAATATAGTCACTTTGTACGAAAGGCAGAGCAATCTTGGGCATTTACTATCCCAGGTTCAAACCACGAGACTACAAAATACAATATTGGGCATACCAAACGCATATAACCTGTCGTATAAAACTTCGATTTCGATTGGAATAACTCTCATTTAAACTGAATTCAATCTAATTATAGAGTTTATTTGCTTGGAGATGTGCCGTGACAACCTCTATCGCCGTGACAACCTCTATCTACGTCAATGCCCGGTCTGTTGGGCCCGTCCAGGCCTGTCACGCTAAATAATTAAGCCCGGCCATGCAGCGGCTTGGCGCGTCTCATTCAACGAGGCCGGTGAGTTTTAAATTACACGAGCGTCCCACCTCCATAAGAAAGATGGAAATAATTAAAATACCGTGAAGACGTCAGGTTAGGGTGTAATTAAACGGAACGAGGCGAAACGTTTAAGAGGAAAAGTTAAGAACTAGGTCACTTTATTAACTTTCTACATACAAATAGTAATAAAGTTAAATTAAAATTATTTCAACAGTTATGATAAACCATTTCATTTATTATTCATTCTTGAATTGTTAATACAGCTGATTTTGTCACATAAAAGTCACATTAAATTTAAACATAGTTTTAGTAGTTAACAATGATTAATATCTGTAAAAAAAATAAAAATAGCCATTTAATTTAAGCCAACTAAGACGATAAAATGAATAAATTTTCTTAAATCAGATAGGATCTTGCTGTACAAAATTTCACAATTTATATATGGTGTTCGTTTAAAAATATCCTAATTAAAAATTAGTGTATGCACATCCTTCTATCTCCGTGTAGTACATAAATATGTTAATGAATGGCCCTCGTCATCGAATGTTAAATTGTAAGGGTGCTTCTTAGCCCATAACACAGAATTTAAAATGTACAAGTTAGGTTAAATCAACAACCTCAATCTATTAAAAATAAAATATTTAAAAATAACAGATAAATACTTTATAGTTTAATATGGTAGTCCAATAAATTTGCAAGTGGTTTGCGTTTTCCAAATCATTCATCTCTAATGTATATATACTTACAGCATACGTCACATGTTTATAAAACTAGATTGATAAATGAAATAACCATATTCCAACTGCTGCACGTTTGCATATAATTCTAGAGTTGAGACTTGAGAGTAGTTCACGCATTAAATTAGGAAGTCATAGCTGCAACAGTTTCAACAGTAATATTATTTCATAGTTTATATTACGGTGCTCGTTTAAAATGATTTCAAATTCTAAGATTTGTTTAATGATGTCTGCGAACACTGAAAATGAAAATGTGAATCAACATCAGAGAGCAGAGAAGAGAGGAAGTATAAAGACGAGTTGACAATATTACGCTTGGATATTTCTGTAAATGCTACGCGTTGACTTACTGACAACCATTGGTAGTTTTATATTTAGATTACCATCTGGAAAGAAGGCTTAATTTATTTTATGTTTATATACAACTGCTAAGAGGGAGATTTTCTTTTAAGATGGTTTCACTTTTTTCGTTTTCTCAAATCTGAAAAAAAAAACAGCCAAGTAATATTTAAGTGACTGGAATTGGAACCTACTACCTAGTGCTATAAATAATCTATTATTATGTCTTTTGAATGACGCAATTAACCACAAGATTATAGCGGGTCTATAGAGGATCTTACGGTTTAGAGAAACAAGACAAAATGAGCGATGAAAGCCAATAATTCATTCTGCCAGAAAACATAAGCACGTTGGTGGAGGTGCCGGGTCCGCAATAAATATACTTGTTCAGTAACTTTAAGTTAACGGGGGGCCGGGTCCGCAATAAATATACTTGTTTAGTAACTTTAAGTTAACGGGGGGCCGGGTCCGCAATAAATATACTTGTTTAGTAACTTTAAGTTAACGGGGGGCCGGGTCCGCAATAAATATACTTGTTCAGTAACTTTAGGTTAACGGGGGCCGGGTCCGCAATAAATATACTTGTTCAGTAACTTTTAGTTAACGGGGGGCCGGGTCTGCAATAAATATACTTGTTCAGTAACTTTAAGTTAACGGGGGGCCGGGTCCGCAATAAATATACTTGTTCAGTAACTTTAGGTTAACGGGGGCCGGGTCCGCAATAAATATACTTGTTCAGTAACTTTAAGTTAACGGGGGCCGGATACGCAATAAATATACTTGTTCAGTAACTTAAAGTTACCGGGGGGGCGGGTAAATAATAGATATACTTGTTGAGTAACTTTAAGTTACCGGGGGGCGGGTAAATAATAGATATACTTGTTGAGTAACTTTAAGTTACCGGGGGGCGGGTAAATAATAGCTATACTTGTTGAGTAACTTTAAGTTACCGGGGGGCGGGTAAATAATAGATATACTTGTTGAGTAACTTTAAATTACCGGGGGGCGGGTAAATAATAGATATACTTGTTGAGTAACTTTAAGTTACCGGGGGACGGGTAAATAATAGATATACTTGTTGAGTAACTTTAAGTTACCGGGGGGCGGGTAAATAATAGATATACTTTTTCAGTAACTATGTTACTAACGAAAGTAATGAGATCCCTTCCGATGAATTTGTTTTCATTCTTGCTCTTCACAATCATTATGATAATATTTGTGTAGTCGTATACGTGTATGCAAACCAGATGGTGAAATGTTCAAAACCACTTTCTACACTAGACATATAGTGTAACTTGTATGGTTTACAATAATAAGATTAATTAAGTTACCCTTGTTTTACTCGATTATTTGTTAATCTTGGTTGCGTTTCCGTAATACCGGATTCATGGCGATATAAACCTGTCTTAACGTAGCATTAGTTTGAGGTTCTACCCAAGCTTTACTTTATATCATGCTCATCATAGGTTCCCTTAAATCTAATTTCCTGTTAGTAAGAGTTTCTAGTTCTCAAATATATATCTCATCTCCCCAACTAATTTAAGGCTTGGAATCAACTAGAGCAGTATTTAAATGTGTGAGTTAGCTTGTCGCCGCACTAGCCGAGAAGCGCTGCTGCTTACTTCCGACCGAAACACGCCAGATCGCGTTTAGCGAGGTATTCTATATTTTGCAGAGCCACTCTTATCTACCATTAGTGAATATAAATGAGGGTATCAATTATCTAATCATGGATATGAGTTTTAAATTACAATGGTGAAGTGGAAAAGTGTGTTTTAGCGGATCGATGCGCCGTGTCCTCTTACTTCTCCCGAGGGAAGAGAGGGAAGTATTTATTAATTTTTGTCTTCACAAATATTGTTACACATAAACCTCAATTGAATATTTTATTAATGGTTCATAGCTCGTTTTAAAGAGAACTTTTTCTACTACACCGTCACTAATGGCGAACACACCTTTATTACACAATAATTTAAGGATTCAAACAATTATTACTCGTAATAAATAAAACGAAGTACAACTGTAAGATTGTTTTACATAAATACATTTTGTGTGTGTATAAAATCGACATAAGAGGCTATATACAATGTAATTGTAATACTAGTGTACAATATTATCAACGAGGCAAAATATATTCAGTAGGACTAAAAACGTTGATTATTTGTGCATCTGCTTCTTCGACATTCTATTGATAATTTCCCATAAACATATTTATAAATTTACAAAAACTTGGAGTTTAATATAAACAAATGTTAAAGTGTTTCCAACGATATTGGAAATTTTATGTTTATTGGTCATTTTCCCAATTATTTGTTTATTACAATTTTCGTTCTTTATCGACGCACTTAAGTACTACTTTATTCAGCGTCAGCTCTTTAGTAGCTTCGTCGAACGCGCAGGGCTATCTTATGAATTATTTTGTAGGTAAGTCTAACGTTGTCGCATTTTCACTCTAGTTGCAAAGTCGTATTTAAAGTAATGATGTACTTTTAAATAGGTGGCAACGAATGGGCTTTGTTTTATGCTTGCCTGTGTATTATTTCACATGTATCCGCAACACATAGATAGCCATGTTTGTTGTGGACTCCGTGCGGAGTTGGTTGTATCGAGGTGTTTTATGAAGACTGTCCGTCGTAAACGGTGACCTACTGGTGTAGAGAACCAAACACAAACAACTCCCTTTCACCTCGCTCACCTTGCAATAATAATAATGTTGATGTACAGTTGGGGTGAAAGTGTGCTCGCTGTTATCAATAGTATATGTAATTGTCAAGATATGACGGGAGATCAATGCCCATTTCAGAGAGTGCAAAAATATACCTTTAAGCAAAATATACAAATCTACGCCAGCACACTAACTTACTAAAATGATAAGGAAACAATAGTTTTATTTAATGTTAAGAGAAACTTGCTACTATTTTTTCTCGGGTGATATAGTAAACGAAGAAAAGGTTTTTTAAATAATGTTAAGATTAACTAGAAGTTTTTTTTTAAGAGTGATGTAAACGCACAAATCAAAACAAACAATTGGTCGCGTACCACAAATAACCTTAGAGCAGTCAAGCAAATAACGGCTTTCAAGATGATAAGATTTTTGTTAAGTTTATATCATTATAAATGAAACGTTACCTCAAAACTTTCAAAGGAATTTCTACCAGAAATAATTGTTGTTAAAATCTACTCTATTCACAAGGTGTAAGTGTGCCTTGTAATTAAAGGTTTCAAAACCATGCCTACATTTTCGTAGGAACTAGTAAATTAATCTCCAACATATAGGAATCTGAATCATTGCCACAACATTGTGAGTGACTTGAAATTTGTTCGTGACGCCAACCCCAACAAGAAGGTAAACAGTAGAATGATTGACGTGCAGCGAGAGTTACCGCGTGCGAGGGCTTGGAAGGCACCTGTTGGTATATAGAGCCATGCAGCCACCTGCCAATTCTTCCCTCTGGCCTCAGTATCGATTTCACTGAGTCGAGGTAGCTCTAGGGTCGACAGATGACCTCGCCCAGCTACACCTCCACTCCAACAAACTATTCCATTCACTTCACATTCCGCATCCAGAACACACTCGCAGATTGGCACAAGCCTGTTCGCATCGTACGTTACCTTTGTTCAAATCAAATTGAAGCATCGGCTTTGAGCACGGGAAAGATTCGATGGAACAGGAAGCGTGATGATGCTTTGCATACGATAGAGGTGTGCAGAAATGTTTTCGGAAAGTTTGAAAAAATTCACTGCTTAAAAACTTTCAATCGTGATTTTCGTCACAATTTTATTTCCACAATCATAAAAAAGGTTGCGTGGTGATAGGTTTTGCATGAAGTCCCAGCAATCAATTTGCGGACGTTTGATTTTTAAAGAACAAACATAAGAGTGACAATCAGTTCAATTAATTTTGACCTCAAATTCATCTAAGGAGTTAGCTAATTGTAAGTGAATTTAAAATTCCGCCAACTAATTTGCGTGTTGATACAATTGATAATTTCACAACCAATTTTCGGTTTCAACTATAATATAGCAAATATTCACGAATTTAAATTAGTCCAGTGCAATTGCAATTAATGTAATTCGTGAGTTACTGAAGCTTGCTGTGCCTCAACTGTCTATAAGTAAACAAAGGATTTGTCATAAATACTTAGGAACTCGCGTGAATGATTCGATTGAGGAACGTTTTGAATACCTTGCCTCAAATTTGAAAAAACAAGATCTACATCATAATACAAGTCTGACATCATTTTATAGGTAAAATACGACCTCACACGCCAGAAAGACATCACCCCCGATATGTCAAGGGCGAGATAGCTTTCCATTGTTCTACTTCGCATCGTTTCAACGTAGCTATGACGTCACGCCACGATATACTGGTTTGCGTGTGAATAAGCAACACTTTAGCCGGATATTACTCCGCGGGTTTGCAAATCGCTACCAATACTGTCCGTGCCTAATTAATGAGCTTTAATCAAAAGCTTTCAGCCTAATTAGACTTGCCTGATCAGTGGATATTAGTTTAATCTGTTCAGCGCACGTCATTGCGTTGACCGGTAATCTTGCCTATGGTTCATTAAGATGGTTATCAACAATAGTTATTTTGAAATTTTTAAATTCAATGAATTAATATACAAAACCGTTATAAAATGAATGGCAATATTCTGTATACATTACGTGTTTGTATAATAGAATGCATTTAATTATTGTCTAATTACAGAATTATTGGTAAAATTCAATATCATTGTCGGATTATCTGAATACAAATGTAATTTATATTGGGAAAATATGGGCAATTACTATCTCTGTTTGAATATCAAACAATATTTTCAGTGGAATTACGAATGATAATTGTAAATATTTGATAACAGGCCGCTTTGTTTGAGATTATTCACACATAAAATCAAGGTTTTAATAAATTACGCATATAATTTAGACTCTCTGAAAGTACAATGATACCAATACAAGTTGAAGTGAGCAACGTTTATATACGAAAAGCTGAATATTGCTTGATTGTGTACTACGCTTTGTAGATAAGATTCGTGATTCGAAATAAAAGATGAGGTATTTCCCATTTCTTGTTTAACAAGCACGTGCTACCTTACTCCGGCATTGATATTCACGTTTATGAGATGCTCATACGACTAAAAACTCCACAGTTTTCTACCCCTAAAAATGTCCCCAGTAATGGACACAAATAATATAAACATTTTACAATTTAAAAGTTTAGTTGTATGAATTTTACTGTATTAATAATGCAATTACCAATACTGTTGAAGGAGCTCTTCAAATTAGTTATTATTCTCGATCGATACCCTTCACGCACGTACCAAGCATATACCATGCATGTGTTCACTAAACTTCTGCAACATATTGCGAAACTTAAACATGAGGCACGAGCAAGTTTCTCTGTAGCTTGGATATGCCGAGGGACTTAGCCCTACATAAAGTGTATTGCTTTAAACACCCGCATGAATATAGTCCGGAATACATATAAGCATTTTCTTGAGTAATGGCAAGAATTCAAAATCAAGATTTATTGCCTTGTTTGTCTTTGAATAATCAAAAATAAACATCACAATATTATCATAAAGTGGATTGCGCTTTACACGCCCCAAAGCGGCAACTCGAATACTCACCAACTCTCGCTCTTAGAGATGTAAAAGAGAGCGATTTTAGTTAAAAGCTATTTAAAAACAACAAACATTCAGAATATTTATTATCGTTTTGAATATTATCTTTCTTCATTATTATGGGAAAAAAAAACACCGCTCTTTGACTCTGAAAATATTTTCTCACTTAGGCCTTTTAGGAATTTCTTTCTTTTTTCAGAATTTGTTTTATAATTCATTTTCAAAGAAAATACAATGTTCATACATATAATGAAAACAGTTGTTTCTTTTAGAACAATATATACAGAAACGCATTGCACTCGTTTGATCTGTCGTCAGTCAGTCAGTTAGACAGACAGACAGACGGACAGACAGACCGACAGACAGACAGACAGACAGACAGACAGACAGACAGACAGACAGACAGACAGACAGACAGACAGACAGACAGACAGACAGACAGACAGACAGACAGACAGACAGACAGACAGACAGACAGACAGACAGACAGACGGACAGACAGGCAGACAGACAGACAGACAGACAGACAGACAGACAGACAGACAGACAGACAGACAGACAGACAGACAGACAGACAGACAGACAGACAGACAGACAGATAGACAGACAGACAGACAGACAGACAGACAGACAGACAGACAGACAGACAGACAGACAGACAGACAGACAGACAGACAGACAGACAGACAGACAGACAGACAGACAGACAGACAGACAGACAGACAGACAGACAGACAGACAGACAGACAGACAGACAGACAGACAGACAGACAGACAGACAGACAGACAGACAGACAGACAGACAGACAGACAGACAGACAGACAGACAGACAGACAGACAGACAGACAGACAGACAGACAGACAGACAGACAGACAGACAGACAGACAGACAGACAGACAGACAGACAGACAGACAGACAGACAGACAGACAGACAGACAGACAGACAGACAGACAGACAGACAGACAGACAGACAGACAGACAGACAGACAGACAGACAGACAGACAGACAGACAGACAGACAGACGGACAGACAGACAGACAGACAGAGAGACAGACAGACAGACAGACAGACAGACAGACAGACAGACAATGTTTCGCTTGTCTGAGATCTCTAATATTTTATACCCTCTATAATTACAAGGCCTATAACGTCAACTTTGTCATAAAATCGCCATCAAGACTGAATGATTGACAACTTTAGTTCGTTAATAATTTCAATCAGAAGTTCTATATCAACCACATTGTCCGTCGATTATTCTTTGCCTCGCCAGTAAACTTAGAATTGCAAGTTCCGTGTGCATGTTTGATGGCCAACCTACCTACCTACCTACACACACAGGTGGGTTCAATTGGACCGCCAGCACGCAAACACGCAATCTCTGCTTTGCACGACGCAACACGCTTCGCCACTAAACTATAAACCAACCTGTACACTCTCTTATGTGGGAATGAATTAATCCACTCGCGTATGTTGCAGTGACTATAAATAGTAAGTATGTAAATCAGGACGGGTGTGTTTATAGTGGACAAGACCGAAATCGTTTTATTTGCTATATTTACTTGTAGCCTTCAAATCACAATGTCGGTTGTAGCTAGAAAGACTTCTCATCACACGACCAAATGTGTTTAGTAGTTAACATATGAACGGTAAGCGATATAATTAGTATTGTATTTTTGGTTTGATAATCTGGTGTAGTGGTATTACTGTAGTTGATGGTATTGGTGGTGTGTTGGTACAAATGGCCCCGTTGGTGGAGGCGCCGGGTAAAAACGACGGTTATATTATGACTAAAAAACCTTGGTTTAATCAAAATAAAAGTACGTCCATTAGATATGATGCTGGGAAAATTGTCTCAAATGAAAGTCGTTGGTGTCGTTTAGTCTTGAAACAGACCGTTATGTAAGGAGATGGTGAGTGAGTGAGTGAGTGAGATAGTGAGTGAGTGAGTGAGTGAGTGAGTGAATGAGTGAGTGAGTGAGTAAGTGAGTGAGTGAGTGAGTGAATGAGTGAGTAAGTGAGTGAGTGCATGAGTGAGGGAGTGAGTGAGTGAGTGAGTGAGTGAGTGAGTGAGTGAGTGAGTGAGTGAGTGAGTGAGTGAGTGAGTGAGTGAGTGAGTGAGTGAGTGAGTGAGTGAGTGAGTGAGTGAGTGAGTGAGTGAGTGAGTGAGTGAGTGAGTGAGTGAGTGAGTGCGATGTTAACGAAACAGGAGCAGCTCTTGATTTCACTTGACGTTCTTCCTCAATCCCTTCAACTGTATTCATTTATTTCAAGGATATTATATGTAATACAATACGCAAAGGTTATGTTATTGTTGCAGTTTAAAACTACCAACCAACCATGATGTACTCGAAATCCACAATACGGTGATGTAACAAAACAAGTCCATGATAATTCTGTCAGAGGTGCAAATGAAAACAAAGGTAAATTACTGTGAGTCGGCCATGTTTGTGTTCGATGAGGTTCTGGACTGTTCATATTGTTCGCTGTTGAGTAAATGTGTCCTAGAATGTGAAATAACTTAGTTTGTGTGGATTTACTCTGTTAGCAATAAACTTTCATTGGGAAATTTGTTGTTTAAAGTTGTACCGTTTCTTAATTTCGGGCATGGTAAAGTATAATGCTTCCTTCCTCGAATATTTTCACATCTCATGTCTTCTTAAAAGATAAAGATAAAGAAAATATTTACACTTTCGAAAAAGATGATAATAATTCACTTAAAAACAAATTAATATTTTGCACTTTCTACGACTACAATATATCAAGATAAAAAACGAACATATGCACGATAATTGAAATTGTGATGATGTATAATTGAAGAAAAAAAATCCACAGAGTTTAACGTGCCTGAAAAGTATAGTTGTATATGAGGAGCCTTTAAATATTTTATTCGAAAAATTATGTTGTAAATAGAAATAAGTATAGCATAGAATTGTACGGTAATTTTGAACACGTTCTACAAAAATAGTAAAAGTTTAAATATATAAAGGTAACAATTCGTGTGTAGTGTTGAATGTCTCTACCTAATGTGGTTTGTCTAGCGAGCGTGTACAGTACGAACAGCAAACAGCTGTAGTTGTCAGTCTGGCGTAGCTGAAGACAAATGTAGAGTGAGTGATCACTCAATAGTTCGTGTTGACGTTGAATAAGGTTCTGCACAAGGTCACGCCAACTAAACCAGGGAGGTGCGATGTGCTGTAATGCAACGTTCACTTGTTATGAGAAACTTATGACAGGGGAAAATGATGTATTATTCGCTTCGTTGAAAACCGGCGAGACATTTCAATGGGGGATTTTTTTTGTTAGACGTTTTTCAATACTGTAATATCTCAAAATATGGACGATGGAGAATTCACGTTATGTCGCACTGGATAAACAAGACATTGAAAAAGTAACAGTTGTTTGGGAGGACAACACAAATGTCATAGAATATGCTGGAATGATTGCAATTGAAAATCACAACAATGAACAGTGTGTTTGTTATTGAAGACTACTCATAAAAAATATGAAGTTTCCCGTCAGATTATAACAATTGCTAAGCAATCTAAAGCAGTGCTGATGAGTTTCTAAAGTTCGTCTCTATCCAAAATACACGCCTATAAAGAGGACTCCTCAAAGAGAGGCTTATTTATTGCTCACTGTGTAAGGTAGTAAACATCAAGCTTGTCACCAGGAAGGATGCACAGTTTAAAAAAGTGACCACCAATGATTTCTATTCAAATAACAAAAACCACCCGCTTGACAATAGCGAAGACGGGGGCTCATATTCGGTTCTTTTTCAGAGGGTCGGCGATAGTAATTATATCTTGCTCAAGAGAACTACTAAATAAAACTGGTATTTTACTACTTTTCTTACAAACCCATAATGAGAATGGGTAATCCTGAATATTTATGGTCGAAGGTCCATGTGGTTTGGAGCTGTATTTACTATGTTTGAAGGTGGGTGATTTGCCAAATAAAGGGGATGATTGACAGCATTAGTCTCCAACAGTTAGACACAGTTCCTTTTAGTTCGATTTTACCGGCGTGAATTTTGAATTGGGATAGAGATTAGGTTTTACTGACATTCTTTTTGATCTATCCATCTAAAACGATGTTATACAGGGTCATCAACAGACTCTGACATAAGAGATGTATTTATTTAGTGCAGTAAAGTGTCCTTGCAATGATTTAGTGAATACTAAATATAGAAAAACCTAGCTCATCATTTGCTTCATACAAGGTCTACGAAAACATAGAAAATAGCGAATATATATAGAAGTGTACACATGCAAACAAAGGATAACAATTATTATTATTTTTATATCAAAACAGTTTTTAAGCCTATTTATTGCAACTCAACTGATTTATTAACATTTTGCATTGTAAAAATATAATTATTTTACGTTCAAGAGTATATTATATTGTAAAACAATTTTGCTGTGAGAGAAAGGAAGGTTTGCGTCACACTCATTATTCAGGTTTGTCAGCCGTTGTATACGTGCAATAAAATCACAATTGCATTAAATCAAATGGGATTGAGGAGTGTCCGCCTCCCCCCCCCCCCCCCCCCCACCCCTCCCACACCTCCATAAGTACCCGTAATTGTACGCCCTCATACGCATTAATTAATCTACATTCTACATCAACGCAGACACTAAAAATTAACGGCTATGACATGCTTTAGTGAGCGGCGTAATTAATGTTTACATCGGATTCATGAATCTGTACTTACTGTACTTGACAGGGGTGCTTGTCACAGATTAGCGAGTGTGCACAAAGTACTGTGCTTGTTACACTTTAACCTGTCAAACGTTAACTTGTTATACAATATACAGTTCTATTTTGTAATAAAATAAGTAGAGATTTGTCATTGTTATTAAGAACAAATATTATTAAATTAATCAATTCAACTTCATAACAGTTTAAGGCGGAACTCACAGTCGAGTATGTAATAAACACAAATATAAACTGGTCATTAAAAGGTTTGTATTAATAAATAACATTTCAAAGATAACTTTTATGGAACTGGAAACACTGTTATGTTTGATACGCTAAACACGCATAACATGACGTGTTAGTGACAGTCTTACTGAAATAGCATCACAAATAGAATGAATATCCAACCAAATAAAATTAAATAATTAAGAAAACGAAAACCCCAAAAACGGGGCATCGCTTACTGAAAATCAGTTGTAGTAGTTGAGTGGTCTGAGAGATTTTCTTTGATATTGGCAACAACAGAATTATACTAGACGGCTTAAAACCAAATCCGTTAAATCAGCGTACGTATTGAAATTTTTAAGATTTAGGCCTATACATAGGGTATCTTACTAATTATAAAATTCTTAACTTTCTAAAAAAAAAAAATTTGTTAAACATTTAGGCATCTTCATTACAATGTTTATTTTTAAACTTTTCCGCCCATTTATAAACTTCGTTTAACTTTTAGAGAATTTACTAGATTTCAAAAACAACCCAAAACCTGTTTTTCCTTAGCCCTTTTAAATTGAAGAAACCGTATAGAATAGAAAAATGACATCCGCAAAAACGTTGGTCATATTTCATACGTTCTAGTGTAATTAATTCTAAGAGGTAGTTTTTTGGGAGCTGGAATGTGAAATATGAAAGTAGCAAAAGTCGTGTAATGAGTTTTCCAGTTGGAAATTTCAAACTTGTGAGAAGTTAGACATAGTTGCGCAAATTTAAAGTAACCTTTCGCTAATTCGTTTTCACGTTTCCAACTTATAAAAACACTGCAACTCTCGACAATCTCACAAAGTCTCAATTGTAATAAAGGTCTAATAACGTTGCAGGTAATAAAGGTCATAAAACCTGCTGACAGGTCAGTTTCGCGTAATTTTCCCTTATACACAAATTCATTGATTTGTTAATCACGGTTTCTCAAACTGCGAGGCCCGCCTCAAGAGAAACATAACTGATTTTATTTGTTATTTTATTTAATTTCGTTTCATCTCAGGAGGGTTTATATAATACGCAGTTAACAATTTGTGTCATTCGTATTACATTCCACGATGAGTATCCCGTAAGACCAAACGATACACTTCCAGCGAACATACAACGTACAATTGCCTTAGTTAGGCTACTTTAGTTAATGTTATATTTCGTGTTTCGATTTTATTGTATACGGATATCATTTAGAAATATTTGTTGAGACGTCAGCTATTGTAAGAGTGATGAAGTTAGACTTTTAGGTACACAAGTTTAAAAAGCACTACTTTACATGGCTGCAAGATCCTCCGTCCCTTACCTCGTCTTCAATTGTTGCTTGTTACTTAAATAGGTCTTTAAGTGGGCTTAATATACACCTTTATGGTATCATTAATTGATATGAACAAAATGAGTACTCATTTAAGGTCGGTTTACATACTTACTTATTTAAGATTTCAGATTTGTTTTATTTTCCTAACGTTTTTACATAAGATTGCTATCATTGGCCGGATTTATAAAACGTCGCCTCTCAATTTGCCAGGCGAAGAATTTTAGGTATAAGATCTAACGTTGCTATGGTTTCCTTAAATCTTAAATCCTAGGAAAGTGTTTGATTTTGTTAAACCTTAAAGTAAATCGAACTTTACTAATAAGTTTATTCCCTCGTGTTCCGAATACAAATGTTTGTTTGTTTGTATTGAATAACCCTACTCAATGTTGCATTATCGTACAGTGTTGCCTTGCTATAGAATTTCTACGGTGAGAATTACACTTTACAGTTTCCACTCGAGTAATCTAACGAACGAATGTATCTATTATTCATTCAATGATTATTACACCATTAAGACCCACTCAATACTGTCATAGTGTGCGAGCGTTGAGTTCAGAGAAGCGCGGTGGACGCATCGTGGCAGAAACGGGAACTACGATCCAGGCAGCCGTGCGTGAAATGAGCGAGTCTCGTTGTCTCGAGGTCATTGTTTAGGGCTGAATAGTTCCGGAAGGAGCGCCCCGGTCGTCGCCAGCGCTCTACGTGACGCGGGCGGGAAGCTTCACTAGGCGCGCTCAAGCTTGGGTGTGAGCACAGGTGCCGGACTGGTCGAGCGAGTAAGCAAGTATCTGACCGATCATGTGTGTAAACTTGAGTTGTCGTATCCTATCTTATTAACGTTCAGATTTGTTTTTTTTGAAGACGTGTAAAGAGGGAGCCTTAGGAGCGGTCGGTCTTATAAAATTTCCAAAACAAAACATATTTTTTGGGCCATGCACCTTCAACCAGGGGTCGAAATTAACTTTTTTGGCCACTAGCCCTCCGGGCTAGTTGCATCAATAGTTCTCTAGCCCGAGTGCATTTTTACTGGCCCGTAATGAAATAGGTTATATTGATGTAAAACGATCATTATTCATACATGGAAGTTTTGGGTCACAACTCACAATATTCGCCAGGTTTGACGTGTTTTTATGGGGGACTAGGGAGTGAGTGGGAACTATTGTTTACCATAATAAACCTGTTGGCCTAAATGAAAAGGTTTTTATTTTTTATATGTTCTACTGTAAATGGAAAATTATATGATTATGTGATATTAAAAAAGATGCATTGTGACTTAGCGTGAGATATATACTGCTGTAGTCTGTATCTACCTGTAAACACATATAAAAATAACTATATTTTTTACTTGAATACACATTACACACCTCTGGCCCCCACATATAATAAAATAACTGCCAAGTGTGAGCTGTTTTCCAACTTTCTTGGCATGTTCTAACCCTATTTTTGTCGTAGTCACTTGGTTGTTTAGCTTCTGCAACTTTAGATTTAGGTTGAGGCACTCCTTGAATATAACGCCACATATTACAATACCACGATTTTAGGAAGATAACCAAGTGACACTGATAGTTATTGATATTTGCAAACGAAATACGTAATAAGCTAGCTACAAGGCACTGTAGGCCTAGGCTTCACGCTCACGGCACAGAACGAACAGCTGGTGCTAGTGCGTGTATCAGTCGTCAGTGAACTGCGCAGCGCTAGTTCCAGGGTTGTAATTTATAAAAGTATTAATTTTCAATAATAGGTAGCCCACAAGTACTGGAAACTCGCAAGGTGATCGGCGCGAAATATTATGATTTTTTGAACGGCAATTGTAAGCTCTGAAAAACGTACTCGCCCGTCGGGCTAGTGAAATAAGATTTTTACTAGCCCGAGCAAAGTTTTACTAGCCTCGGGCGAGCGGGCGAGCGTTAATTTCGACCCCTGCCTTCAACTATGTTTTATTCACAACACTCTACCCTTACTTTGACGAGCAAAATAAATGTTTGAAGGTTTGTATTTTATATACCAGTAAAACTTCTTTTTAACGAACTCTTAGGGACCTAATTACTATTTTGTTATAAAGAATATTTCTTTATAAAGATGGTACTTTTACATGCACAAGAACCTTTTGGGACATCAAAAACAGTTTGTTGTGTAGATCATTTTGTTACAAAGACGCTTGTTATAAAGAAGTTTCACTGGATTGCGTTATGAGTTATCACACCTTTGTTTATGCATTGAACTTTGAGAAAAGTAGTATCTTTGATAGTTTCAAATATGCAATTTTTTTCGTGTACCGGTAAAAATAAGTGTTTTGTCCTGGGGCAGAAGAGAAATCGTGCACTAGAAACTGTTGAAGATATCGGTTTTACACACAGTTTATAACATAAACAAAGGTACAACAACACAACGCAATATAGTAAATATGAACACTCACACATTTATCATGGTCGCTAATATTAAGGCAGAGTATCGTGAACTTAAAACCTATTTTTAAGGGTATGTGCGGAAAAAGCGTGTCTGTTAGTTCTAAATATTTTATAAGAGCCCATTTACGGTTACTTCTTTATGTCTCGTTTCATGTACACTTAAAAACAGTAAAAGTGAGATGAAAATCATGCATTTAGGGAAAATATATAGACAACAAATGCATTTACCCGTCCATGGATTTAACTTTACGAACAATGTTGTTTGCAAATGTTTTGAGGTCGCCAGGCCAACATACTTCGCCTTTGACAGTGAGGTTCACCAGCCCTCCAGCTCGACAATGTCACCGCAGCCTCTGTTAACAAACAACCGCAAAAGTTCGCTGAATGTTTGAACCAATCACAGGACATTCCACTTCTAGTTTGTATTACGTCATCACTCACGAGGCGATCTAAATGCGATTAAACATCCAAAGTTGTCACAACTAGTATCATGCTAACGAAATAGCAGAGTAGAATAGTTTCAATTTAATTCTGTACATCTCTACTCCCTACTATCTACTTCAAACATGTCCATTAGGGAGAATTTACTGCCTTAGATTGGATACCTGGAAATTCCTAACACAGCGGGCGTGTCTATAATGAGACTTGTGCACTCTACTTAGCAAAATTCTGCCTTTAAGAATGTGTGAAAGAACGCCGTTGATTTTCCACACAGTTCATAACATAAGCAAAGGTACAACAACACAGTGTATTTTATGTATTAGTTTAATATTATTATTATTACGTTAAAGTGTATTTTTGTTATTGTATTATATATACATATATATATTTTTTTTTTTTAAAGTATTACTCTAAGCCTAGGTTTATATATATTGTTTTTATATATAACTATGTGAATCTGTGTAACTTTTTTAATGTAATTTCTTTGTCTTATTCGTTCATTTTCATGTGTTCATATCACAAGTGTATTGTGGATACTTGCCATTGTAAAGAGCGAAAGCTCATTTTGGTAAATAAAAATACTACTATTACTACTTCATTGAGACGGAGAGCATGAAAGGGTCAGTAGATAAGGCTCTGAGGTCGATATGAGATGGTATAGTAGACTTTTAGTGCAATATGTGAATGTTATGTGAAGCAGAGCAAGCAAAAACGCTGAATTACATCGTATTAACAAACTTAAATCATAAGAACCGTTTTGAATAATATCACGTTCTGCAGGTTACTTGACCTATTTCAATTCAGTTTTGTTTCAAGTGTGCTCAATTATTAACTTTTGCACATTAATTAATAGCAAAACTTTGATTATTTGCAAAAGTTTAAAAAAGTTTGAGAACAATATTGAGTTTAAAATTAATTTCCTTCGGAAAATTCAAATAATGAATCATTGTTTTAAAAGGAACATAAGTAAGCGTCTTGTTAAAAAATAGAAGTGAGTGGAAACTCATTCATAAACAATGTTGTTTACAAAGCTTTGACATCATAAGCTGTTTATAAATAAAAGAGAGGGAAAGGTAAACTGACAAACTTCGGAGTTGAGTACAAACCAAAAACTTCAATTTTTAAATGTAAAAGTTTTAGAGTAATATGTATCTGTTTCTTTCAAATACTCTTGACAATATGGATAACTATAAGTTCCTTTTCACGCGTTCACATGGCTGACAACATAATTACTGTGATATGACTGCATAATATTTCATACATCTTGAAGCAAACGACAACAGTTCATTCAGTGGAATAAAGACCAATTTAATTGTACACATTGTATCTCCTTTGTACCATGCACTAAGATGTCGTTCATCAAACATTGATGAATGGATTTATTTTGTTTTCATTCAGTGTAAGAAGAGAAAAAACGAATGATTATTTTTACATCCACGATAGAGGATATAGTAATGATTTGTCTTTGATCCTGTGTAACTAGAGCAAGGAATTATTTATTGTCCATGTTTTAATGCATGGATCATATAATTCTAGCTTAAAATTCAAACAAACTTTACGATGTGATTAAAATAAAAACAATTTGTCTTCAACAGTGTTAACACCATTCAGGATTATTTGTAGCCTAACTGGAAAACAAACAATTTCCGGTGTCATTTTTGTGTACACACATCAGTGAGCATGTATGTTTATTCCTTCTGTAATATGTTTTATTTCATGAACCAATCTACAGATAACATAATTATACCTCTTTTTTACTGAGTCGTATCAGACGTTCTTCAGAATTGAATTGATTTGCTCAACAACAAACGAATCGAGAGTATTTTGTGTGTGCAACCTTTGGTGCAACATTTAACGGTAAATCATTTCAAAAAGAGGTACTAATTGAAATGTCCGACAAAACACAAGTGAGTGGATGGATTGAAACTTCCGTTACTGAAGTGGAGCAAACGTTTGGCTCCGATTTCAAAATACTTTTGACGTGTTTCGTGCCAAAACATTTGCGTGGGTATAGAGCGACGTGGGCTAACAGCAAAAGATGTTTACTCTATCTCTATGTGAACTCTGAAAGACTCTATCTGGTTCTTCATCTTTGACAAATATATAGTAATAATAATTTGCAAACAAAAATAATAATATATCATATTTTAATCCCTTGGACCGAAACTCGTTGAATGAGAGGGAAAGCATAAGAGAGTCGTTCACAATTACGTCCGTATACCTGTCATGTTCGTGCATGAGAGGAATCACGCTTAAAGATTATTGGTCCGGACTGATATCTGTCTGAAAATTCACAACCTGACATTGTCATCTCACTATTAATAGCATTTCACAAGCCAATCGTATTTTGTCCAAGCCTTGAAGGCGAATTGGCGGGAGACCCTAAAAATCCTATTAATTAATTTGGGAACCACGGAGAGTAGTAAGAGGTATAGGAAGACGGGTGTAACGTTTCGCAGTCACCATGGATAGTCAGACAGAGTTTTTATTTCAGTATCACCGCGAACCGTCTCTAAGCGCTTGACAGGTTGCTCTACTATCTGACCACCTGTTCAATGTTCATCTAGCTTTGCTTTTTATACGACCAGTTCTTTGGGCGAGACGTTATCTATATCTTGGTCGTTCATCAATCTGGGGGTATCGCTGGTGGTGGAGAGTTTGTGGGGAGCGGGGTAAAGTGGTTCCACAGCAACCGTGTGGATGCTGACGTCATAGATGAGTGAGTCGGAGCCAATCAGCGGGCGGCTTTTTCAAATACTGACATTTAATTGGCCAGTGTCTCACCTATCTCACATATACAATGTACAGTAAGGTGCTTGACAGGCAATTAGGAAATTTGTCCTGATGAAAGTTTCCGATAAGTGAAAAGAAGATTGGGTGTGGTTAAATGTGCCAACATATTACCATTCTTGCCTAAACTCCAGGCAGAATTGACTTCAAAAGCAAACAAATTGTGTCTGTCACTGTTCAATGGGATAGAGAAGTGATTTACTCAACCTGATATTCATAAGACAAATATTTATGTAAGCTGCAACCCCTACGTTCGTATCAAAAGATTCAAGATGGCCCGGGACAGAATAAATCGTCCTTCTGCTCGTAACGCATTCGAGAAAGGAATATTGGAATTTGTCAGCCCCTATTTTTCTTCTTTTGCAGCCCTTGCTGGTCCCTTCCCTACTTCCACCGATATAAAGAACCTAATAGGCAACACGCGTACGATTTTTTTTGTTAAACCAAACACTTAGTTTAATAGTATTAGATACAAAAAGTATATTAATGCAAGTCGCACGTAAAAAAGAAATTTTTAAATAGGTTTAATGTGGTCGCATTTATTGAAGTTTAAACTGGGGATCTGAAACGCGTACAAGTGGCTGTGACGCAATGGTTCTGTAGACGTGGCAGAACAGACCAATCGCTGAGGCGGTGAGCGTACGCAGAACAAAACTATGACGTCAAAACCACTCTACATGGCGGCGGCTCGTTTTTCGCGCCCTTTTATTTATCGTTACTAAACCAATTATTTTGAGGCATAGACTGATCCGTTTTTCAAAACTCAAAGACACAAAATTATTAAATGAGAGACAAGGTATTTAAAAATCGATTAAAATTTTCATACGCGTGTTCCCTATTATTGACATTCTTTACATCTAGTTCTACTGTTCCCATATCATGTAAAATAACTAAACCTGGTTGAATTAATTCTTGTCAAACAAGAACACCATTGTGATGTCACAAGGATGTCTCAAGGATGGAACTAACAATGAGTCAAGGACCGAACAATAAGCTTCTCACTCCCTAATATGTGTACTCTATGTATGTACTGTACTTGAACACACAATAAGCTTGTATTCTTCGTATGCTCCGAGTACGCAAGGAAATAAGAGGGTTTGTTCAGCTCCAGGGAATAGTCTTTATCTTTCTTTCAATAGATTCTAAATTTGAGAATGAGCAAACGAGGCTGGAGTACTTTGCATTGAAGATTTAACTGTGTGCTTATATACTCCATATGTTACTCTGGTACATTATACGCTGTGCTATATCAGTCTCTACTCAACCAATGGGTAGTTTAAAAGCTTCATTTAAGTACGAAATATGTACGTTTAATTGCTTGTGATTATTGTGTCGTTAGTGAGTATACATTTCGGATTTCAATGACAATTAAACAGACTACCAACGCTGAAATACTGGTAGAGGGGTTTTAGCACCCGTTGAATAAACTGTGGTTCTATGTGTGAGTATAACATTTAAATCACGGGAGATAATATTATGGTTGTTAGTGGTATTTAAACTTTTTTGAACACCTACCGCAATACAATACAGATGTTGTATCATGTGAGGTTAGATAAATCATCAATGTATTAATATAATATTGTAACTATTGACAAACACGATATTCCCCCCTATCGAAATAAAGGAAAATTGAGAGAAAGTATAATTTATATTGCAATAAATAATCAAACTAGTAATAACACAATATATTGTGTTGCATTTCAAAATGAAATATAATTTAAAACTAGAAGCGTATTTTCAATTTTCGTTCTATCTGCTCGATGAATTTAAACAATGCTAATAAGTACAATGTAGTTAACTTTCGAAACGTATCGCTTGTGTTATCGCGCGGCTTCGTTTGGAGAAGAGAATCAAACATATGCATGTTTGTGAACGATTAAAATAATCTAATAATAGACGGTTGTGGCGATTGGATTTCGTTGGATGAGTAAATGTAATAGAGGCCGGTAAATACACGAATAAAGAGAGATGTACTCATTACTCACCGCACAATTCGGTTCAGTGGTTTTATATTCTGGCGTAGTTCGTTCTGTAAATGATAAATTTCGGTTGTACGGGGTATAATAGTGTTACAGTACTCGTATTTATATTCGAAGTAGCCCTGTTCTTTATTTATGGCAATATTTCCATTCGCTCGCTGTATTTTAAAAGGCGAGACGCTTTGCCAATGAAAGGATGTTCAAGTTAAGACTTGGCAATATATTACTATACTAGCATGCTGAAATACATAGACGCATTCTTGTCTCAATTTTACACACATAACACATTGATACTAATCATACTTATTATGTTAATGCATCTGCATTTAAATGTTAATATTTATATTAATTTTGGTACGGTTTCACCATTACAGATGATTATTAAAACTCAATATATAAACAGTAAACAAAAAAAAGTCTAATGAATAGTTGTATAGTGACCGCACAGATGGACGCACAGATGACGCATAGGTGACGCATAGATGACGCATATATGACGCACTGATGACGCATAGATGACGCATAGATGTGATAAATTATCCACCGGTCGAGTAGAATGTGACATATTAAACCACAAACAAATAACTTTTACTCCTGCATAATTAATGAGAGGTATTTTCAATTTTGTAGGAATGTTAAAAAATAAAGTGAAGTACTACGAAAGTTGACTTGCTCCACTCGTCCACCTTTAGTTTTTTTCTGAATCGATAGATTGGAACACAATTTCGTAAAACTAATACAAGTTTGCATATTTATCTTTAATTACCTCATTTTATAGTGAAGATTCGAACTCGATTGGAAAGACCTCATATTAATTATGCAGAAGTAATCAACTCATCAAGCTCAATGTTCAGCTGGTCGTTCGCATTTACAATTATTATTGCACAGACATTCTCGCCCCAACGGAGATTGTTGGAGTTTAATCCATGGTTAGAAAAGTTGACATAGTTCCCAATGCCAATTCTGGAAATATAATTGGATGACTTTTTATTGCTTATATTAACATTTATAAAGCATATTATTTTTGTGAGATTTACAAAAAGTATATTTGCATAACATATTCATATAAGTTTTATAGGTCACCCAACTGAACTGTGAAGCTATACCTGTGCTTAGTTATTAGTCCCAATGTGATTGTATTGTGTTGTATTGTATTGTATTGAATTGAATTGAATTGAATTGAATTGAATTGAATTGAATTGAATTGAATTGAATTGAATTGAATTGAATTGAATTGAATTGAATTGAATTGAATTGAATTGAATTGAATTGAATTGAATTGAATTGAATTGAATTGAATTGAATTGAATTGTTTATATTTTAAGGTTTGAGTTTTCACTCTTTACAACCTAAATTTACGTTTCATTTTAAAAATCGCTTGGTTCCTTAATTATTCTAGTACTAATCTAATGCCTAATTACTAGCAGTATTAACAATTTTAACAGTTTAATGTATGATACATTAAAATACATTTTAGTAAAGTAATAAAGAGCTATTATAACGAACAAACAAAATAATAAATACGCAGACAATATACAAAATAGAGTGATAATAAAGAAGATTAGCAGATTAAAAATATAAAAAAGATGAAAAACAATGTTGACAACATCAGTAATGAAAACGTGCAACAGTCTAGTTTAAACGAGTGTTGTAAAGTATTGTATTTGCAAACCTTTAACTGAATGTGCGTATTTAGGTCTGTAACAAGTAGGTATTTGCGTAATGCAAAATCTTGTTACTTACAACCGTAGAGAATACACATTCAAAATAAATATCACTACAATTTCTGTTATTAACTGCAATGAAATCTCCTCCTATTCTATCTGGGCTTTTCCAAATTGTTAATGGCAATACTAATTATTATGAAAAGAAACATAAAAACGCCACATGTGACATACATATAAGACCAAGGCCGAATTCTTACATAAAAAAATAACTATAACAACATTAACAATAATCATGATAATTAGCTGGTGTAGTGGCCATAGTCCACTATGTTTTGGCATAGTAGGTCATAGGTCCAACATCTCATCTAAGCTACAGATTTAAACTGAACAGATTTACTGAATTTGCCATTTCAGAGATTTGTCAGGATTTTAATAACAAAGAAAAGTTTAAAATTGAGGCAAATTGTAAATGGATACTACTAACAGAAAAATATTATTATTTTAGATATGTACTTATACTTGAATTTTAGTCAACACGAGTGCAACATGTTGTATGGGCCACAACAATTATTATTGTTATTATTCGTAATAGAGAAGCATGTTTCAACAAATTAAGTGTGTGGTATAGTTTTAATTAATGTAAAAATTGGTGACCATGGAGACAATTAATAATGAACAAATTCATTGACTATACTGACAACGTGCCCGCGTAGAATTTCAACTCAAATAATATCAAATTGATAACATCAAGGAAAAGAGCGTATGTGCGCATAGCAATGAAATGAAGACACTATACAATGTGATTACTTGTTAGAACGGTCCAGTTACATCGAACAGGTGCCATTAAGATATCTATACAACGTTCACCCCTTTGCACACATTTGTATTCAAGTTCTTTCCACAAGCATTGAAATAGATTGCATGATAATTTCGAGAGTGCGCCTTTGGGAACCAATGCAAAACGTGCTTCGTGGCGCGTGACAATAGAAGTAAAGCGTATTTTAAATGTTGATATGGGGTGAAAAGTACAAACGTGGTCTGTCTACATGAGGCACGTTCATAACCCAGCGCTAGTCAGTGTCAGAACGCAGCCTGCGTGCGAGGGTGTATACCAGTCATTACGGTGTTGTAATGGCGAGATATGTATTCTCTCTTAATTAATAGCGATGCACATCCGCACAATTACATGAAGTTGTTACATAAATTATTTTAAACTGCAGCAGTGATTAAGTTTCCTGTATTTATTTTCATTTATCATTCAAATTTAATTTATAATATTAAAATAATATTATTATTTTCAAAAGTCCTAACACCTTGTATAATGTATGATACTCCTCAATAGGTTTTCTGTATCACTATGGTCGTCTTCTATTTGAGTATGTAGCGTGTGTTTACAGAATAATAATAACAATGACATTCTACAGTCTGAGATACATAAAAAATATGTTGACGTAGACGTTTGTCAGCTATGTCAGTCGGTTTACCACCTTCTGAATCGTATATTACAGAGGCCGTTAACAGCTGTACGGGTCGCTAGAAAAATTGTTGGTGGTGGTTACTGGGGAGAAGATTTTAAAGTTGAGGCTTTGAGAATAAAAAAGAATTAATTAATTCAATTCAAGTCTTTATAATAATTATATAACGCGGATTCACAGAATGTGTTATAAAAACCGACAATTTTCTTCTCTGTCAATCTTTCGTGAACATGTTTTTGAAAAGAGTAAAATGTAATTGGTTATCATAATATGTGAAGAATGCATGTTTATATCTGTGCTTTGCGCATTTGCTAATGTGCCTATGAGTGTACTTGTTGCTAATCGAGGCCTACTGGTGCTAGTGGCGTAGCGAGGCCGTATAATCACCTCATTGTCGTGTAACCGCACCCCAATTAGTACGAACTGTCTCCGCTAGGGTGCGAATAGATTGTCCAATGTGAGTAGACGTGATGATAACACTGCCATGATCCAATTTCCTTGCCCAGGTCTGCTTGTCCGCTATCTATCGCCACCTAGTCCACCGCTAAGTAGCAGGATCACATTATGCGGGGTGGGGGGACATTCGACATTCCTACTGAACGAGTGGTTGGATGCTTATTTATGAATCAAGAACTGTATCTCCATAATTTACACCCAAGATACACAAATTTTTCTCACTTTCTTTTTGTCGTAGTCCTTTTTTATTTTTTTTGTACCGATTGTTTCCGTGACAAATTGAAAACATGGTCAGATAAAACAACGAAAATTTAATATTTAGTCACAATCGTATGCATTAAATGTTTTTTTTTTTTTTTTTTTTTGTAAAAATACCAATAAAAATAGAGCCACGATCCAAATCATATTTAAAATTTAAAATGTGTTAGGTAAAACATGCGTCTTTTTGAGTGTGGGAAATTCATAATCTGCTAAAATTATGAGAATAATAAACAAAAAGTGTAACTTATTTTCAAAGCGTCATGTTATGTATATCTTATTGGATCATGGGCTACGGGTGTGTCATACACAGAGTTATAGTTACTTTTCGAGGAATTCACTTATGGCCGGTAGCCTATGTGTAATGAAGATTGATGCAATGTCAAGAACGTCTTCAACACTCTTCGTCAGAACTTCTAAACGAAAGAAAATGAAAAATAAAACCTCTATTTTAGGGTCAATACTGTGTGGAACTTAGAGCCGACACTTTCATAGGAACTAAAATCACCAGATGTTTTCAAGCGTTTGGGCAGAATTCTATTGCAAGTTTTCTGTGTCTGAGTTGATACTTACTACGAAGCGAGAAAAAACTTTCTTTTACTGCGCCGCGAACAAACGAAATAACAAAGAACACAAGAAGAAAATTGATTCTGTATCAAGTGTTGATGCGGTCTAGATCAAAATGTAATTACCGACGGAACGGGTTAAACGTGTGTCTGTAGTACTGTGCTTGGATTTATTGCTTCAGTTATGCAGGTTGGGCTCGGAACTACAGCTGGTGCCGGATCCAATTACTAACGAGAGGGCAATAAAGCGCCCTACCGGGTACCCGGCTTCGCATTCACAGCGGGGAGCGAGCGGACAAACCAACGACTGCGAAAAACTCGCAAATCGTCCCCCTCGATTCGTTGCTCTAGTCTCACTAATTTGTACCCAACGTTCTCTTTCGCTGCTATTCTTCGCACAATTCAATTTTTCTAACCCATAATTCTACAGGTAATTATTTCAATTTGTTTCACTTCACATAATAAAACACAAATCCCACATTAACCTATTTATTATCAAGTAAATGCGGTTCTTTGAAACAGATGTTTGCAGCAAAGAGAAAACTTTTAAAATATGAGGAAAATTAAAAGCATTCTAAATACGTGTTTCCGTTGTCATTTGAATATAAGCTCACTTTTAACTTTTAAACCGATTTGTGTAAGCGCAGCATTTACAAATATTAATGCATAACGCTGCAATTGAGGTTGAGGAATCAATAGATAGGCTCTAGAGAGTTTGGACGAGATCGGAATAGGAAGTCTAAACGAAATTTGGACGGCATGAAAAGTGTTCGTACGGATATAGCATCAATATTTACAATCGTGCACGGTTTGAGGAAGTGCGGAATGTGTGCCACGAAAATTAATATTAGGAGAAGTGCGACGTAACTGAACAGAGTCAATGTGGTATTAGTATTGTGTTGGTTATAGTAAGCGAAACATGCTAACAAATGTTTCAGCCATATCTAAAACAAAATGTGCTTCGTGAAACTCTTCCATTTAGCTTAATACATCTGATTGAAAACTAAAGACCTGCACCAGCGAAGTTAAATAGAAGCAGCAATAAAAGAACACAAAGTAATAAACTGAACAGAAGTAATAAAAATTAAATATGAAAAAGTATTTCGGTCCAATAAAAGGGCAAACGAACAGACTGCACAAAGAAAATAAAGGAAATCAACTTTTATATAAAGGATACAAGAATAAAAGTGGCGAAGAATGAATTCAAATTATGAAATAACAGGGAAATGGAATTGTAAAAGTGATGTATTTTTTTGTGTAGATTTTTTTTATATAATTCTAAAAGTGCGCTAACTGAGTATGTGCCAAATTATCTTATCAAGACAACGACGACACGACTGATCAACATGTACTGCAGCAAAGACTACGCGGGTATTTGCGTGAGTGCGTGTGTAGAACGCATGAAGCCTGCTATAATCCCACGCTGTGAGCCCTCTCCAATCCGCGTCATATTCGCAGAGTTGGCTAATAGTTCTTCTTCAGCACGGCTTAGGTCGTCGGCTTTACGCGCTCACTAATACAGGCTGGATGCTTTAAAAAGGCTAAAGATTGTAACGTAATGAATTTACTGCCCAGACCCGCCTCACATACGAACCCCCCCCCCCCCCCCCCCCGTAAACTTATTCGACAGATTTATTTTATAGATCGGCGAAATCTAGAGCTCCTACGAATAGACTTGATATTGGACGATCGATTTTTCTTATAGTTTGAAATTGCTGACCAAGAAGAACGTTTATTTCGGAAACACTCTAGCCGCTTCCCGCTCGAACTCGAACTTTAGCTTTTTGTTCGGGAACTCGATAAATTGGAAGCGTGTGTCAAAATCTTTTTATGAGTTTGTAGGAACGACGGGGGGTGGTGGGGGGTAACAAATGCTCCCGTATTCTTGCAAGCTCTTCATCGCACATGTTTTCGATTTCAATATGAAACTATGAATCGTAGCAGGTGTTTGTAAGTTGATGTGTGTATCCTGCTGTGTGACATGTCATGCATTGTGTAGTCGCGTGCATTACCGCCGTTCAAGACTGCAGTTAAGGACTTTGAAACAGTTGTATGTTTATTTGGTATTCATATCTTTATCTTGTGAAACGAAACAATTGTTCAATCCAGATATGCAAACATACGTTTATAAATAGTTAAATACTTGGTTTTGAATGGCAGTATGTCACGTTGGTGTATTTGTTTAATGTGGTACTGTGACAAGTCAGATAATCTATGTTTAGATTGACGCCACTGGCTTGTTGAATTATTTCTTGGGTGGTTACTGTGTTACTTGTGGTTTTTATTCTACTTTTGTGGCACTTGCTCTTTTACTTTATTTGTTTTTATGTTTGTATGTTTTTACGTCTCGCGATAGTGGTCGAGCGGAGATTCCAATCAAGTTGAAATTTGGTACATAAAACAAACTTCGATGTGGAATTGAATGCCATTAGTTTTGTGACAACATCGTTCAAGAAGTGACTTTTTACTCAAAATAGTTTTCCAAAACAAAATGGTGGCAAAATGTAAGATATTCATTCACTTTATAGTAAAATTCCGTCCCGTTCCGTCACGAGTAGGTTTAGGTTAATTTTAACCTGATCTGATAGGTATTGTGGTGGAAAATTCCTGTCAATAAGTGAAGAAACTAAGCCAACGAAAAATCTAAGCTATGCACATTCTTATATATTGAACAATGGCGGTATAATTTTAAGCACGTTTTGGCCAAATGTTCGTGGAAGTGCTCGCTTATCAACGCGTCACACAGACCCCTAGTCATATATCGGTAAAGTACGCGTACAGACAGATGTACATACGTCATCGTTGGATATTGTGAACATTTTGAATCTCTATTAACTTTTAATCTCACGGTTCATTGAATTGGCGCTCGCTTGTTTGTTCGGTATATTCAGCGTAGTAGTAGCGAGCTGTCGAGATAACGTCACAACAAACTGTTGCACACATACTCATACACACACACACACTGCACACACATATACACGCTGAGATATGGGCGCTCATTGTTACCGCACGCAATGATATGTTATAACTGCACTGTCGAACATGGCAACGGGAATGGTATTTCTATACTAACCCGAGATAATAATGCTTATTTAAGATCAATAATATGTAATTTAAAAAGCAAGAGTTTATTTTAGACAATATGCAACCCCAAATTTTCAATCAAAATATTGTTCTTAGTAACTCAGTGTTATTAACGTTTTGCCTAACAAGGGCACAAGAAATATTTCTTTGAAATTGAAAGTAATAACGTTAACCCACATTTTGATAAAATTTTCGTTAAGGGTGAAATGAGAAAATCGTATCAACATATAGATGGTTGTCAAACATTTTATTCATTCAAGTAAGTAAATTAAGGAAGTTTCAAGAAAGGTTCAGAGTCAATGAGGTTGATTTTCATTATATAGAGGATAAGGCTATACTGACCACTATAAATGATTGTCAGCTTTTCGATTATGCAAATAAATAAAAAAAAAAAAACAATTCATAAATTCATAATGAGTATCACTGTATGTATAATATGTTACAAAT
Source organism: Isoperla grammatica (assembly GCA_945910005.1). NCBI lineage: Eukaryota > Metazoa > Arthropoda > Insecta > Plecoptera > Perlodidae > Isoperla > Isoperla grammatica. The sequence goes on along the minus strand of OX246737.1, from coordinate 112,502,135 downwards.
TAGGATATTATAATAACTTTTACCCGTGGACGCCATTTCACGGCTGAACTGTACGGGAACCGACATGTACGCCGTTTCGATAAACCAATTTCAAAACCAATTTAACATTAAACTATGCATTACGCTTGCAATTGCTGGGAGCAAGCTGGCTGGCAGACGAAATGTCGGCGGAATAGGGAATAGTGTCAGAGTGCAGATAACGACTCTTTGACGACAGTTTCATTTTTCCGGCTCTACTTAAGCAAAATATGAAATTCGTGAGTGTAAAATACAATCATCGCAAATCTATGTAAACGAGCGGTTAAGGCTGCATGCCCAACTACCCTGCAAAACCGCCAATTTCTATCTGTTAAGATTGGTTTAAAAATTTTCCAATGTAAAACAAAATGTCGTGTCCTAGAGAATTTAATTCTTTCTCTTTCGAATGCTTTTTGTTCAAATAAATATTTATGCTTTTCAAATATTCTTGTTTATGTGTTGTTGCAAACACACCTTTCCAATTAAAATTAGAACATACAAAAAATATCTATTGGATCAAAGAAAGATTCGTAGGAAAGAGTGCTTAATACTGTAAGAGATGGCATATTTTGTTTCACTTCATGCATTTAAAGAACTTTAAAGCAATATTAACATACATTAATTGGGGTTCCGCAGAGTAGGTGGTCATGCAACCTCCTTCTTGAATTAACTACTTCGAAGAAGTAAAATCATTCTTACCCGGCCATATATTCCCAACCCCTCCAGACCAATTCTCCAGAATATGTCCATTAATCGCTCAGCCAACAACGTTGTTCAACGAGACGCCACCTAACCCTACGTTATTAGACTTACTAAGACCATTTTAATCCAATACGCTTTTGTGGTTAACGTTTCTGTAAACCCAATTCTAATTGAATTCGGAAGCGAATCGATAATCGCTCCAGTACAAGTTGGCCATTCATTATCAGTCTGTTCTATCGAACCGTCGTGTGGGGTCGATTGCAGCGCCCGGTGAAACGTCGTGACGTCATGAAACGTCGGGGGCATCTCAACTCAAGGAACGGCCGCAGGGAACGGAACGGAACCACTCATGCATGCGAAGAGGACGCGCGGTCTGGTCCAGTTCCCCCGTTCCCCCGTCTCTCTTCGGAGAATTCAATTTCCCCAACATTCAGACGGGATTTTGTTATTGAGAGTTTTCGGGTGCGCCGTTGGTCGTGCAGCTATTCTCACACATAACTTAGCTGTGCAGCCGAGTACACATGAGAAAGAGGAAAACAAAACACTCGTGACATTCTTTTTGACATGGGATTTCCGAGAGTTGAATATCTATCAACCTTTGATAAATATACAACTTTAAAACCCGCCAGTACTGCTACCAACATCATTTAAATGAACTCATTTAAACATCATTTAATGACATCATTTAAGCTGCCTGTAGGATTCCCTAATGGATCATGTAATGATGGTCTAGTGACATCATTATGAATCGAAAAGGTGGGACATTTAGAGAAACTTAAGACATCATAAAGATGTCATCATACTGATGCAATAATGACTTCCTAAGGAAATTAGTGAATTCATTAAGGGCTATTTTGAGGAACTCATTTAGACTTCACTTTGTTTGTTGGGATAGTGGTTGAGCAGGGGATGAGCTACGACATTTGATGTTTACTTCGATATTTGCAAATACATGCTAGCCAACGGTTCAGCCGCGGTCGCTTAGCCGGTTTCCATACGAACGCCGAAGTTAAGCAACCTCGGGCTAGGTCTGGAGGTGGATGGGTGACCACTCTCCTCTGAAACAATATTCACCGTTGGTTAGAGCGGATTGGAGGGTTCGAAAGTTTGTGTAAAAGCTTCGTTCTTCTCGTCAACTGCTCGGCAGTCCAGGTTAGTGGAGGGACCTATATGACTGGTCAAAGCTACATCGTCTTTTCGGATGGGACGTAAAGCTGATGGTTCCCTTGGTACTTTACGACAGGAGTAGGCTACGTGCCGGTACCAGGCTTCCCCTCCTCCCCTCCTCATTATCATTCACCAATTATCACTCATCAGGCTGAAGAGGGCATTGTGCCCTACACTGGCCTTAATTACAATAAAATAAAATACATGCAGGTAGCTCACGAGCCGTGATGCCAAGTTAACCCTACAACTGTGTTTATAAGCAGGTAGACTCAAGGTGGATCACGGCCTGAATTTGTAATTCCATGCCGTCACTTTTAACGGAAGTTCGCCATAACCAACCAACCAACCAGAACATTAATAAGATAATTTAAAGTTTCCGGGAAGTTCGCCATGCCAATTCGAAAATATGTATTCACAATTTGGCACATACACTTCCATTACTATAAATACATGTTTTTTTTTTTTTGAACGTGTACAATCTTTCACGACGTTCCAATAATCTTTAAACATTTGTCAGGCATTTACCTGCGAGTCTGTGAGTTTCGTTACCCAACGCTTAAATAGATCGTGCATATTATTAGTAGCGATTCAGTCCAATGTGCTCTGACTCCACTAATATGAGGTCATAGATGATCAGCCTGGACAATAGCGACGCTACCAACACACGGATAGAGAATCTTCGGATTCAGTTCATCATTGGTTTGATTAAGTTTATTGTGTAACGTTCTTCCGTGCGCTTCAGAGAGCGAGCGAGTTATTTCACAAACAGGCCAATCAGAATCAGATATTTCGTGTGTTGCTACAGATCACGTATGATGATCGACTGCAGCGAGCCAATCAGGAGCCTAGTTCTGTTTGTTGTACAGCGTGGCGTCACCATCGACTGCCAATCAGGAGCTTAGTTCTGTTTGTTGCACGACGTGGCGTCACATGATCGACTGCAGCGAGCCAATCAGGAGCCTAGTTCTGTTTGTTGTACGACGTGGCGTCACATGATCGACTGCAGCGAGCCAATCAGGAGCCTAGTTCTGTTTGTTGCACGACGTGGCGTCTCATGATCGACTGCAGCGAGCCAATCAGGAGCCTAGTTCTGTTTGTTGCACGACGTGGCGTCTCATGATCGACTGCAGCGAGCCAATCAGGAGCCTAGTTCTGTTTGTTGCACAACGTGGCGTCACATGATCGATTGCAGCGAGCCAATCAGGAGCCTAGTTCTGTTTGTTGCATGACGTGGCGTCACATGATCGACTGCAGCGAGCCAATCAGGAGCCTAGTTCTGTTTGTTACACGACGTGGCGTTACATGATCGACTGTGAGCCAATCAGGAGCCTAGTTCTGTTTGATGCACGACGTGGCGTCACATGATCGACTGCAGCGAGCCAATCAGGAGCCTAGTTCTGTTTGTTGTACAGCGTGGCGTCACATGATCGACTGCAGCGAGCCAATCAGGAGCCTAGTTCTGTTTGTTGTACAGCGTGGCGTCACATGATCGACTGCAGCGAGCCAATCAGGAGCCTAGTTCTGTTTGTTGCTCGACGTGGCGTCACATGATCGACTGCAGCGAGCCAATCAGGAGCCTAGTTCTGTTTGTTGCACGACGTGGCGTCACATGATCGACTGCAGCGAGCCAATCAGGAGCCTAGTTCTGTTTGTTGTACAGCGTGGCGTCACATGATCGACTGCAGCGAGCCAATCAGGAGCCTAGTTCTGTTTGTTGTACAGCGTGGAGTCACATGATCGACTGCAGCGAGCCAATCAGGAGCCTAGTTCTGTTTGTTGTACAGCGTGGAGTCACATGATCGACTGCAGCGAGCCAATCAGGAGCCTAGTTCTGTTTGTTGTACAGCGTGGCGTTACATGATCGACTGCAGCGAGCCAATCAGGAGCCTAGTTCTGTTTGTTGCTCGACGTGGCGTCACATGATCGACTGCAGCGAGCCAATCAGGAGCCTAGTTCTGTTTGTTGCACAACGTGATGTCACATGATCAATTGCAGCGAACCAATAAGAAGTCAAGTTCTGTTTGTTTCTTGACTTCGTGCGATGCGATCAACAAAGCGAACTATCTAGTGTCTTGCTCAACACAGCCAATCATATCGACGTGACCCATAGCGAAGCTCCTAATTGGCTCAATCTTAACTCGGGCGTTCAGCGTATTGTAAATGACGTCAATTTGCAGCATGGCAGTAAGCTCAGTTTAATCTTAAGGTTGCAAGAGCGGCTTAAGGTGTGACGTGCTTTCCTCAAGAACATGCAGTCCAGTTCACTCATTGCTTCAACGAGGAACATTATATGTCGGGCATAATATGCTGGTCAACTCCGTGCTGGTTATTCATGTATTTACCTTTCAGGAATGTTATATGGTCATAGCAAAACAATTCTATAAAATATTGATGCAAAGTATTGGCCACGACAGATCAATAACTTAGTATACGTACTATACTGTGGATACAAGAAACGGTAGCACGTTCTGTAATGTATAGTATACCCCACATTGCCCAATATGTCGTCTACAAGTTGAAGGCAATTCAAAGATGTTTCTATTGTAATCATTTAGGATGCTGCCAAACTTAGAATAAATGTCTACTATTTAAAAGCTGTTATCTACTGCTATTCACACTCACAGTAAACAACTTACTTAAGATTTGTTAACACGATTCCTTCAAAGGCAATTTCTTTGTCGTAGTTGTATACACTTGCGAATTGCAAAATGGGAACTGTCTTTTTTTCGTTCGGTCTAGTTGTGAATATTTCACATTTTGTTAACCTATTTCATAAAGGTTTAAAAAATAAATCTATATAGTTACTGCGTTTACATCTCAAATACATCACTTGGTGTATTACGAAGGTCTGCACACAACAACAGAGTGATAGAGATCATATAACAACAATGCTGGAACTCTCGCTATATCTCACATTGTTTGCATGGTCGAACAAATATTTGTTCATAGCGTTGTGATATCACATCAGCATTAATTGTATTAACACTTCATTCGTAGTGGACACAAATATTGGTTTTAATTTGTAAACAGAATACTAATTGGTTCAATAACTCAGAAGCAAATTATCGCTTACTAACGCGCTTTCTACATGACCGGACCTGTGTTTGTTGTGTTGACATTGCACAATGTTGGTAGAATCTCTCAAGTATCGCCATTAATTAATTGCTTTTCAGTGAATTATTTGTCAAATGGAAGCCAGAGGCAGTGGTGTGAAAGTTTGCTACTGAATATAGACGTTTGACGCTGAAACGTGGGTGGTTTGTGGGACAGACGGCTGTCTCAACTCTTAATTCTCGGGGGGGCAGTTTCAGAGAGAAATAAAGCCAGCTTTGGCGGGCTTAGCTTCAAAATAAATTTATTTTCATTACAGAACTTTGTGTAAATCTGGGCGTTAGAGGGATCAGGCATTGGTTCTTTTACTCATTCGAACAAGAATATACGCTAGCAAAGGTCGCTTGTCTGTGTGTTTGTTTATAGAGGGGACTAATGTGTTATGTAGTGATCCAATGTAAGCTTTTGATAACAGATAAGATAAGATAAGATTGTGTTTATTAAGCTTCGCTAGATATTATTGTCGTACATATACCTTTTTATTAGTATCAATTACATATATATATATATATACTTACAATTCAGTTTTTTAGTTTTTTTTTTTTAGTTGGATAGAACCATGGGATATAGAAAGTCTGTGTTCTACGGCCTAAGCTTATCTCGAAGTTATTATTAACGGTTATTTTAAGCCTACAACATGAGGGAACGAAGCAGCCTGAACGTGTGAGACGCATTTTAATTTCTGTATTAATTTTACCTTTCGTTTTGTTGATGAGGGTTTAAGCTGGAAAACTAATCCATTTCCGTAATTCTGCTAACATTCGGTGTACTGGGAAATTGTTCAAAGTAAAATACGAAAAACAAATAGTTTTCCAACGAATATTTTGAAAGTTAATTAAGTTGTTTAAACTCGAATATACAATTCAGCATCGTACTTAGAGAATAAATCCCGACAGAAAATTACCTGGTTACGGAGACGTCGTTCAACACCAAGTAATAAACAATTATTCTACATATTATTTTATTTAGGAAATAATGAACATGATCTTTAATTAACAGGGGCTGCTTATTCTTGTACTACTACGATACAAACTCCTATGTCATGATAGGCAGTGATTTATCCTCTGAAATTTAACAGTTGTTTGAAACTAGTATAAATAATTATTATTTTGATAAAATTATTTCTCTATTACCGTAATCAAGACAGACAAGCGTTCGAACATCGGATTTCGTGGAATATTCTAGTTTTATTTAATTTAAACACATTGAAATTTACAGAATTTCGTTCTTTTCACAAAATAAACATAATTACATACACTTTTAGTGATATAAAAATAAACGTGTAATAAATGTGTGTATGTTTAATTTGTATGTATGTACTGTGTGTGACTACAGGCTTAAATTCACGCGAAAATGTAGAGACTAGTTAATCCTCTGCTGTCTGTTATCCTTATGATTTCGTTTATTAAATGAAAGAGATGTGGCATAATATTATAATTTCACAGGTAATCTAAAAAATAAGCATCCTCACCATAGACTTTACACAAAAGGGTTTAACTTCATGAAAGTTTGTCTCATTTCGCACCGGTATTTCTCAACGCATCACGCTCCGTATTATGGAAAACTTACCAGGATTTTCAATGTTTCTCTTCTTTCAACCTTGACAACGTGAAACACAAAGCTGCCTCGACAGTCGACACGTTGGTGGTTAACGTAAATTGTATGAAATTTTTCTTGAGCTTTCTCACTCCGTCATAAAAGAAAAAAACAAACCTGGGGAATGGTGTGTGCTTTGTCATCTTGTCTAGGTCAAATATGTACGCACTAGACATTTAAAACGATAAAGCTTTCCTCAAAATGCTATTTTTTTTTTTAACACCAACACCTCAACTGCGTAGTTTTTCCCCACGATAAACCCTTTACCTAATGACTGGGGAGTAAAACAGTACAGTCTGCTTCATAAATTAACCTCCTGCAATGAAGGGAGGGAGGCAAGCAACTCTATTTTTAATAGGGTATTAAACATTTAACGGTTTCGGAGGAACCGATTTGATTACAAACTTGGTGGTTTCGAAGTTCATAAAAGGAAATGTTACGTAAACAACAAAAGGGGACAGATACTTTACAACACCTGTTTACAAGGTGATGTATTGGCTCACATATTACGAGAAACTTGTTTAGTTGTAGATGCAATACTGATGGTTCGTTTCTGTTCGTGAGAGAGATCATGGCCAACCAGCGCAGTCACTTAACAGAATATCTTTACTGTAGAATATTATTACTAAGAATGCTTTAACCGTTGCGAAGCGGACTTCAGTACTCATAACAACATAACCTTACATACCTTATCTTTGCAACGTGTAACGTAACCTTGGGTATTGGTAATGGTCTAGAGTAATAACGGTATTCCACCCCTATGATGTAAATATACATTCATTCAACCGTATGAAAAAGGCACCCGATTAACACTTGGCAACCGTGGCCTGAAAACAGCGAGAGTCGTATTTACAGTTGACGCACGCTGGGGTCATAATAGTTGGTAGGGTCAAGCACTCGTGATTACATCGGGTTAATTGAAGGGTGGAAGGTGAGGGGGGGGGATGACAGCTGTACCATCACGCGGTCTCAAATAGGATCACAGTCTCGGGCAATGTAGGACTCGCCCGCAGCAAGTAGTAATACTCAGTGTGCATTGAGAATATAGGTCCCGTCATAGGTAGGGAATACTCAGTGTGTGATGGGATTGGGAATAGTACCCGCAGCAGGTAGTAATACTCAGTGTGCATTGAGAATAGATCACGTCATAGGTAGATAATACTCGGTGAGTGGTGAGAATCTATAGGGCTCGCCGCAGGTAGTAATACTCAGTGGGCAGTGAGAATAGGACCTGACACAGAATACTCTATGTGTGGTGACAATCTATACTATAGGGCCCGCTGCAGGTAGTAATACTCAGTGGGCAGTGAGAATAGGACCCGCCATATAGAGGAGAGGGAATATTCAGTGTGTATTGAGAATATGAACTATACCATAAGAGACGGCTGCGACAGGGCATGCGACAAGCAGCGAATACTCGGCTAGTTGTGAGGAATTATTGAAGGTAAATAATCAGTAGTGCATGAGGTAGTGCATTCTTGATGTTGCATTCTTTACGTCAATGTAGGCTCCCGCATTACGTAGAGAATACTGAATACTGAATGGTGAGTGGTGAGATAAATTAAGTAGCAATCATTCAGGTCAGTTTCCTAAAACGACATCGTCAACTTTAGTGTGTCATTTAAAAAGGGATTTGGATTTATTATCCTTCCGTTTTAAAATGACAGTGGATTAGAGACATCGGGATGTGAATATGGAGACGCGCAGATTAATTGACATTTGGAATAATTTACGCTCAAGACCGACGTTTGAGTGGCGCCGCTTCTGATTGGCCAGTTGGAGAGGGGAGAGCTGAGATGGGCTTCAACGATCTTGCCTTCCAAAGACGCCAACACATTGCACACTTGACCATTTGTACAGGTTCAAAAACAAGTAAACTTGACGATCTGTCGACTAAGAAGGAAACACTGATGAAACATTAGGTTTTAAGTTTATTTGTTCAGAATGACAACAGTTTGTATAGAACCAACGAATCTTGGTCCAGTGTAAACAGTCAAAGTATCAAATCTTCCCTCTTGAGTTCTTATGTAGTTTGCCCACAGTAAGCCTACTCGTAGTTTCAAACTTCACTCATTTGTTGCAGTTGGTGACGGGTAATCGTTACTTTGATTGGAGTACCTACGAAAGATTCTCATAAACACACTGTATTCTGGAATATAGGTCTGCCACACAACTAAAAGGTTAAATGTGGATTAATAAAAACAATATTATTTGTATTATTTATTTTAAATACACAACATAATATAAAATCCCATTAGTGCACACAATTAAAACTGAAAATACAAACATTTTAAACACCTATAGAGATAAACATAACATAATTATACTGGGAAAAAAATAAACATAATGCAAATTACAATTCGAATTCGGCATTAGGGGCTCCAGCAATAGACAGTAACAGCTACTACTGCAATAAGTGTCAATAAAACCTCTAACATGACAAATAACCTGTCTACACGCACTGTTGCAGCATATTTTGTACATCATATAAAAACTGCTCTGGAATATTCTGCACATGTAAGCTTTGAATATTGACCTTTGTAAGACCCATGTTAAATTACGAAATTTTTAACACGGTATATAGTTAGTCACGCACACGTGCACGCTTTCACACGCATACAGACACTCCCCCCCCCCCTCCCCACAACCCCCCGCGGCGCCAACAAATGCATTAATTGCAAACTCTGAATATTCTGCTCAGATGACTTAATTTAACTAGCCTGAGTTTTACATAGTATAAAGTTTTGAACCGGTTGTAAGTTGTTGCTTTTTACGTTACCGTATTATTGTGGGGCTCTGTTTTGCACACGGAGCGAAGTGATAACCTGTATTAGGAGCATGTTAAAATATAATACATGGCTATGTTCTTCTCCCTTTCAGAGGGAGGTGTATAGGTGAATGGTTTAAATTCTGTATTGTATTCACGAGAACCAAGTTATTTGCCGCACACAACATTTACCTATACACATTACAACACAAATATAGCAGAACAAAACAAAGTCCTTGCGGTGTAATAAAAGCAACAATTAGAACTGCTTTATGATCGTTGGTCTCGTTGATATTATACTGAGGTTTTATGTATCTGAGATCCCAGCACTAAAACCAGGTCCATTCGATTAGCAAGGCCAGCGGAGACGGATCAGGCAAGTAGGAAATTGCCTGTCCGGATAAAACGGGATTGTAACTGCGAAGCCTCAAGACCGATAAGTACCCATAAGCCTGGTAGACGGAATATTATACTGAATCGTACTTCCTCTACCAGCACACACCAGTTGAATTGGAAATATTCTTTGCGGGAATGGCTTAAATTCCTGATACTGTCATTACAAACAGCTATTATTATTACAACCGTGGGAGCACTGATTTTGAACAGTTACTGAAACGCGCATTTTATTCTAGAATTGTTGACAGTACTTTTAATCCCTATTTATTAACTTTATTAGAAACAGATTCAAAATGGAAGATAATTGAGTCAATAAATGTATGTTTTACGCATCACAGCGCTTCGAGCCTTCTCCACTACACAGGCGGAGATCAAGCAGGTATTTAAATGGGCATATTGTCATGTGCTTTTGATTATTTACAAGTAACAACAACATATACTGAAGTTTTATGACAAGTGACAAAATATATGTAAGGGAATGGTGATGGTAGTTATATCTTCGGGGGTATAGTCACAAAAGTATTCCTTTTTTAGGGGGACGATTAAACCAATTAATTTCTTGGGGGATCCACCCACATCGTCCTACTTCAACCATTGACACATAAATATAATACATCACGATGAACCTTGTTGCGTAACTGTCACACGAGACACAAATGCGTCCTAACAACAAGAACATTTCAACATGAATGAAAGCTGAAAAGCTTCTTCGGCGTTGCCACAATCCAGATCGTCCCCACGGACCCAGAGGAGCGTCTTAACAAGTTTACAACAATCACTCAACTTCTCAGCCAGCTCTCACCTCATTCCTGTTAAAACTTGTTGCATATTTTATAGCCCCCTAGCTGCTGCACGAGACTACTGGGATTATTGACTCGGAACACGAGAAATATCCATTCCGCTCATGCTTTTAACTTCTATGTTTGTACACAAAACCTCAATGCAATGTAAATTATTTGTATATAGTGTACTTTTCAGGTAATGAAAGAACTGTGTATACATTTTCTTTGCTTCATTATCAACAATGAATGACCCAACGACGCACTTTTGGACTTTTTACAAAAGTTCTGCAATCTAGACACTCTCTAGGTGGGGTTTGACCTACTACAATCATTTTTACAGGAATAACAGGTTGTAAGTAAATATTTGCATGCCAGTCGTTAGAATGCACGGAAATAACATGGAACAACGGTTCCATTTGAGTTAATGTTCACGGTTACATAAAAGAGTTCCAATTTCAGTTTGTACAACATTGTACAAACAATAATAATAATAATAATAAATAATAATAATAATAATAATAATAAATTTTCGTAGGAATACCTGTTATAGGGTGCACACCAGCTTTACCTGATGTGCCCCTCTTCAGGTGACTAACTAGGTTATTAGGGTGTTTGGATAGCTGGAGAGGAATTTCCGAGGGCTGTTAGTAGGACTCAATCCCAGCATTTGCCTTAACGACTGAGGAAAACCTTGGAAAAAAACCTTCAGTCAGGACTACCGGTGGCAGGAATCGAACCGGCGACCTCCCGAATTAGAGTCTCGCGTCTTACCGCTGAGCCACCTCTATCGGTTTGTACAAACACGGTACTGTGGAATTAACACGAAAAATAAAGTTCATAACATATCTTTGCATATATGATTTATGATGATGATCTTAAAGTGCAAAATAAATACGTTTTGAATATTGAACTCAAATGAAATGATTACTACTCAAAGATAATACCTAAAAGTAGAATATAATAGTAAATAATTTAATAAAAGTGCATAAGAAGAAACGGTAACATCATGACATATTTCACATATTTTATTAGCTTTAACACAATGTCATGTACATCCAAGTGTTCCAAGAATAGATTTCGTTCATGTATACATTTCTGGCATGAATATTAATTAGGGCTATATTCACCAAGCCATAGTTAAACTTAATTTTGTGGGTGTCAACCGTGAAATCGATTTACCTAATTATCTAAACAGTTATATAGTCGATACGTTAACACCTACTCAATTAGCCATGTTAACATTGGCTTCGCGCGCGAGTCTACACAAGCAAACGCACACGCACACGCACACGCACACGCACACGCACACGCACACGCACACGCACACGCACACGCACACACACACGTTACCCTGCCTAACCTTTAGTATCTCACATTCACGCATAAAAGACAGTACACAGTACACAAGCTAAACTTAGATAAACATGTGTACATAATGGTATACTCAAGACTGTCGCATGCACTTGGGTGAAATTTGTTTACTATTAATGCCCATTTATATAGTAGTCCCAACGAAAGTATTCGCATACCGATCTCAGGTCATTGTTAACCGCGCACCCCTTTCAACCGCGCCGATTGAAAGAAAATCAACAGATATCTGGCGATCCTTCACACACTCGTAAATGCAGGTTCGGCTGCACGAGCTGTTTGGCCACACCCAGCGTTACAGGTAACTACCTGTTTTGGTTTAAGTATTAGTGAAGTACAAAATTAAGTTGTCATCTTGGACTGGGCGGTGTGTCGTAAGCATCAGAATACTTTCGTTCGGGCAACTTTACTATTCTCGCGCACCAAATCCAGTGATTTTCATGTACATTCAAGTCCATGTTATAACCCTAAATTGAAACCCCAATACTTTGAAATTTCATAAAGATGTTAACATAGGACATATGCATAGTCGTATCTGAGAACATTTACACAATGTTTCACGCTCACGGTTTGAAAGTTACGTTAAATCTTCCCTTTTATAAGGCTAAATATTGGAAACAGAGGCAAAATTAGCGACATTTATACAGCCATATACACTTTGGTCCAAAACGCAACCCCATAGAACAGTTTACGAGTTTAAATGTGGTCCAAGCTAAACCCTTGTTTTGTAGCGAGCAATCGGAACGGGAAGTTCAAAACTCAAACCCTCATGTTACGCATAGTCTGGTTTAGTGTACTATACAGATATATTTTCCACTCATAGCAATGGCTGTCACCAAAGCTTTAAATCACCTTATGTGATCTTTTAAATGTGAACATCTGCCAGATTATACATTCGGGTTAGCCACGTTTGACTATATACTTATAGCCAGATATAATTTACAACGAGTACGAATCGATATTCAACTGGGTCTAAAAATATACGGTTGAAGAGTTTCTTCCTCATTAGTTGGTCTACACAACACAGATATGCACGCTTAAGGGAATCCAATAAAAATACACTTTGATAAAAAAAAATATCTATATACCCCCCTCTTGTTGACGGAAATGAAGCAGGGGAAAGTGTCAGAAAGAGGGATAGAGCGGAAATTACTCAATCGGAACGTGAAGGGTACCAGGAAAGCAATTTATTTTCGTAGTAACGATTTCAGCCAATATATGCGCCATATATTACAAAAAAAAGTGAATATTATAAAGTGTGAATATTTTTCAATTTAGATTTCCGTTTAAATATCACACAATCATAACAAAACAAATTTCAAAAATTAATATTCGTATGAAATAATTAATTTTAGTGCTTCTGACAAACAACAGAACGCGCCACCTCGAGGCGTTTGAGTGGTAAATGTAATTATGGTTACAAATAATCTCTTGTGAGGGCTTTGAACCAAAATAATGTTCGCGTGAACGCCTGAGGCGTATGAACCTTTCATTAGCTGATGGGAACAGTACACAATGTTATCTCTCGCGTTGCCTTGGTAAACCGCCTTGTGTTGATCATCCCGGCTTATCTGAGGTCGCTAGTCCGGGGTGTAGGTTTGATGACGTCACGCATGTGACCCCTGGGTTTAGGGGTTTATGGTCATAGATAGTGGAAACACCCCACCAGCCTTCTACGGACAGAAGAAGCACTGCCAATCAATTAATCTTTTCATCAGTATCAAAGAATTCTACTGAAAATATTCTACTAAATTTTAGACAGGGTTCTGAATATGAGAATATATGATTTTTAAATGTTAGAAAATATTTTCATTCATAAAAGTCAGTTGAAAAATCCACATTACATTATGGCGGGAAAACAAGACATGGCGTCAGATTGAGGAGCAGCAGCAGCAGCAGCAAATGAACACATTTTGAAGTTGTTTAACATTTTAGTTATAAGAGCATCAAAAGAAATTAGTATAAAATATCAACAATAAGTACCTTTACACATGATAACACAACAATTAAACATCCATAAAATAATGTACTTTAATGGATTTCAACAGGTGATTGTCAGCATTGAGTTGCTAGTCAGGGGGAAAGAACAAGAAACATGGGTTGCTGGCCTAACAGAACAATTACTAATAAGTGAAACAACTTGAAAATGATATTTTTTTAAAACATTGAGCCTACGCACATGCCCGTAGATTTATTGACACTTGTTCTAACAATGAAACAATAAACAATCGCGATTCAGACCACGAGTTTTGATAGTTAATACAAAGATTATAAATCTTTAAAATAAAACGCTTTCAGTTCTGTTTTGATTCACTGCCCGTTTCGCTTTTCCCCCAGTTTTCTTTTTTCTTTCCAGCCCGTTTGAATCCCATGTGTTTTAAGCGCTTATTTCAGTGAGGAAGACAAAGTGCTTCGGTCCAGCTACCAAGGTGCTCCTATTCGTTTAGTTCTGTCATGCGCAATGACTCGCGTTGTGGTCGTGTCGCTTCCGCTGCGCTGCCCTGGTCTCAACTGGCGTCTTGTACACGACGCAACATAGAACACACTTTAGGGGGGGGGGGGGAGGGGGGGGGGGGGGACAGTTACCTTGGGGAAATTTGACGGCCTGGAACTGTGTTTTGTTGTGAAATCAACCGTTGAAACAAGTAAATTGATCGTTATAAAACTGCTGACAATATTTTTCTTCCACTATCAGAGAAATTGAGCAGTATTAAAACGAAATAAATTTACAATGAATTTGATTTATTTTTACCCACTCAGTTACAAGAAGTAAGTTTTCAATCGCCTTTAATGTGCCTGTTGTTGCCAAGACTTCTACAAAGTTACCGTGTACATATTATGCTATATTAGTTTAATTGATTGATATGTGAAACTCAAATTCATGAGTTAAAATCCTAAGTCCGAACAAGGAATCGAATTTTTCACCTTGATTGAAATAGTTAGAAGCAAGCATGATTATGCAATGCATATGAATATATATATATTCGTTTAACTTCTTATTTACTTAAAATATTTAAGAAGCCACCGAGTTGATATAAATGTACACCTACACTTTTCATCATAATCAAAGATCCTAATACAGCTTTTATAATATTCTAATTAAATTCATATGGTGAACGAGCCACACAATTAGAAAAAGAAGTACTCGCTTTTAAAATAGTAAACCAATTAGAAAATTAATTAACATGGATATTTGCATTTGTGTTATTCTCGCCGCTCGCATTCCGATTCCGAGCGCTTCGCAGAATACATAAGTCTAGTCAAAGATGTCAGAAAGAAATATTACATACCATTATTACCTGCGCCACAATATAGACGCATACGAAGATCTCAAGTGTTTTCTAACGACGCAACATTACTCTATCTTTCCATTTATGGTGGTATTTCTGTAAACTCTAATTAACAATAATTCTTGCCAAAACGACATTTTGTCTGTTGAAGATAAGCCGACATAAGGTAACGAAAATGTTTAAAGTTCTTATCTTCTTTTGGGCGTTTGGCACCACCCTCGAAAGTTTTTTCCCCAATTGCTATTTATATAGAGAACTTGCTATTCTGAAGGATAACGTCGAAGAAGACATTATCTTTTGTACGGCCAACATCTCTTGTCAATTCATATTCGTTTACACATACATGTCTTATTTTGTTGTTTGAAGCAAAAAATTCTAAACTATTTCTAGAGTTTCTAAAGTAGACACGTACAAAAACACTTTTGCAATGTTTCCTCTAAGCTTTCTATTATACGTCTAGAACTTCCACTCACAAACTTAATCGAATTGTATTAATCATGCTATACTCGCACTCCTATTTTTCAAACATAAAGCGGGTGTTACACGGAGAAGTTAGAAAAGTAAAAAGCAGAGAGTAAAAAGTAGAGATAGCGGGTAGTTTACGGGAAAAGGTGAAAAGTGAGTTCTCCCCAAAAGTAGGACAATGTTAAACAAGAAAAAAGTCCCGTAAGCTAACGCTATCTCTACTCTTTACGTTCTGCTTGTTTCTTTTCTAACTTCTTCGTATAGCATTGAATAACATGGGCAGTTTCGATCGTTGTTCATTGTAATGATTCAAAGATAGGCACAGTATAAAAATCTATACAATACCGATACTAAAGCTATTTTCGTGCTGCAAACACATGTGAGCGCGGGTCATGTGGCTATAGGTTCAATAAAGCCCATCAAGTAGTAGGCCTACTACTACAGCTTGAGGTGGTTTTTTTTAATGGTAAAGGACGTATGCCAACCCAATCACCACTACGTTGCAATAGTGTCGCCGTGCGCAAGTTGTAAATAGAAGATTCAGTACTGTAGTGAGAGGTCTGACCGTGCGCCGAAGCCCCTTCATCACTAATATAATAATATGTATACAGATTTGGTTCGTTGGATTGACATTACCACATCAAACGTTCCATAATAGCTAACCAGCGATCGAAAAATCGAGCGTTTACAGATCAAATTATTCTAATCGAGTCATTCAGCGCAGTATTGGTGCCCTTGCATTAAACGTGAGTATGAGATGTTGACATGGCAAGTATCCGTTGACATGTTAGTTCCCGCCCTACAAATCTAATTTCTAAATAGACAAAACAAATGGGTCCTTTCTCGTGGTGACCGGTGCCCGCAAAGAGGTGACTCGCGCATATCGTTTGTCATCTCACGTGGTCTTCCATCATTTTTCCCCTTCCTGGTTTCTCACGTCTTCATACTTGCCGGCGCTCTTTGCGATCCAAACGCCCCCTAAAACCCCCTAACCCTCCAACGCCCCCTTCATTGTATTCCTTTATGACGACCCCGGCTATGTGCAATGGATGTGATTCAGCCGACGTCATATGACCTAGCTGTCGAGTACGTCGTAAAACACCAAATACTACTCTATACGGACAGAGCGTCGACAGGTCATATGATGATACGGTAGCTTATACCAGTGTAAGATGAGGCATCTCATAAGGGCAGAAACAAAGCAGCCTCGATGTCTGATTGTTTATAGGGGCTGCACACACGGGTTGTACGTTCTCGCGTTCATCGAGAGCGTCCGACTCCATCGTGAACTCAATTACCCCCCCCCCCCCCCACCCCCCCCCCCCACCCCACCAACCCACCAACCCCTTCCACGCTGCCTGAACATCAGAGGTCGACTTTCTCCGCGTGTATGCTACAAGGAAGTGCGAGTCAGGGCTCTGCAGACACGTGGCAACAGACTATTTGATCTTGATGGTTGGTTCTGTGCAACGGACGAACAAATGTCGAGACACGTGTAAGATGCTCTTCATTGTAAGAGACAACTGTTGATATAGTTGTCCCAAGACTACCTTGCACATGCTTTCGTCACAGGCGACTGGTTCGTAACCAATCAGCGATCGGTATTGTCGCTGGTGTGTCTCGGGCGGTTCGTCGGTTGGCTACGTCTGCCCCGGATGTGACGAAAGCAGGTGTAAAGTAATCTTGGGTCCACTATACATCGTGTTTCCATAGGGTTAATGTATCGATTGATAATGATGCGACATGAACATTTCCCCATACAGTCGCGTGGCCGTAAAGATTGCACCAGACGCCCATTTGCAATAAGAATTGAGCCCAATAGTTAAATGTGGAAGCAGCATTTGCAATCGTATTAATAAAGATGTGTCCCTTCTCCCTTGACTTTGAAAAATTTCACAACAATAATGAATTGTGAAGGTGCAAGAGGGAAGCACCTGTAAAATAGAGCGTTGTTTCTTGGATATGTATCAATTTAATTTCTAAAATTCGTTTGAGTGGGTACATCAGCTCATAGATTTATGTAAGGTAGTCTTCCTTAAAAGTTATGTTTTACAGTATGCCATTGTAATATTGTTCTTAAAAAAACAAAAAAAATGTAAAATTTCAGTTTGGGGATATTTTAAAGATTGTAATGAATTAATTTTAAACAAATTTAATAATGGTACTGTACATTACATCAGGATTAATTGTTTTTGTGTTACTGTTTCTAAATTGGGAGAAACATTTTTAAATGTGATAGAGGTCAGAAAATAGCTACCTTCAAGGGAGTCCACCCCAAGTGTGAAGTAGTCTCCGAGCAGTGACAAATCTCACTGGTCTCTGTTAATCACGGACAAACACGATCCCAGGCCGGGTACACATTAGACAACCCTGGATGCGTTTCAGACAAGGATTAAAGAAGTTTCGTCGGAGGTGTTAGAGGACAAAACAGGGTCAGGTATCGACCAGTGGAAAGAAGGAGGCGTGTTTCGTTCGGTGGAACGTGTACAACAAGATCAGAGTAGGCAATGACGTTTACTCTTCTATAGAAATGTATCACGCTTTAAAATGTATTTCCTTGCATGTTTATTTGAAAGTTTACTTCATTCATAAATACAAATATGTTTTTCACTTCAAATTCCCCTCGTATTATTTTATTTTCACATATCTGACTTCATTGTTGGACACAGGGAGAAGATGTAAAAACAACATTTTTAGTACTAGTACTATTATATGATATATTAAGTATATTACTACTTTTTTATTATTACTATATAATATATTAAGTATATTAAGTATATTATTAAGTATATAATAAGTAATATTAATTTATTGTTATTACTTGAACACTAAGTAAATGTCAATTATATTTCCATGTGTTTATCCTACTCTACTAAATTTAAAGGATCATGAATCATTGTTTATATTTTCTACAAACCAAACTTTAGGTTGTATATAATATGTACGCTGGGTAGATAGATTTTCAAGAGTTATCGAGGATCGCGTACGAGCAGACCTGGGTAGGAAATACATCATTGGATGATAGATAAGTGTGTTTAGCACAGTAGTGCTAGATAACAAGACGAATAGATACTCAGAGCACATCCCACAGCGAGCACAGTATATATATATATAGCTGAAGTATTCCACTTTCCTTGGGCCGACACTTTTCCCTTCATTTTCCGGCGCTATTTATGGTGACATATATTGGTCCAATACTCAAGAAGTGGTCTGGTCTAGGTTAGGTGACGCAGGTGGCCGCACTGTTATGCACAAGTCTCCCCCCCCCCCCCCCCACCCCAGCCTACAACATTTTGACAAGTTACTCGTTCGAAGTTCTATGTTGACTGTTGAAGCCATTACAGCAGTTGTAGGGGAACATGTTGGCGTACAAGTTGGCGGGCCTGATATTAAGTTTGGTTTTACAGGATCCAGTTATGCACAGGTGTTGCCTGTTGCGTTACCAACCAGGGCGCGAGATATGGGGGGGCTCGGGGGGCCATAGCCCCCCGAGCAAACAGTTGGGCCCATTCGGCGTTGAGCTCCAAGGGGGCCCTAGGCCAAAGCCCCCTCAGTTATCTTGAACGATTATTTATTTAGTATTTTCCCAGAATTTGTGAAATGACCAAGAAACGAAAATGCTTCTAATTGCATTTTGTGTTTTAAGATTTGGAAGTCACTGTACTTGCCGGCAGGTAAAGTACATCTCTATTTTTAGCACTTCAATGAATTGTTCAACCCATTGTTAGTGTTAGTGTCTCCAATGAATCTGCTGTATACTGCGCGTGGTGGTCTGCCAAGCAGTGTTATGAGTGGAAACAGAAAGTTGCTAGGGTGGCTGATATGCAAACAAGTAAACTCGCTGTTATCTGACGATCAGAAACGAGGCGTGCATATTGCTCTAGAATGGATGACCGGCACGGTTAGAGGGAAAGATTCAAAAATACTTCGAAATAAAGTATACCAGCACAGATTTCGATGGACATAAGAGTACTGCTAAAATAATAAAAAATCAAGAAGAGCAAGTTCTGCCTACCGCAGTCCGAGAAATCTCTATGAAATTGCATCAGGAAACTGCTGTTGCATTTCGAACCGCTTATGCAATTGCTAAAGACGCCAAATCGTTTAAAAAGCAGTAGTCTTTAATGATGTTACAAGAACTGAATTGTGTTAAGGTAGGACAAATACATCGTTCAGATTTCAGTTGTGCATCCATTATAGTGCATATAGCAGATAAGATGAAATCAAACCTGGTTTCAAATCTAAAAGAAAACAATCCATATTTTGCATTTATGCTTGATGAGGGCACACTCATTCGGAAGGCGGTTGTCATTTTATATTTGCGCTGCAATGTATCTGCAGATAATGATAAAGCCGAAAACATTTTCATGTCTTTGTTAGAAGCTAAAAATAGTGCGAAAGCTTCAGAATAACCGCATAATATTTGGAGTAGTTTACCAAAACACTAATTAATTATTATTTTGTCTGTCTAGCTAGTTAATGTCCGTAAAAAGATAGCCCCCCCAGCGATTATTTTGTATCTCGTGCCCTGTTACCAACCATGTATATAAATTGGCCAATTTCGCATCTGTCTCTCAACTATTTACCTAGATCTATATAAAGAGTGATTAAGCATTTAAAACTGATTCGGGTGATTTGCTGTGAACAAAAACAACAAAGATTATTCTTTTTGTTTAATATGCTAACATCAACGTAACTATAGTATAGTCTCATACCCATCCCTTTCGTATCGACATACTCTTGGTTTTCTTTCACACATTCGTAAATGGTCTTCCGCTTAGTAGAGTGCACAAGCCTCATTAGTCACCCCTCTGTATTAGGAATTTCCAGGTATCCAATCACCAGGTCATAAATTATCCCGAATATACATGTAGCAAGTATATATACGAACTGTAGAAGTAGAAAATTAATTTGTTACTATTTGACTCAGTCGTTTCGTTAGATGAGCCTATATTTTACGTTGAGGAAACTTTATGTTAAGCATGGGTGAATGTTTTATTTAGGGAAGCTCTTTTAGAACTGAATAAAAATCTGGGATTTGTTAGGTATTATCTCATTGCCTAACTTATCGTTGGGCCATAGACTAAGGTACACAGACATAGACCTCGGCTTCCAACATTCCTAATCGACGCAGTGCTCTGAAACTACGTTTTATTTATCGGATCTACTTTTCGAAAGTATCCAAATAAGAATCTTGAATTCAGCTATTTTATTATTTGTTGGTTCTAACTGATTGCCTAACTTACCGTGGAGTCATAGAGGCCAGCTGGCGTACACGAGAGGCATCACTAATGCAGGTCGAAAGTTAGTGAGTACTGAGTAACGACAAGCCAAGCACCCGTCTAGAATATCACGGCATGAGAATGAGCCGGCCGAATACATTTGATCCACTTAGACTGAGCCGAGAGCAGGAGATCACAGACTTTATGACTGACGGGTTATCTATGTGATGTATGCCAATTCAAAGCTATGCTATAGGTTCGGTACAGCCAATATTTTCCCCCGTGAATACAGGAAACAATGCAACACAAGATCATTACTGTGAAAACAATGAATGTATTTCCGTATCCTTTCGTAACACACATAGGCGTTATAGTATGTACTTAAAAAAAAATTGCATTTATCGTCTACCCACTCATTAACAAGAATTTATTTTGAGTGGGGCCATTATACAATTTTGTTTATGTTCGTTGTTGCTATGATGATTTCCAGACAAATTTCGAAGTTAAAAGTCCCCGTATGAACCCGGAGTCAAACAAGGGACTGTCTGCATTGGAAGAAGAAATAAACCCATAAGACGAACGAACCACACAAATAAGTTGTAACATCGGTAGAACCCGAAAAGTAATGATAGCCGAACATTCTATTTAGATCACTGTAACCATGTCAAGCCTTGAAAGACACAGACAACAGAACATATCCGAATAACTGGGTTTAATAACATTTTGATAACATGTCTTCTGAATTCCAGCAAAAAATGTTTTGGCATAACTGTTTATTTTTTTAATGTCTATCTTATTCAGTTATAAAAACTGATTTACTATTAATAGAAACCTTAAATAAAACTATAGGACATGCAAACAATTGATAATAATTAAATCATAAATAACAATAACAACAAAAACAAAACAAACTACTGTACTAAAAAAAAACACGATCAAGAAAAAGTAATTGAGAAATGAAATAAAACCAAATCAAGATTATATATGTTTAAGAATCAAACTTTAAATATAATAAACATATTAGACAACTCTTACTTACTTACGAGATGCAATAGTTGAATATTGAACTTTGCTGGAACGCTCTCCCGGGCTGGGCCCTTTAGAGCAGAAGAAGGAATACAGAGGTAAAAACGCATACGCCCGAGAGCTGGGGTGATTGTTGACAACAAAACCAGATGGTATTAAGGCTAGATAGACTATACAATACAATAAAACAAAGCAATATGTACATGAAACACAAAATACAATCAACAGAAACTCTAAATCGCTATTGAAACATAATTTTGACAAAGTTGTCATGTCAACGCAAGACGCCATAATGAGGCATGTTTTCCTCCAATCCTCCAATCCTCAAGCAACAGATGTGTTACAATACTCATGTCGCAATATGATCCAATAAGTTAATACAAATATTGAAGAGGGTGCCATAATGTTACAATCCAATCCAATTCCACCCGTGTGACATCAAGAAATAGCATCGCTACGACCCAAGCATTCGATCTTCACCTCAAGGCTAAGTTTGCATCGTGTATAATTATTACGTGCACCAGTTCAAAACGTGGATTGCGATGAGAGAGAACGTCAAACAAGTCCTCATATTAAACTAGTCCATATTCCGTTTTGACGTCTTTGACTAAATTAACCCAGCTTGCGTCGGCCGTCGTACTTATTCTATGGAATTTGAAAACTAACTTCAAAAACGTAAAGAAAAAAATCACTTTCAACTTCTCTTACAAGTTTATTAGAAACTTGCAGGTCTTTGAAGAGGTTTTACATTTTACTAAAGTTTTCACATAACAGTAAATCGAAGCTGGAAATGTGCACAAAATAAAACGTGTTCTTTTAACCCAAAGGCCTATAGTCGTTTGAAGTTACATAATCAACAACAGCTAGAATTTAACATTATGTATTTAGGGGATTTGAAAATAATGATGCCACCACTGTTAAATTGGAGAAACACATTCAGGTTTTATGAAGAACATTTCTCAAACCTTTTCTACGCTTTCAGTTAAAACCCATACAGTTCTTCGCTCTGAGAAAGAACACAATTTTACAACAATCGGTTTAATCGTCGACTGGTGGTGCACAGCTCATAAATAAATAAACAAACAAACTCTGAAGTTCCAAAAGCGCCAAATAGAAACGTGAATGTTTGCTCAACCTAAGAAACACCGAAAAACACTGTCTCCAATTGAGAAATTGTAGATGATAAACGTATTCTTTTATCCTATGGCTTGTATGCAAGCGAAGAGTGTTCTTATCTGTTGACGAACTGAAAGATTGCATATGGAATAATAAAATTATATTTTATTTATTTATAAATTATTCCCATCCATTACAAAAGTGAATAAGGGTTGGCAGAAAATAGCACAGCTCCAAACACACAGAGTGACATGCCAACCCATACTAAAATTACTTAAAATCTAAATATATTAATGAACAAATAAATTCTAAAAATATATAAAAGAACCTGGAAATGATAATGATAACAATACAACCACCCAAAAATAATTATATATTATACAAAATACAAAAATACATGGAAACATAATATGAATGAAAATAATATTATAAGGCAGAACTGTTAAATATGAAGTTGAATACATGACCTCCATGACTTCAGCCAAAATTCATGCCATTCTTTACACCCCTGAACCAAATTACAATTGCATACATGTTTCGACAAGAAAGCGCATGCGTTCCTTACACTCAAGATAATCTAGAAACCGTGTTAAAAAATTACACTTAAAATTTATAATCTGTTAATCCGTCATCATGTAAAAATCGTTTCTAATACGTATTACTCAAAGTTACAACGCGCTTTATAATGCGGCTTATCGTTTCATGTTTATACAACGAAGCTATTAGAGGCCTAATGATTCATGAATAATGATGAGTTCATGTCGTTACTTAGTGCTTACAAGTATATGAACAAGATTTTAGTTAATGATTAAGAAAATTAATGGGTAAGACAAGGAAAAATGAATATGCGCGTGGCAACTAACTTTGCGTCACGTGGCGCGCGCAACCCATTCGAGTACCGGATTATTCAAAATAATGTCAACCACATAGTCTAGATGCTTTTATTATCATATATATAGCATCGTGTTTTAGGCCTACTTGACGACGGTAAATTCTTCTGCAAGGGCGACATAAACAGTGAAAGAATGACTGCATCTTTCAACACAGGCTGTTATCTCGTCGAGGAGTATGTAAGGCATTCAGATTTACCGTCGGTTTAGGGAGTCCCGCTGCACTTGTGGGATATTGTCATAGCGGTAGACAAACAGTGCGCATGGCAACCCTGTAATGTATGTCGTAGCGCTAGACTAACACAACGTGCGCAAGGCAACACTGTAAACAAACAACGCAAAACCCTCAACGTCGAGTTCACACTAACATGTTTTCCTTTCAAAAGGCTTTTAAGGAAACGTTGAATGAACTTTTTGAACTCTTTGAGAGCCATTCACGAGGTATAAGCTGTCTTCTGGAGTACATCCGTGCTTCAGGGGCCATGGAACACTTCTGTAGGAAGTGGTGGCACAGTTTTGTAGTGTCCACTAAAATACTCACCCTAGTGAGAAAGATGTTCTCTATAATAATATGGTCATTGACTTAAGCTATATGAGGGACACCATCCGAACCCGTTTTAACGCAACATCAACTGCAGATCATATTTCTGTCTCTGTCAGGCCATCATACTCTGATTGGCTATGAAAGCCGTCTTTTACTACGAGTATACTGCAGCAAAGGCTCATTTCAGTACAAATGTTCCACGTTTAAACAGATTTATATTGTAGGTGGGCAATGTGGCGTCAATCTGCACAAATGCTCGGCTATAGTTTTGACAACTAGATTTTATCAAACAAAATCAAAATATTATAATTACAAAAAGCAATACATAGTTTTGTTTGATGTTTTGAAGTATTTGTTTATGAGCTTGTTTCTGAGCTCGTCGGAGTACTCGTCCATTTTTTTGCGCCTGACAGAATTTGAATTAATTATTTTCAACCTAAAAGTAAATTAACAAGCTTTACTGTGGTAATAGAACCAAAATGGCGATGATGAAATACAAACTTGTTTGTTTTGTGAAAATAGGAAGGCAGTTTCGCGTGCCGACAATAGAGCGCTGGGTTCTATAATATGCGTTGTTTGCAAACGTTATTGCGACACCGACGCAGGTGTTTATGTTTGGAAACTACAATGTATTATAGCTACGCATGGGAGGCAACGATCCTGTGATTGTATGCAGCAAGTCGGAAATCATGGAATACCATTTGTCTTTATTGCTTCCATGTACACGACCAAACTTTGTTATTGATATGGAAATTCCAATTAAAGTTGTTGTTTTCGTCTAATGTTGTTATAATGTATCGTATTTCATAAATTTATTAATATTAATATTATTGTGTAACTAAATATCATGGGTGGGGTTGCAGCTAATTACAATACTGATTTTCGTCTACTATAGGATTCGAGTTCCACGTATTTGTATTACAATTATTTTTTGTTTGTTATACTATTAAGTATCACGTAATTTATTTGTTACTGACTGATGTTACTTTTTAATTTTTTTTCGATATTTTTTGTTTTTCATTTTAAGATATTTTTTAATGTTTATATTTTATAATCTTTATTGATCATTTTTTTATGTTATATGTATTGTTTTCCAGAACACGCATTATTGTTATTATTTTTCAAAAGCTGACTATTCCAATATTCATTTATGTTAAAAATTGTATGACTTTTCTTATTATGTGTATTCCCATGAGAAAGACTCTCTATTGTAGTAAACGTTTTGAAATAAAACCAAAACGTTAGTTCTGAAGTCAACGAAATCGCGTTTCACCAGGTTTCTTGGGTCCGACTGCGCTGTCTCCATCAGGAGTGTTCTGATCTCAGAAACGAGGACTTCTGCCGGAAGTTCTTGTCGCGATTATAAGAGGAATTAGTACAGCCGCCAATATTAAAACTCTGCGAAATTAAATTAACGTATTTTGGTCATATCTCATAACGCAACACAATATCAAAAAAGTGACACTCTTATTTTGGATTCGTGAGAGCTTAATATCATTTAAAAAACATTCGTTAGTTTACAGGATTATAATCGTTATTGGAAAACAATTACAACTTTAATAACTACAAAGCACCAAATCTTTTTCATGTGGTATTGAGCACTCACGAATAAAAAATAAGTATTTGTAATTTTTTCGATATTGTGTGGCGTTATTCAGATATGACCAAAATACGTTAATTCGGCGGAGTTTTAATAACTTATTGGCGGTAGTCCTTCCTCTAAAAGGTCTATGCGCGCTCGTTATGCAAATGATGAGATTGGCGTCGCTCGGAGACGCCGTCGTAATCTTCGATCTCTCCTTTGTCATCTCTTTTAATTTGCGCGCATCGTTTGTAAGGTATCATTATATCCTCCATAATCTCCGTTTCTCAGTCCCCAGCTTCCTTGAGATGCTTTGAAGTGTTGCAATAACTTTACTTTTAACAAACACGAGGATATGTTGTGACTCCGGGCCTTATCGTGTTAGGTTCAATCTATAGACCTTTTTTAGAATCCATCTAGGACCTTTAGATAGAGGTAATCACGGCCCTCTAGATCTTCAATGACAATGCACAACAACAAATCATCTTTTGCCAAGGTCCACTAGATCGCTAGTAGATCTTTTGCTAATGAAAACTGCTGTCCTTTGGTAGGCCTATGATGATTATTATTGATGAAACCAAGAGTCTTATAGAAAGGGAGAATTTTAAATAAAAACACACACCAACACGAACAGTAACCACGGTCATAACCTAAAAAACACTTACCAAAGTGCGTTAGTTGTCGAGAGTATGCCCTCGCGTCTGAGGAAGAGAGTGGATAACCTCCTTGGAGTGGATACTCTCGAAAATTAACACACTTTGTAAAGTGTTTTTTTTTTTTTTAATATGACCGCGTTTACTGTTCGTCTTGTGTGTGTGTTTTTATTTTTAATGAAAATCATTATTATTTTGGATTATTGTTTTACGACGTACTTGACGGATTGGTCATAATATGACGTCGACCAAACTAGATCCATCACACATTGCCTGATGAGTCATCATAAGGGGAGTCCAGTTTGGAAGGGTGGCGGGGGGAGTTAGAGTTGGTGGGCGTTTAGGTCACAAAGAACGAGAATGTGAAGAGAAACATAAAACGATGAAAAATGAAAAATTGAACAAGATCATGATGAATGCGAAGAAGGTGTGATTTTATGCACAAACATCCTCGCTGCTTGTCAACATGAGGAGGAACCCATCTCAACCGGGTATGTAATGATATTCTAGGCTACTTACTGAAAAAAAATAACGTCTTAATAATGCGACATAAAATGAAAACTTGTAACGATAACTGAATAATACAGAAGTTACACATATAACAGCACGTTATGTATCCATCACTAGGTATAACATTCTAAATTAAACTCACATTTGACAGATTTGACTATGAAATGTGAAGGGTGGATTTTGTCGTCGGTTTACTCTTTTTTCGACTTTTCTTTTTCTCTTTTTCTCTTCAAGCGTTTCACTGATGGCTACGTAATGAAAAATTTGAACGATTTTTAGCTACACGCTGTGTCAAGTAATTTGTCTCTAAAATCGTTACTCCATCCATCTATCCATCCATCATCCATCCATTTATCAATCCATCCCACTATTTAGTAATAAATCTATCAAGTAGCAGTAAAGCAGAGTTAACATTCTCTTTTTAAAATGTTACTTTAATCACAATGATTCTGTCTTGGACGTAATGTTAATAGACTTAGAGGTATAGAAAAGTTGCAACTATCAATCAATCGGTATTAGTTCAGGCCATACATACACGCTCCGCTCATATTAAATAACGTTTGCACACAACATTAATTCTCAATTTGTCATTTTCTATTCAATCAAACATTGGGTTTGTTTCGTCGAACGCGCGAGCCAAGTTTTCCTAAGGGAGAGCTTAGGTTTCGTCGGGTAGGGTCGGATCTACGTACGTTGCCAGAGAGAAAAACAACAAAAAGCCAGAAGCCTCATCCGGCTTACTTGCTTTCCTTGAATTTATGGTTAGATGTGTCAGGGTACGGTAGGCCCTACACATGCGAGGGTAGGATTGTATCGATAGAGATATTACTCTGTATGCACACACACACACAACCAACCCACACTCTCACTGATCATAGATACATTTTAATGGAGCAGCCATTAACCACAAACTAGACCGTAATGTACAACAGTTTCGCTAAACAGGACACAGAAATGTGTGGTAATTGCGCAGTTTTACAACCATGCGAAATGTATAGCGTACTTGGTAACCGCGTCTAGCACGTACGGTTCGATAATAGCATTAGTTACAATTACATTGAAACATATTGTGCTCGCATCGGGCTAGCCAACGTACCGACGTAAACATTACCATATTCAATTACATTGATTAGGGTGATTACCAGGGTCTGTGCGATACGGCGGACCGTGAGGATAATGTTATGATTGATTTAGGTGGGTCCTGGTGAGAAAAACGAGTGCGTCCACTCGTGACCTGTGAATATTTTATACGGACCTACTTCGAGCTACATTGCTCTGGTTTATGATCCGAGGCCACTTCAACCGCCTGCTGATTGGCTCCAGCGAAGTGCAGCACTCTACTTCTGAAAATGGGATTGGTTGGAATCATAAAGTTAAATTTATTACGCTGGAAAATGTTTTTATTCGGTGGAGTTTTTATTTAAAAATTATATCCTTAAAAAATTATTAAATTAAATAATCATCAAAATGTACACAAAATCATGCAGGTCTATCTAATTTAGTTCAATTGTTCACAAGTTGAAGGCCTACGGCAATCGTATAATGTAATTTGTTACTCGCATGGTCACGTAAAGAGTAATGAAGGAGTCAAAGAAAAATAATTGCCGTATTTATTTGCGTCGGGAAAAAAATATTTTATTACAAGCAACGTGTGGTAAATGGTAATTTAAAACACACCACTCTCGACATTTCCAGCTTGACTTATTTATACACACTGTTTGTATGTTTGTGTTTGTAAATAATTACACCTGTTGAAATAAATTCAGCGCAAAAATACTAACATCAAAGGGTAGATGAATGTACTTTCATTTCCTCGTTATTTTTCATTCGCTCGGGTCACAAATTGAAGCACGAAGGCCTATTAAGGCGGTATGTTTACGTACTCTGCGGAAACCCGATTCCTGTCGCGAGTGCTTGATTACTGTCACACAGTCAAACCAAATATATTATCTGCTAGAAAATTTAGAGTTCTCTTTATGATGAATGTCCTTTGTACAAATAAATATATCCCCTCTTTAAATCGTCATATTTATTTGGAATGGTGTTCTACAACACATAATTAAATAAATACATTTGATTTTTGTATGAGAAACAAAACTTGTATAAGTAAGAGCAGTAATTTCTTAAGGAGATGACGTGTTTTTGTTTACTTTGTGATAATTTTAAATCATTTCTTGCAATTTTGACAGATATAACTCGGGGGTTCCGGAGGGTAGGTGGTAATGGACAAGACTAATACCCGCGCCGCAATCACAGTTAGTCCGAGATAATCTTAACAATATAGATGTCCGTGAACTTGGCCCCCCCACTTGTCGCACTAATTCTGAAATTCTCAGTATAATTAGTGTGCACCGTTCCGATTTAGTGTGTCCAAACCCCAGAATTAGTGCGACCTTAGTTTAGAAGATATTAACGATTTAAGGGTGGGGGGGCCAAGTTCACGCTGCCCCCCCAACATTTCGCACTAATTCTGAAATTCTCAGTATAATTAGTGTGCGTCGTTCCGATTTAGTGTGTCCAAACCCCAGAATTAGTGCGACCTTAGTTTAGAAGATATTGACGAAAAAAGGTGGGGGGGCCAAGTTCACGCTGCCCCCCCACTTGTCACACTAATTCTGAAATTCTCAGTATAATTAGTGTGCGTCGTTCCGATTTAGTGTGTCCAAACCCCAGAATTAGTGCGACCTTAGTTAAGAAGCTTTTAACGATTTAAGGGTGGGGGGGCCAAGTTCACGCTGCCCCCCCAACATTTCGCACTAATTCTGAAATTCTCAGTATAATTAGTGTGC
Organism: Isoperla grammatica; assembly: GCA_945910005.1. Taxonomy (NCBI): domain Eukaryota; kingdom Metazoa; phylum Arthropoda; class Insecta; order Plecoptera; family Perlodidae; genus Isoperla; species Isoperla grammatica. The sequence continues at coordinate 112,472,141 of OX246737.1, read as the reverse complement.
GCCGTTCCGATTTAGTGTGTCCAAACCCCAGAATTAGTGCGACCTTAGTTTAGAAGATATTGACGAAAAAAGGTGGGGGGGCCAAGTTCACGCAGCCCCCCCACTTGTCGCACTAATTCTGAAATTCTCAGTATAATTAGTGTGCGTCGTTCCGATTTAGTGTGTCCAAACCCCAGAATTAGTGCGACCTTAGTTTAGAAGATATTAACGATTTAAGGGTGGGGGGGCCAAGTTCACGCTGCCCCCCCAACATTTCGCACTTATTCTGAAATTCTCAGTATAATTAGTGTGCGCCGTTCCGATTTAGTGTGTCCAAACCCCAGAGTTAGTGCGATTTTAGTTTAGAAGATATTGACAAAAAAAGGTGGGGGGGGCCAATTTCACGCAGCCCCCCCACTTGTCGCACTAATTCTGAAATTCTCAGTATAATAAGTGTGCGTCGTTCCGATTTAGTGTGTCCAAACCCCAGAATTAGTGCGACCTTAGTTTAGAAGATATTGACGAAAAAAGGTGGGGGGGCCAAGTTCACGCTGCCCCCCCACTTTTCGCACTAATTCTGAAATTCTCAGTATAATTAGTGTGCGCCGTTCCGATTTAGTGTGTCCAAACCCCAGAATTAGTGCGACCTTAGTTTAGAAGATATTGACGAAATAAGGTGGGGGGGCCAAGTTTACGCAGCCCCCCCACTTGTCGCACTAATTCTGAAATTCTCAGTATAATTAGTGTGCGTCGTTCCGATTTAGTGTGTCCAAACCCTAGAATTAGTTCGACCTTAGTTAAGAAGATATTAACGATTTAAGGGTGGGGGGGCCAAGTTCACGCTGCCCCCCCAACATTTCGCACTTATTCTGAAATTCTCAGTATAATTAGTGTGCGTCGTTCCGATTTAGTGTGTCCAAACCCCAGAATTAGTGCGACCTTAGTTTAGAAGATATTAACGATTTAAGGGTGGGGGGGCCAAGTTCACGCTGCCCCCCACTTGTCGCACTAATTCTGAAATTCGCAGTATAATTAGTGTACGCCGTTCCGATTTAGTGTGTCCAAACCCCAGAATTGGTGCGATCTTAGTTTAGAAGATAATAACGATTTAAGGGTGGGGGGGCCAAGTTCACGCTGACCCCCACTTATCGCACTAATTCTGAAATTCTCAGTATAATTAGTGTGCGTCGTTCCGATTTAGTGTGTCCAAACCCCAGAATTAGTGCGACCTTAGTTTTGAAGATATTGACGAAAAAAGGTGGGGGGGCCAAGTTCACGCTGCCCCCCCACTTGTCGCACTAATTCTGAAATTCTCAGTATAATTAGTGTGCACCGTTCCGATTTAGTGTGTCCAAACCCCAGAATTAGTGCGACCTTAGTTTAGAAGATATTAACGATTTAAGGGTGGGGGGGCCAAGTTCACGCTGCCCCCCCAACATTTCGCACTAATTCTGAAATTCTCAGTATAATTAGTGTGCGCCGTTCCGATTTAGTGTGTCCAAACCCCAGAATTAGTGCGACCTTAGTTTAGAAGATATTAACGATTTAAGGGTGGGGGGGCCAAGTTCACGCTGCCCCCCACTTGTCGCACTAATTCTGAAATTCTCAGTATAATTAGTGTGCGTCGTTCCGATTTAGTGTGTCTAAACCCCAGAATTAGTGCACCTTAGTTTAGAAGATATTGACGAAAAAAGGTGGGGGGGCCAAGTTCACGCAGCCCCCCCACTTGTCGCACTTATTCTGAAATTCTCAGTATAATTAGTGTGCGTCGTTCCGATTTAGTGTGTCCAAACCCCAGAATTAGTGCGACCTTAGTTTAGAAGATATTGACGAAAAAAGGTGGGGGGGCCAAGTTCACGCAGCCCCCCCACTTGTCGCACTTATTCTGAAATTCTCAGTATAATTAGTGTGCGTCGTTCTGATTTAGTGTGTCCAAACCCCAGAATTAGTGCGACCTTAGTTTAGAAGATATGGACGAAAAAAGGTGGGGGGGCCAAGTTCACGCTGCCCCCCCACTTGTCGCACTAATTCTGAAATTCTCAGTATAATTAGTGTGCGTCGTTCCGATTTAGTGTGTCCAAACCCCAGAATTAGTGCGACCTTAGTTTAGAAGATAATAACGATTTAAGAATGGGGGGGCCAAGTTCACGCTGCCCCCCCAACATTTCGCACCAATTCTGAAATTCTCAGTATAATTAGTGTGCGTCGTTCCGATTTAGTGTGTCCAACCCCCAGAATTAGTGCGACCTTAGTTTAGAAGATATTAACGATTTAAGGGTGGGGGGGCCAAGTTCACGCTGCCCCCCCCCAACATTTCGCACTAATTCTGAAATTCTCAGTATAATTAGTGTGCGTCGTTCCGATTTAGTGTGTCCTAACCCCAGAATTAGTGCGACCTTAGTTTAGAAGATATTGACGAAAAAAGGTGGGGGGGACAAGTTCACGCTGCCCCCCCCCCACTTGTCGCACTAATTCTGAAATTCTCAGTATAATTAGTGTGCGTCGTTCCGATTTAGTGTGTCCAAACCCCAGAATTAGTGCGACCTTAGTTTAGAAGATAATAACGATTTAAGAATGGGGGGGCCAAGTTCACGCTGCCCCCCCAACATTTGGCACTAATTCTGAAATTCTCAGTATAATTAGTGTGCGTCGTTCCGATTTAGTGTGTCCAAACCCCAGAATTAGTGCGACCTTAGTTTAGAAGATATTAACGATTTAAGGGTGGGGGGGCCAAGTTCACGCTGCCCCCCCAACATTTCGCACTAATTCTGAAATTCTCAGTATAATTAGTGTGCGCCGTTCCGATTTAGAGTGTCCAAACCCCAGAGTTAGTGCGATCTTAGTTTAGAAGATATTGACGAAAAAAGGTGGGGGGGCCAAGTTCACGCAGCCCCCCTACTTGTCGCACTAATTCTGAAATTCTCAGTATAATTAGTGTGCGTCGTTCCGATTTAGTGTGTCCAAACCCCACAATTAGTGCGACCATAGTTTAGAAGATGTTGACGAAATAAGGTGGGGAAGCCAAGTTCACGCTGCCCCCCCCCCCCCCCCCCCACTTACCGCACTTATTCTGAAATTCTCAGTATGATTAGTGTGCGCCGTTCCGATTTAGTGTGTTTAAACCCCAGAATTAGTGCGACCTTAGTTTAGAAGATATTAACGATTTGAGTGTGGGGGGGCCAAGTTCACGCTGCCCCCCACTTGTCGCACTAATTCTGAAATTCTCAGTTTAATTAGTGTGCGTCGTACCGATTTAGTGTGTCCAAACCCCAGAATTAGTGCGATCTTAGTTTTGAAGATATTGACGAAAAAAGGTGGGGGGGCCAAGTTCACGCTGCCCCCCCACTTGTCGCACTAATTTTGAAATTCCCAGTATAATTAGTGTGCGTCGTTCCGATTTAGTGTGTCCAAACCCCAGAATTACTTTTTAACAGCTCTTTCTGTGCTCTCCAATGTGAACGGTGATTGTTGCCAACTGTGTCTATTACAACAGTATAATAATATCAATAATAATAATAATGATAGTTATAATGATAATAATACTCTTATGATACTTATAATGATAATAATAATGATGATAATAATAATAAACTTATAAACACAAGCACTGCGTATAACAAATACAACTTAAAAAAGGTACTAGAGAAAGACTACAAATTATATTACGACCGGGCAGTTTTAACAGACCAAACCACATCTCAATACACCTGATATTATATTTATTGACAAGAAGAAACAAGAAACGATTTTAATTGATGTGGCCGTCCTTTTTTGCCACAATGTAGAGACAACTTGGCGGGAAAAGATAAACAGATATAAGGAGTTATCAATTGAAATAAAAAGGCTGTGGATGCAGAATAATGTAACTGTTGTACCGTTAATTATATCAGCAAATGGTATTTTTCCGCGAAAGCTCCATTAGAGTATTAAACTAATTGATCTCGAACCGAACATATACATCAAGATGCAAAAAGCAATAATTTTGAACACGTGTAGGATAGTGCGAACATTTTTGAACTAAGAAGAATGAAGATTTCGAGAAATTCTCCATCCTGATGGTGGTTTTCGTGGTTTTCCACCGTACGAAGAATGCTAGCATGAGTACAAATCGGCCACGACCGTACATAGCATCCACAGTTTGGTTTGGAAAAATAATGTGGACAATGATATATTTAATTAGTTCTAAGTAGATTTTAATAAGGTCAACACATGGAAATACTTAACATTTATATCCGTACAAGATGTTTATGCCGGTTTTGACCGAGTTTGTATGCATTGCAACAATAAAACAATAATAAAAATAATAAAAATAATAAATAATTATAATAGTAATAATTATAATAATAATAATTATAATAATAATAATTATTATAATAATAATAATAATAATAATAATAATAATAATAATAATAATAATAATAATAATAATAATAATAATAATAATAATAATAATAATAATAATAATAATAATGTTATTAATAATAATAATAATAATAATAATAATAATTATAATAATAATAATAATAATAATTTTTTTTTTTTTTTTTTTTTTTTTCTTTATTACAAGAACCCAGTTAATAACATTCGATACAATCCCACAAAGCTACACACGTAGCTTGTCTGTGGGGATAACAAACAAAACTAAATTAAAGTAATCTAAACTCCAACACCTATTACAACATTAATACATTTCTTAATACTAAATAATTAAATAATAATATAATATAATACAAAATTCAAAAACATTATGCATTCTTCAAATGCTATTAACATAGTGCGATAGTGTCACGTAACAAAAACATTTTTAATTCCCTTTTTACAGTACTTATACTATCCAAGTTCCTCAGGTCTTTGGGAAGCTTATTAAAATTAAATGGCACACAATATTCCAAAGCACGCTTGCCGTACTTATTGTCAAACTTAGGTATTTTAAAAAACTCGGCTTCTTTGGCACGAGTATACAAACTATGGTCTATTACGTTTTTAAACATTTCCTGGTAGTAAAACTTCAACACCAATTTATATATAAATAATGTATTAACAGGAAGGACATCACACAATCTATATAACCCACTTATTGTAAAACATAAATCATTTGGTTTATTATACGATATTAACCTAAGCATTCTGTTCTGCAGTAAAACAATATGTTTTATATTTGAAAACGAAGCATTACCCCATGCTGTCAAGGCGTATGAAATGACGGACTCAGCAAGCGCAATATAAACCGTTCTTAAAAGAGTAAAAGGCAGTATGAACTTTAATTTGTACAGTTGATTCAAACACGACCTAAGCCTACTACACACTCGTGATATATGTACATCCCAGCAAAAGTTTTGATCGATGTCCACTCCTAAATACGGATGGCTGTAAACTGAATCAATTTTAATTTTACTTTTACACTTGCATTGGATGCTGCTAACATTTTGACAAACATTGCTATGCAAACAATCAAAAGAATGGGTAAAAATATTTATACTTTCATTGTGATTAATATTATGAGGGGACGAAACATGTACTATTTTTGTTTTAACTGAATTAATGATAAGTCCATCATCATGTGTCCACCTCAACAAGTTAATAAAATCCTCCTGCAAATAAAGCTCAGCCATTTTTATATTTTTATGAATTGCTACCAATGCCGTGTCATCGGCAAAGCAAAAAGAAAAACACCTCTCTATGAACAGTACCATTAAATTTACATAAACTAAATAAAGAACTGGCCCTAATATGGACCCTTGCGGTACCCCCGTTTGACATGGTCTAACTTCGCTATCAAACTCACCCACTCGCACAATAATTTTCCTTTCTGACAAATAATTTTCAAACCATGCTAACAAGGGACCTCTTACGCCAATCCGTTCAAGAGCAAGCAACAATTTTCTATGGTTTAGGGTATCGAAAGCTTTAGTAAAGTCGATGAACATACATAAAATGTGACAGTTTTTGTTAAGTTTAGAATTGATCAAATTAGAAAATTTTAAGAGTAGATCCGACGTACTTTTCCCTTTTTGAAATCCGTATTGATGCTCATTAATAATGTTAAATTTTTCTAAGTACTTGACTAAACAATTTGCAATGTATCTTTCCATAATCTTTTCAATGCTTGGCAACAACGCGATTGGTCTGTAATTAGTATATTCAAGGTGATTTCCTTTTTTATAAATTGGCCTCACAATCGAAGTTTTTAGTTTTTCAGGAACTATGCCCTCAGTTAATGATAAATTAATTAACCGCGCAATAACCGGACTTATTTCACTAGAGATACTTTGCAAATCTTTTACTCGTATACCATCTATGCCTGCTTGCTTATTAGGACTCATACCGCTAATAATATTTTTAACCTCAACTTCATCGATAGGAGGTAAGAACATAGATTGTGGCTGCTGATAACTTGTAATTGCGCCTCCACTCTCAATAGGTAAACATTGAACTTTACATTTATGAATAGTTTTATCAATTTCATCAACAAATGAATTGGCAAATTTATTTACAATTACCTGTTGACTCTCGCTTTTACCCAAATACCTGTTTATTACTGCCTCAACTGACTCTTTCTTACGCTTACCTGTAATTTCATTAATTGACTGCCAAGTTTCTTTAATGTTATGCTTATTTCTTTCAATGACGGCTTTGAAATATTGATTTTTAGCAGCATGTATTTTTTTATTTACTTTGTTCCGGAAATAGTTATACTCTTGTCTATACATATTTTTGAAAATATTTAATTCCTTGCAATTTTTCCATTTACGAAACAATTGGTCTCTTTGCTTTGTTAACTCTAATAACTCATTAGTCATCCACTTTTTATTAATTCTGCACTCAGATTTCCTGTTTTTATAATAAGTCGCCTTGTCATATGCTTTTTTAAAATTATGATACACTGCATCGTACAACTGACAACAGCTTGTAATTGACAACAAGCTTTGCCATTGAATACTTTGTAAGTGGACAAGTAACTTATTTTCATTGATACATTTATTGATCGCTAGTGCATCTATGGGTATGGGAGCGTGAGTCAATTCACCTAAACCATCTATTACTGCGATAATCATATAATGGTCACTGACCTTTGAAGTATGAACAGCTGTACGTACGTTTACATCAATGCCTCGTATATAAACATGATCAAGACACGTACTGCTTAGCCTGTCATTGCATATTTCCTCCCGCGTAGCCTCCGTAATATAAGGAATGAATCCATTTACAGAAAGCTCTGCCTCATATAATTGAACGGTATTATCATGTTGATTGAGAGTATCAATATTTACATCTCCAATAAACACGGCGTATTTGTTGTCTACACGCTCCCAATATTTCTCAACTTCTGCAATAAAATCATATTTCGTAGCATTGTTAGGGGGCCTATAAACACATAATAATGCAATCACAACTTTGTTTTCTAAAACAAGTTTGCCAGATATCCCTTCAAAATTAATAAATGACACATTGTCACACACGAACGTAAGAATGTTTGAAACAAAAACCATCAACCCACCACCTCTTCTTCCATCTCTTAATTTACAAAACCGAGTAAACCCGTCAAGTTCATAACCATTACACTCATCTCTTAGATCTATTTCACTTAAAATTAAGACATGAATATTATTTAACTGGTTTTGTAAAACTAGAAGTACTTGATCCCAATTTTTTCTGACAGATCTTATATTTAAATAAACAATTGTAAGACCACAACATTGCTCCTGACACCACACGTCGAGATCGGGTACAATGTCCGTTTTTACATTTTCTTTGTCTTGTTGTCTCCAAAAGTCCATTTAATTCCTAACTGAAGATTGTAAATAACACAACAAAAGTACCGTAATACAAAAACAAATACGACCTTTAACAACACGCACAAAGTGGCTATAGCCAATGCACTGCACTACGAGATCGTGATTTTATCGAGATCAGTAAACGTGGCAATTTGAATTGGTCGCCTTGAGGTCTCGTCTCGCCTTACGAAAATCTTCCCTCGATTAAACCACACAAATTTGAAGCCCACCTCTCTTGCCCGCGTTTTGGCTTTCCAGAGAAGTTCCTTGTAGAACGGAGCTAAGTTTTCGTTTATAAAAACTCGTTGTTGGCCTACCTGTCCACTTCCACCGGTCAATGAATTGCTTGTTAATACGGTACGGCGTTTTTTAATAAATTGATCTCTCTTCTTGCGACTCGCGAGTTGAACAATAATAGTGCGTGAACGTCGATCTGCGTTCCTAGAAGGCAGCCGATGAGCTGTCTCGATGTCGTCAGCCTCCAACTCAATGTCTAGTTTCTTAGCAAGGGTGAGGACAATTTCTTCGACCACTTCCTCGTCGCTTTCTTCGACATTAACCAATTCTAAATTTCTATTCCTGCTGTACTGGTCTAACAAATTGACCTGCGCAGTCAGAGCCTCAATCGTGCGATCTTTTTCTTCGTTCTGCTTCTTTAACGTGAAAACAGCCGAATTAAGCTCTCTTAGTTCATACGAGCACTCGTCTCTAATTTCTTGTATTTCTTCTCGTAATGAATTAAAGCTCTCACGAAACTCAGCACGGAACTCGGAAAGAAGCTTAGCAAACTCACCTCCGTCGCGCCCAATGTCCTTCAATGATGTGTCCCCTGATTTTGATGAACGGCAATCACGACACCGCCAATCTTGCTTACTCTTTCTCCCTTTAGCTTTTTGCGTAGCTCGGCTTACGCCCGCACACTCGTAATGGTAATTATTATTGCAGTTTAAGCACTCGACAAAATCACCATCACTCGGCAACTTATCCTTACAATCCACTATCGCACACGTTAACGATATGACTAACCTAGCGCTCAGAGCAGCTCGTAAACACGTCCGCTCTGTATGGAGTCTAGTGATCGAGTGAATAATAATAATAGTTATAATTCTGATAGTAATAATAATAGTAATAATTCTAATAATGATATTAAAAAGTAACCAATGTATATAGTGAATTTTAAAATCGATCACATTTTCTGTCATTTAAGTTTTGGGGTAAAGAATAAAAAATGCACTATCTGTATAAATGCTAGATTTTATTTTTTCAGTGTTAATGTATATTTTTCTACACAAAATTAATATTTTATCTAGGCCTAGTATTGTATGTATGGATCTCTTCATTTTTCACTGGTACTATGTAATCGTTCATACAAACTGTTCAAAGATATAAATGCACGGAAATGTAAGCATATCTAGGGTTTTAAAATGGGTTTTGCATAGGGACAAATTCAGAGTCGAGATTTGTATTAGTTTTTTTATTGTATTTGTTTATGTTTGATAAAGAGTTGTTTCATTAAAAGCTATTTTCCCTAAGAAATACAAAAATCTTAGCAACAAGTCTAAACCATAACCCAAATCCAATAAAAAATTCGGCACTGCATTTGGCCCCGAGACTGTCTGATATATTCATTAAACTTTGTATTGAATTGAATGAATTCCCTATAGGGAACCAAAGTGGGCGTTGACTGGTTCACACGCGTCTCCCGTTCCTATCTAAATAAGCCGTACTAGATTTTTCGTAAGCGCTACCGCCTGTACCAGAGAACGTACAAGAAGCACACGCACATTCTAAGAAACTGTGAAGTTTCCTCTTTACAATGATATAAAACACTTTTATTAATCTCAAGTTTAAATAGGTATACTTTCGAGTTTAAGTGAACGCTGTTTGTACAGTGCAGTGTTGACAAATCTCAAGTAAAAAACGTATGCATATTTTTATAGCCTACGACCGTGACAACAACTTGCACTTGCATAAGCAATGTCTCTACTGTTGCCATGAATTGTCAAGTACAATAATGTTTCATGGAAATGCCAAAAATATGTTTAAAATTGTATGTTATTGCAACCCGTGAAAACAATGTTGCAACCGCGCTCGGCCGGCAGCCGCCGAGTCCGCCTAATTTGGTGGTATTCTCGACACATTCACACACATATCTCGTACTCATTTAAATTTGAGCTGCGTTCAGTAACCAACTGATAGATCATATTGAGCAGTATGAACTGTCGAATAATGTGATGTAATTTGTTTTCATAACTTTTGCGTGTATCAAAAGATACAGCGAGTTACATTTTCGTTCCATGCTTAGTCTTATGGACGCGCGGACCAGTGTGAGCCAAAAACATTCCCGCCTTCAAAACTTTGGTTCCCTATTCCTCACAGCATAATATTGGGTGAGATTGTTGTATAAAGGCGGTTTCACACAAAAACATAAGACATAAGATTTAAGGTTTAACGCATAGTCATAATGTTGGACCATAGGAAACACGTACTGGCATTCACACAAATGCACTAGTTTTAAGACATAGTTTTAACGCATAACTTTCTGTTTTAAGGCATAAGAAAGTTGACCAATGTTCAACTTTATGCTTATGCCTTAAAACAACGCACGAAAAACTTGAGTCAAAGAAGCATCTACTTTAAAAGGTTATGACTACCACAGTCATGTAGTGGCCTACGTCACCGAATAATAATAATAATATATATATAATAATATATAGTAATATATACATAATAATATATAGAATAATTATGTTGTACAGTATTCGGCCGCAACCTCCAAAGAACTTCAACGAGTGCCATGCCTTCTCATAAACTCTTTGCGCTTACGTTTGTATGTGTACCAGAGCCCTTATGCGTTAAACCTTAATCCTTAAAACTACGCTTATGCTTATGCTTATGTTTTTGTGTGAAACCGCCTTTAGTGAATAGTAAACAAATAATAGCGTTTTATCATTAATTTAAAGTGCTAAAATGTTCGTAAAAAAATGCGTTTTTAGTGTATCTTATAACATGTAAGTCATTATTGATGTCACTAGTATCTGCGCATATTCGGCCATTTAGATATTACAACCCTATCACTGTCAACACAGACTGTGTAGTTTTTCAACGGTCTGCTAACACACATATGCTTATTTCAATATTATATTTTTACTAGTTTTCCGGAAATGAGAATTAAGCTCTAAAATCAAAGTTCCTTTCAATGATGATGACTGTTATTGGGCTTTACGTGGCATTTTTTGGTCAACGATAGCAATCGACACGACTCGTAGGGGATGTATATGAAGACAAAAAAGTCTCGACAATGTATCCATTCCAAGCAAACTGCAAAGCAGATAATGACAATGTGTAATCTTTTTTTTCTCTTCTGTACCACCTTTAACATATACCTCAAGTTTAATGTTAAAATTATAAACCAACAAAGGAGATCAACCCAAAAAGGACAAAGGAGAGGAGCCAAACATGCCGCCATCTTGGATTTTATATAATTCACACTAATGTATATAGAAACCAATGCGCTTGACCAATTTTAATAACTTTAGTACTTTAAATTGCATTTTTCAATGTACTTGTGTAGAATATTTTCATTATTTTTATATTATAAATTTAAAAAACATTTTCCTACTCGGAAGTTCGGAATGTTAGTTTCGGAATGTTAAGCTTATAACTTTTATAGAAGCGTATTTATTGAAAAAGTACTTCATGTAAACGTTTTACATAGCTTTATTTAAAAAATAACGCAATCAAATTCAAGCCTCTAGATTACGTCACGAAATATGAATTCTTGAAGAGTCGCGCGCTACGCTCTCTTGCCGCTCTCTCGGCGTTAGCCCAAGCCAGGGGCCGAGCGGTGCGCGTGCGGTCTGTAGTCTTTCCTTCTCAGACTATCTTCTGATAGTTTATTTGAATTGAATTATTGCGTTAGCTTTGGTTCAGTTATTTCAAATTCCAGGAATTTACTTACACCCCCCCCCCCCCCCCCCCCACCACCACCACCATCTACCACTCTATTAACTTACCAAGCTCTGAGACAATGCTGGATGCAGCGTGTGATTTGTATTGGAAGTAGACCATCGAAAGGCAATAATTTCGATATAATTTTAAGTTATTAAAACAAAAATTGCAAAGGGCTAGCCATAAACGGTAACTGCTCACAATTTCTTACGCTTATGACTAATTAAAGAAATTGTGTTTGACAACTTCCAGAGAAAACTTGTATTATTTTACTGAGTTTGAACAGAGAAACATATATTTACAATTGACAAGAGTTTGACAACAAAGATACATTGACAACAGTTTGACAACAAAGATACACTGACAAATAGAGTCAATGTCAATAGCATTGAAGTCAATGCTAATTATTTAAATTTAAATATTTTCATCAGTTTGATTATCCCAGTACAATGCGTCGTTCGTATTATACATGGACTAAAAGTTCAATACTATTCAGTATTGAATAGTATCAACTTTTCAGTATGATGATATTTGAGTTTTACGTCCCATTCTTTTGCAACTTTGGCTAATCGAGATGATGAGATGGTAATGTATGAAGATGAAGATACGTCACATATTAGTTTTTACTGCATTAGCATACTATATTGGTGATTTTTCTAAAGTAAAATTGGAATAGTGTATTTTATAATGTAGAGCCCTATCTATCATTTTACAATGTCTTAGCTAAACGACATTTGCGGTATACATGAAACTATGTCTTGAAAACATTTAATGTATTTACCATTATTGAAAATCAGATATTAAGGAGATATGCTATTTTTAACATTGTTTAGGGTTTATGATGAATTAACTGATTATTAATTGACCATCTTCATTCAATTGATTTTTGTAGCTTATTGTATCGAAACTCTGACATTTACAAAATGAACAAAAGACAGGTTATTTTCACGACAAGCACAATTTTTAGTAGCAAATTTTCCCATCAATGCAAACTTTTTGAAATTCTTCTAGAAGATAATTATTCGGCATTTATGGAACCAGTAGTTCGTCTGCTTTCTCAAAGCCAAATAATGTTGTCTAAGAAGACGTATCAGAATTAAAATATTTATCATTCGTACAATAGTAAGCACGCATGACATTGAGATTCATTGAATTGATAGAAGGTGGTAAATCGACACTGGCTTTACTGTGGTGATATTTCCAATGTCAGTTTAAAAATAGTCTTCCATGTCGTGTTACTCTTTAAAACACGAACTAAGAACTCTTCTGCCTTTAGCATTTCATCCTATGTTAAAGAAGCAGTTCTTCCAAAGTTCATTCAATGGGAGCAGATTTTGCCAAACTTGCTAGTGAAATCGCAACCTGAGTGTGCAGTGCAGGAATAATATTGTCCATGTTACCCATTGTAGCCTATGTATGAATTGAAATGAACCGTGTTGAATCACCAACTCCACCTCTTACCCAGAGCTCGTGTAATCCTACATGTTGCATAATATCTTAAAGTAATACAGTAAACGTACAGTTACATCAGTATCAAAAAAAGCTTCTATAATTCAACATGCCCAACTTTGCAGCATGGAACGCGTGAGGTATGATTCGCATGTAAGTTTCTGTTATAACAAGTTCAGTATTAAGCTCTGGCATATTGGTGATGCAATGCAAGTGCCATGAATGGACTGGCAAGGCAATGTTCACTATCAATCAACTGGCTTGTGATAAAGACAATGTTTGTGTCTAGTTTTTCTGCTTCATATTCAATAAGCGATTTAAAGAAGTGCTCTAATTTTAATTTAATATCTGATCATCGTTGGTAAATATATGACATAGTTTCATTTATAGCGCACTCATTGTTTAGCTAATACATTGTAAAATGATAGGGCTCTACATTATTAGCGCTATGATATTAGCATTGCTCTAAGGTGTTTGTGTTTTTACTTTTGCTTTAGAGAAATCACTAATATAACATGCTATTGCAGTAAAAACTTGTACTGAATTGTATGGTTTAACTGTTTAGTCCAGAGATATGAAAGACGCATTGTACTGGGATAATCAAACCGAGGAAAATTTCTAAATTTAAATATTTAGCATTGATTTTAAACTCTGTCTCTGTTGACAATCTCTTGACAATTGTCAATATCTGTTTCTCTGTTCAAACTCTGTAAAATAATAAACGTTTTCTCTGGAAATTGTAAAAGGCAATTTGTTTGATTGAATAATCATAATATGCATGAGAAAATGTGAGCAGTTACCGTTTATGCCTCATCCATAAAAACCATTTTTAATAACTGAAAATTGTAACGAATTGATTGCCTTTCGTTGGTCAACTCGCAATACAAATCGCAAGCTGCATCCAGCATTGTCTCAGAGCTTGTTAAGTAAATAGGGGGGTAAGTAAATTCCTGGAATTTGAAATAACTGAACCAAAGCTAACGCAATAATTCAATTCAAGTAAACAACAGAAGATAGTCTGAGAAGGAAAGCATAGACAGCACGCGCACCGCTCGGTGCCGGGCTTGGGCAGCGCCGAGCGCGGCAAGAGACTTAGCAAGTCGCGCCGACTCTTGAAAACTTCATATCTCGGGAAGTAATCTACCTAGAGACAGGAGTCTTCAAATTGATTGCGTTGATTTTTTAATAAATCTATCTTAAACGTTTACCTGAAGTACTTTTTCAGTAAATACGTTTCCATAAAAGTTATAACCTTAACATTCCGAAACTAAAAACATTGAGTAGGAAAATGTTTTTAAATGTATAATATAATACAAAAAATTGAAAATTACCTACAAAAATACATTTGAATTGAAAAATGCAATTTAAAATACTAAAAAGTTTTTAAATTGGTCAAGCACTTAGGTTCTTATAGCCATTAGTGTGAATTATATAAAATCCAAGATGGCGGCTTGTTTGGCCCTTTTGCCAGCTAAGCACATCATGAATTACAGCTCAGGTAACGTTGTTTTATCATATTACAAAGTCCAAATGCGTCGACCTTTTTTGTAAGCAAAACGTCCAGGGCTGAAGGACTACGACCTGATGCGAGGCGATAAGCCACCCAAAGATTTTCCAAAATTCTTGGTATCGCATATCGAGAACGTAAATAACGTGGTCGCGGTACGCGCTGATCACGTGATACCAGCATGCATTTGCATTATAGTTTTTGGATCAAGAGCGCTATTCAAAACACCAATGTTTAACTGTACAAGCGCTTGACGTTGAGTAGCCTGTCATTGACAATTGGTTTGCCATTAAAAAAATTAATTGCAGGCATATAGTATTGTAGGGGAAGAATAAGAGTTCGGAGGACCAGCACTGAGGCAATAAATAGGTGGACTGTAAACACTAGGTCGAGTTCAGCAATAATCCGCACATACACAAAATACACTTGAAAGCAAAAGGAATATATTAACACAAATAACACATTACACTTATATTCTTGAGTTACAATTACAATACATGAATTATGTGTGTTGTACACATGCGAAAATGAGAATAAAAGCAAGAATAATTCTACACGACGCGAGCATGTAAAAATGGACGACAAAGTACAACAATGGTAAAAATGCAAAGATCTTAGAAAAGATAAAATAGCTCAACATTCGCTTTCCTCACGCATGGATCCAAAGACATTGAAAGAGTAAAGTGACAGCTGATGCGATCTGTCGGGCGTAACTAAAATTACAACACATTTGCATGAACAAGTATGTTGTGGGCATTTTCAATCTTTAGGTCTTATGAAAATGAACTTATTAATAAAAGCAATTAAAGTGATAAGTGAAGTGATCTCACACAAATAAGGAAATCCAACCTTTATTTCGTAATCGCTATTTTGTTTATTTTCTTGTTGTTTCGACTACGCAGCCTGAACTTGGCCCCCCCACTCTAAAGTCGTTAATATCTTCTAAACTAAGGTCGCACTAATTCTAGGGTTTGGACACACTAAATCGGAACGGCGCACACTAATTATACTGAGAATTTCAGAATTAGTGCGACAAGTGGGGGGGCAGCGTGAACTTGGACCCCCACCCTTAAACCGTTAATATCTTCTAAACTAAGGTCGCACTAATTGTGGGGTTTGGACACACTAAATCGGAACGGCGCACACTAATTAAACTGAGAATTTCAGAATTAGTGCGAAATGTTGGGGGGGCAGCGTGAACTTGGGCCCCCCACCCTTAAATCGTTAATATCTTCCAAACTAAAGTCGCACTAACTCTGGGGTTTGGACACACTAAATCGGAACGACGCACACAAATTATACTGAGAATTTTAGAATTAGTGCGACAAGTGGGTGGGATAAAACAGGGCAGCGTGAACTTGGCCCCCCCACCTTTTTTCGTCGATATCTTCTAAACTAAGGTCGCACTAATTCTGGGGTTTGGACACACTAAATCGGAACGGCGCACACTAATTATACTGAGAATTTCAGAATTGGTGCGAAATGTTGGGGGGGCAGCGTGAACTTGGCCCCCCCCCCTTAAATAGTTATTATCTTCTAAACTAAGGTCGCACTAATTCTGGGGTTTGGACACACTAAATCGGAACGGTGCACACTAATTATACTGAGAATTTCAGAATTAGTGCGACAAGTGGGGGGGCAGCGTGAACTTGGCCCCCCCACCTTTTTTCGTCAATATCTTCAAAACTAAGGTCTCATTAATTCTGGGGTTTGGACACACTAAATCGGAACGACGCACACTAATTATACTGAGAATTTCAGAATTAGTGCGACAAGTGGGGGGCAGCGTGAACTTGGCCCCCCCACCCTTAAATCGTTAATATCTTCTAAACTAAGGTCGCACTAATTCTGGGGTTTGGACACACTAAATCGGAACGACGCACACTAATTATACTGAGAATTTCAGAAATAGTGCGAAATGTTGAGGGGGCAGCGTGAACTTGGCCCCCCCACCTTATTTCGTCAATATCTTCTAAACTAAGGTCGCACTAATTCTGGGGTTTGGACACACTAAATCGGAACGGTGCACACTAATTATACTGAGAATTTCAGAATTAGTGCGACAAGTGGGGGGGCAGCGTGAACTTGGCCCCCCCACCTTTTTTCGTCAATATCTTCAAAACTAAGGTCGCACTAATTCTGGGGTTTGGACACACTAAATCGGAACGACGCACACTAATTATACTGAGAATTTCAGAATTAGTGCGATAAGTGGGGGTCAGCGTGAACTTGGCCCCCCCACCCTTAAATCGTTATTATCTTCTAAACTAAGATCGCACCAATTCTGGGGTTTGGACACACTAAATCGGAACGGCGTACACTAATTATACTGCGAATTTCAGAATTAGTGCGACAAGTGGGGGGCAGCGTGAACTTGGCCCCCCCACCCTTAAATCGTTAATATCTTCTAAACTAAGGTCGCACTAATTCTGGGGTTTGGACACACTAAATCGGAACGACGCACACTAATTATACTGAGAATTTCAGAATAAGTGCGAAATGTTGGGGGGGCAGCGTGAACTTGGCCCCCCCACCCTTAAATCGTTAATATCTTCTTAACTAAGGTCGAACTAATTCTAGGGTTTGGACACACTAAATCGGAACGACGCACACTAATTATACTGAGAATTTCAGAATTAGTGCGACAAGTGGGGGGGCTGCGTAAACTTGGCCCCCCCACCTTATTTCGTCAATATCTTCTAAACTAAGGTCGCACTAATTCTGGGGTTTGGACACACTAAATCGGAACGGCGCACACTAATTATACTGAGAATTTCAGAATTAGTGCGAAAAGTGGGGGGGCAGCGTGAACTTGGCCCCCCCACCTTTTTTCGTCAATATCTTCAAAACTAAGGTCTCATTAATTCTGGGGTTTGGACACACTAAATCGGAACGACGCACACTAATTATACTGAGAATTTCAGAATTAGTGCGACAAGTGGGGGGCAGCGTGAACTTGGCCCCCCCACCCTTAAATCGTTAATATCTTCTAAACTAAGGCCGCACTAATTCTGGGGTTTGGACACACTAAATCGGAACGACGCACACTAATTATACTGAGAATTTCAGAATAAGTGCGAAATGTTGAGGGGGCAGCGTGAACTTGGCCCCTCCACCCTTAAATCGTTAATATCTTCTAAACTAAGGTCGAACTAATTCTAGGGTTTGGACACACTAAATCGGAACGACGCACACTAATTATACTGAGAATTTCAGAATTAGTGCGACAAGTGGAGGGGCTGCGTAAACTTGGCCCCCCCACCTTATTTCGTCAATATCTTCTAAACTAAGGTCGCACTAATTCTGGGGTTTGGACACACTAAATCGGAACGGCGCACACTAATTATACTGAGAATTTCAGAATTAGTGCGACAAGTGAGGGGGCTGCGTAAACTTGGCCCCCCCACCTTATTTCGTCAATAGCTTCTAAACTAAGGTCGCACTAATTCTGGGGTTTGGACACACTAAATCGGAACGACGCACACTAATTATACTGAGAATTTCAGAATTAGTGCGACAAGTGGGGGGCAGCGTGAACTTGGCCCCCCCACCCTTAAATCGTTAATATCTTCTAAACTAAGGTCGCACTAATTCTGGGGTTTGGACACACTCAATCGGAACGACGCACACTAATTATACTGAGAATTTCAGAATTAGTGCGAAATGTTGGGGGGGCAGCGTGAACTTGGCCCCCCCACCCTTAAATCGTTAATATCTTCTAAACTAAGGTCGCACTAATTCTGGGGTTTGGACACACTAAATCGGAACGACGCACACTAATTATACTGAGAATTTCAGAATTAGTGCGACAAGTGGGGGGGGCTGCGTAAACTTGGCCCCCCCACCTTATTTCGTCAATATCTTCTAAACTAAGGTCGCACTAATTCTGGGGTTTGGACACACTAAATCGGAACGGCGCACACTAATTATACTGAGAATTTCAGAATTAGTGCGACAAGTGGGGGGGGCTGCGTAAACTTGGCCCCCCCACCTTATTTCGTCAATATCTTCTAAACTAAGGTCGCACTAATTCTGGGGTTTGGACACACTAAATCGGAACGGCGCACACTAATTATACTGAGAATTTCAGAATTAGTGCGACAAGTGGGGGGGCAGCGTGAACTTGGCCACCTCACCTTTTTTCGTCAATATCTTCTAAACTAAGGTCGCACTAATTCTGGGGTTTGAACACACTAAATCGGAACGACGCACACTAATTATACTGAGAATTTCAGAATTAGTGCGACAAGTGGGGGGGCTGCGTGAACTTGGCCCCCCCACCTTTTTTCGTCAATATCTTCTAAACTAAGGTCGCACTAATTCTGGGGTTTGGACACACTAAATCGGAACAGCGCACACTAATTATACTGAGAATTTCAGAATTAGTGCGAAATGTTGGGGGGGCAGCGTGAACTTGGCCCCCCCACCCTTAAATCGTTAATATCTTCTAAACTAAGGTCGCACTAATTCTGGGGTTTGGACACACTAAATCGGAACGACGCACACTAATTATTCTGAGAATTTCAGAATTAGTGCGACAAGTGGGGGGGCTGCGTGAACTTGGCCCCCCCACCTTTTTTCGTCAATATCTTCTAAACTAAGGTCGCACTAATTCTGGAGTTTGGATACACTAAATCGGAACGGCGCACACTAATTATACTGAGAATTTCAGAATTAGTGCGAAATGTTGGGGGGGCAGCGTGAACTTGGCCCCCCCACCCTTAAATCGTTAATATCTTCTAAACTAAGGTCGCACTAATTCTGGGGTTTGGACACACTAAATCGGAACGACGCACACTAATTATACTGAGAATTTCAGAATTAGTGCGAAATGTTGGGGGGGCAGCGTGAACTTGGCCCCCCCACCTTTAAATCGTTAATATCTTCTAAACTAAGGTCGCACTAATTCTGGGGTTTGGACACACTAAATCGGAACGACGCACACTAATTATACTGAGAATTTCAGAATTAGTGCGACAAGTGGGGGGGCTGCGTGAACTTGGCCCCCCCACCTTTTTTCGTCAATATCTTCTTAACTAAGGTCGCACTAATTCTGGGGTTTGGACACACTAAATCGGAATGGCGCACACTAATTATACTGAGAATTTCAGAATTAGTGCGAAATGTTGGGGGGGCAGCGTGAACTTGGCCCCCCCACCCTTAAATCGTTAATATCTTCTTAACTAAGGTCGCACTAATTCTGGGGTTTGGACACACTAAATCGGAACGACGCACACTAATTATACTGAGAATTTCAGAATTAGTGCGACAAGTGGGGGGGCAGCGTGAACTTGGCCCCCCCACCTTTTTTCGTCAATATCTTCTAAACTAAGGTCGCACTAATTCTGGGGTTTGGACACACTAAATCGGAACGACGCACACTAATTATACTGAGAATTTCAGAATTAGTGCGAAATGTTGGGGGGGCAGCGTGAACTTGGCCCCCCCACCCTTAAATCGTTAATATCTTCTAAACTAAGGTCGCACTAATTCTGGGGTTTAGACACACTAAATCGGAACGGTGCACACTAATTATACTGAGAATTTCAGAATTAGTGCGACAAGTGGGGGGGCCAAGTTCACGGACATACAATATAGTTATGTATAAGTTACAGTGTGTATGTGAACAACGTGTACAGTGTGTAAACAGTGTGTATGTGTATATTGTATGCACACATTTTATCCAACTTATGGTCGTGAAGTTTCCCTAATGAATCTGTTTCAAGTAGATGATAGGAAGGAGAAACTAGAGAAATTGCAAATTAAGTTGGCACTATTGGACTGAGCTATTGCGTAAGCATGACGAGACTACTTATGTTTATTTATTTCCTCTTTGTGTGCATTACACAGATATTTTTCTTGTACCTGCGGAAATTACCTGAACCAATTAACATAGGTTTGTGGCGGTTTAGGTTTACATAATATATATTTTTAGATAACAGTGCACATCAACTAAAATGAATATTGATAACAAAATTGAATGCATTAAAATAAACTAAACTAAACTTAATATTGACTATTTGTTGTTTTATCTACAATAAACATGCAATTTTGTATTTAGTTATACCCTTTGTTACAATGAATTTGAATGTTTATCATTGTTGTTGGGGCAACTGTATCACGTGTGGTCGGTATGGCTGATCTGATACCGATAAGTCTACCGAAGAGCGATCGTCCCAACCGTGTTGAAGTCTCATCGTATAAACATGACATGTTAATACAGTCCCTTTGTCCAACCAGAGTTGAATACGTTTGGTCACATCGGCTGACCGACTGTGGGACTTTTATTTCCTTTAGGCTAAGTGAAACAAATCGTTTCCACCATTGAACACAAAAGCGGAAACGTTGTCAGTTATGAGAAAACTATTATAAATCGCAGTTGGTCAAAAATGAACTGTTTAGTTCATGTTTGTCTCGTTGACTTTTTGTCACACTCCTTCATGAATTCTATCAACACTTCAAATCGCTAACTTTTTTCATTAACTGCTTCTGAGTTTTTGTTGTTTTTAATAAATATGAATTCACAAATCCTACCCAACTTTATATCGTTGGACTATTTCTGTATGGCAATCTGAGAGATGGTTTCAATATTTCGAATGTCAAAGCAGCCAGTGTAGGTGGCGCTGCGCTCGGTGACAAATGGAACCGACTTCAGAGTGTCTCCATATTCTAGAACAACATGATCGAGATCGCAAATAAAGTTGGCGCGATACATATATCACCCTAAAGAGTCCATGCTCAGAAACTCGAAGGGTAGAGGGATTATTTATCAGCTAGAATGAAAGCCTACAGAATTCACTTACGGAAGTTGTGGCAAGACGTACAGATGAATGGACTAACTGTCGCACCCCATTAACAACATACAAACAACGACGGATGTAGAAGCCTGATTAGTCTTGACTTATTTAGACATAAAAGATAATGCTTTCAAAGCTCTTGTAGGCAACACTTTCATGAACAAGTGAAAATAAAGTTGGTTTATTAGAACTCTCTTATATACCGTTGTTGTCTCTTAATATATTAAAAATAATTTGACGAACAGCATAAATATGCATAATTTGCTTTGAAGCCGTGATAGAAACAAAGTGGATGATAAATGCAATGGTATAATGTTGTCTATTCAATATCATCCTGTAAATGAGTTGATTCACAATATACAAATGTATTTATTCATAAAATGTAAGTCCCGTGTAGGATCTGATAGTAAACGAAACAGATACTGATGGATGCAAAACAGTTCACACAACATCTGTTTTGTTAAACGAACATAACGGTTCACAATATATCTGTTTTGTTTATCGATCATAACAGTTCACAGAATATCTGTTTTGTTTATCGATCATAACGGTTCACAGAATATCTGTTTTGTTTATCGATCATAACGGTTCACAGAATATCTGTTTTGTTTATCGATCATAACGGTTCACAGAATATCTGTTTTGTTTATCGATCATTACGGTTCACAGAACATCTGTTTTGTTTATCGATCATAACGGTTCACAGAACATCTGTTTTGTTTATCGATCATAACGGTTCACAGAACATCTGTTTTTGTTTATCGATCATAACGGTTCACAGAACATCTGTTTTGTTTATCGATCATAACGGTTCACAGAACATCTGTTTTGTTTATCGATCATAACGGTTTACAGAACATCTGTTTTGTTTATCGATCATAACGGTTCACAGAACATCTGTTTGGTTTATCGATCATAACGGTTCACAGAACATCTGTTTTGTTTATCGATCATAACGGTTTACAGAACATCTGTTTTGTTTATCGATCATAACGGTTCACAGAACATCTGTTTTGTTTCACGAAAATATCAGTTCACTGAATATCTGTTTTGTTACAGAAACATAACAGTTCACAGAACATCTGTTTTATTTCACGAACATAACAGTTCACAGAACATCTGTTTTGTTACACAAACCTAACAGTTCACAGAATATCTGTTTTGTTTCACGAACATAACAGTTCACAAAACACCTGTTTTATTACACAAACATAACAGTTCACAGAACATCTGTTTTGTTACACAAACATAACAGTTCACAGAACATCTGTTTTGTTACACAAACATAACAGTTCACAGAACATCTGTTTTGTTACACAAACATAACAGTTCACAGAACATCTGTTTTGTTACACAAACATAACAGTTCACAGAACATCTGTTTTGTTACACAAACATAACAGTTCACAAAACATCTGTTTTGTTACACAAACATAACAGTTCATAGAACATCTGTTTTGTTTCACGAACATAACAGTTCACAGAACATCTGTTTTATTACACAAATATAACAGTTCACAGAACATCTGTTTTCTTACACAAACATAACAGTTCACAGAACATCTGTTTTGTTTCACGATCATAACAGTTCACAGACCATCTGTTCTATTTCACGAACATAACAGTTCACAGAACAATGTTTTGTTACACAAACATAACAGTTCACAGAACATCTGTTTGGTTTTACGAACAGCAGAAATATATTCCCTATTTACGGTGTCCGATTGGAAAAGTTTTATCACCATAACATTGTATTTGTTTGAACTTTAAAACTCTATTTCCAAAGTCACAATTGTAAGTTGTTTCGAAGATAAGGTGCAACGGTGTATTTGAAAGAGTTTTGTTCGAGTACTTCCTTATCTAGGAAAGTATTTCACGGTAAGTTAACACATACAGCGCTTTCAATTGAGCAAGGGTCGCCTCTTTATATTCAAACTAGTCTTCAGATGGTGTCAATTTCTTGCCTTCGAGATCTATTGAAAACACGCCTTTGCAGTGGTGCATTGCAATTAGTCCTGTTTTAATTAAAAGAATAGCTCTTCAGCTTTTCCAACTTGCCATTAAACATGCACTTGTGCTTACCAATTTTATCTAGTTCGCGAGAGAGAGTGGAGCAAGTGACAGGTACACCGTGAATGAATTGAAACGATGTTGAAAACTTCAAAGTGAAGTATTATTTACATTACATAAGTACATTATATTTTCAAACTACTTCAAGGTGGCATTTGGAGACAAACTGTAGTAATGATAAAGAATTTGTTAATGTAAATCCAGGACATTTAGAAGTTCCGGATGGTGTCCATAGGGACACGGAGACAGGTTATTAAAACCGAAGACTATTCGGAAAAACCGGGACGTCTGGTCACCCTAAACTAATTACACGCATTTGATTTTATTATATTTTTTCTCACTTTAATGTGATAACACAGTGTTGTCTTTTGACACGGCCACCAAACTCAATAGTAGAGTAATTTCTGTGCAGGCGCCCGCAGCCAGCAAGCGCTGTTATCTTTGTATCATTGCGGCGTTGCCACGTTTGTTCTATAGCGTGCCTGACTTTGAAGAGCCTTTGTGCGTAGCTCATCACGCATTTTGGTTGGTTTGTGGAAAGCGCGAGTAATTGGGTATTCAGAATGAAATGTCCAATAGCACCGCAAACCACACACCTGTATCAATGATGTACTGTTTAACGCTAAGTGGTTGAGTGTTATAGCAACTCAAACAACGCATTGATGATATTGTGTGAAACCACAGCGAGATGTGGGCGAATTTGATTTTGGTTATCTTCATTGTATTGGTGTGATTGTTATTTCGCATCGTTGCATCTAACCTGCAGAACCCAAATTTCTGGCGATTAAATATGCTTTAAAATACTATAAAACTGTCAATAGGTAAACCATAATAATATGTCATCTTCAAGATAATTTTTTATGCTCTATCTTATGAATGTTTCTGTTCCAAATGCGTTTTGTACATGGATGTATTTTGTAATAACATTAATTTTGAACAACGGAAATAATCCCTTTAAATGTTGAGCCTCTTTCGGAATGGCTCGTTTTGTGTGTCCTTGATGTGGTTTGTTATTAAAGCCGATCTATTGCGTTTAGGGTTTGGCCGTTTTTTTATGCAAATTTTTTCCATTTTTTATTTGGTATACGAAAGAGCTAATAAATTCCCTATTGGGGCCGGATGACTTATTTTTTTTTTCAGTGTGACATTTTAAAATCATTTTAAAGTAATTTTAATATACACATCGGTACGAAAAACAAGATAGGTAGACATTCAGCTCTAACGTTTTCTTGTAAGGATTATTAAAGCTCAAAAAAAAAAAACTAGGGCATTTCGTCATAATAAAACAATATATTATGTTTGCTCTATTAATATTATGTTTGCTCAAGGGAGACGTAAACCTAGTGGTCTGTGGAGAAGTGTAATGGAACGTCTGTCTTATCGATTACCGATAACAGACGTCAAAATAAGCATGAGTCCTGCTGTTGGATGTGTCAAGTAGCGGCAGTGATCCACAACACAGTTCTTGTATATATTGTTACCGTCTTAATCAAGTGTTATATCTGTAACCAAGGTTAGGATAAGCTTGCCTTACAACAACGAGACGAGTGATTCGTGGCCAATTAGCGACCGGTGTTTGAGATTGGGACTCCCCAGTTGACCACCATAATAATCATTCATATGGTAAAAGTATCTGTAAGGAATTGTTTCGGGACAAGAATAGTAAAACGTCCGTGGCTTCGAAGCACTCCTTCACCATAGAAGCTTTCCTAGATGTATAGAAGAATTGAGAATGTTAATACATAATTTTATAATAAACTTAAATTAAAAAAAGCAACATATTGTTTCCTTTTCATGGAAGAGTTATGTCTCAATTTTTTAGAATTAAGCAACAATTTTGAGTGAATAATTTAGTTTTACCATTATATAGTTCGTGTCATAAAATCCGACACATAAACTATGTACGTACTCAAATACGAACGATACATGTATATTTCTGACATGTATGTACTGTAGTACAAAAGTTGCTCTCTAAGGAATTTTCAAATGTGCAGGGTTGGTTTTGTGCCAAAGGGTAAATCTGAACGTCGAGAAATCTTGTATACACGTATGTAGGTCTACATGCATCTTGCATGTTAAAATATTCTCAGTATATTTCCCAGTAGTGGAGAGGTTGCAAGGTGTAAGCAAATACAGTTTTGCAAGGAAAGTAGGACACTGTATACCGAGTTTGGCAAACAATAGTGGTTGGGAACCATAACGTTTCATTCGATAACTGTATGGACTCGTTGTTCTAGAGCTAAAATCAACATTTTCATATTGCTTGTTTAAAATGGACTATCAAACTGTTCAATTAAACATAAACTATTATTTCTGCTGTACCTGTTAATCATTATTCATTTTATTGCATCTCTATTAGTACACAACGAAGGAATGCACTAAATAATTTACCGGCATTCGTGTTATACCAATTTCGTAGGTCATTCACAACTAATAGCAATGTTGTTTCATGTGTACGTTTTCTATAGATGTTTTCCAAAGAACAACATTCATTTCCCTACCTTTTTTAATGATCGCATAGCATGTTATTGTCTCCATTTGGAACAGTACTAAATATATTTTGACACTGGAGCTTTTCCAGGCGTATGCAAGAAGGGTCCTCTATTCCCTTCCCCCCCCCCCCCTCACCCAACCCCCTCGCACAAACAATAGAATAACGACTTCATTAAGCACGCATACAGATTTTTTTGAAATTGGCAAGCTACCGACTACATCAACGGAAATCCTCGATTCAAACAATAATTATAAATATATTTTTTATTTTTATCTATACTGAGAGTAATAGTAAAAATACATTTTGAATTGGGAAAGTATTAATCCAACAAATGAGGTATTTAAGAACAGCTAAATTATAATGTATTGAATTTGAACTGCGATCAGTTTCTATTGTTACCAGAAGGAAATTTCAATTACACCTAGTTGTATAGATATTGTACACTTGCAACATAATTATATAAATCAATTAAGGGTAAAGTGATCACATCGTCTTTACAACAACTCTTCGGGTTACTTTGTGAATTCCTCGACAAGGTGCGATCATTATAAGTCTAGCTGCGGAGCCTTGTAACGCGTTATGTGTAACGCACGGCTGACAATCGGTGCGTGGGCTTGTCTACGTGCGTACTGCGTAATGTTTACCGCGCCACCCCAGTGTGTGTGCGAATACATGGGACGCACTTCGCGCGGGAAGCATTGCCTGACATAACACTATAGTAGCCGCCACTTTTTGTCGGAACCAAACCGGACGCTGAAGACGGAGCATCAATTCAACGCGCGCGACTTGAAAACTGTCCTCAGTGTTGCCCGATCCACCCTACCATCCTTGAAGATATACGTGAGTTTCGGTTCTATGCCCCCTCCCTCATATTGACAAGGGAGATGCGACAACACAGCTTTGCGAGAAAAACATCTGCTCAAGAAAGTATCCTAATTGGCTGATCAGGTAGTGCCCCTCACCTTTTGCGACCCTTCGCGGACCACCGTGTGACCACGTGCAGCGCACAAAGGTAGTCCTTACGAACACTATTTTTAAACAATCACGTAGACAAACCCAACCCACCTCATAAAGTTGCTTACGGTTTTGTTCCAACTAAGAGTGGCGTCTACTATATGAGGGGTCGTTGGGAGTTGGTCCATGAGGTACCGTATTATTAGCTGGCAATGCGGCGTGACAACTGAAAGTTTCCTATTTGCAACCCCATTTGTCGCCGATGTCTATTATTTAGACGAGCTCATCCACACAGGACATAGGTCAGCATTGTGGGCGGCTCTATAAACACTCAACAGGCAGTAATCGACTACAGACAGACCACTTAATATCCCTCACTTGGTCATGGAAGCATCACAATTTATAGAATATATCAGCTATTCGTGTGGGTAGGTTTCAAAATGATAGTAGTTGGACTCAAATATGCCTCTACGTGAATGCGGGAAAATAATTCCCTCTTCAGATCTTTTTAGATCAACCTCTTACGAGGTCTCGTCGGTTCAGAAAACTAATTAAATCTTAGTTCTAAACTTGGAATTGTTGGAAAGTAAATAGCCCTCAGCGCGTTCGTAAATGTAAATAGTTATAGTTCCAGACTTTATTTGCAGAACATTTTGATCTATTTCCTACTGCTCTTGAATATTTTAATAGTTATAAAGCCTTAATTCTTCATGAATGTAAATGTATACAAGAAATACATTTCGCGTTTATGTGTTGATGTAAAAAATAATTTATTGTATTGTAATGTATTGTATTGTATATATATATATAAAATAATGTATTGATATATACGAAATGTATATATATATATATAATAATGTGTTGTAATTTAAAAAATGAATTTGTGCATTATTTTTTTAATTTATGTGTAAAAAAGCTGCCTTTCCATAAATTAGAACAATAGGCCTACACACGTGAAAGATATTCATATTACTATTTCGAAAACGATGTATTGTCTGTACGCGTGTTTTTATATTCGACGACATATATACTTACAAGGCTCCAAATACCCATGAGAGAAATCATGAGAGAAATACTCCCAACTTCGAAATCATGAACTATCCAGTATTTTCATACTCGCAACGTAAAAATAAACCAAACGAAGTTTCGAAATGTAAAATGGAACATGTGAAAAACGTCATCTGTGGTAATTATTCATTTTCCCAACAAATAAAATACTTCCAGTGGTTTAGTTTCAATAAAGCTGTTTAAAAACATCCCCGATATTATCCTCAAGAGAATAGTACGAGCCCTTGGTTCTATTAGACTGGCTAATGAGTAAACTGTTACCGCACAATCTGTCCGCTCTGAGCTAGCAAACACTCTTCAACTGTTCACAGCGCTTTGTGCAGCAAGGACACTCTTGCCTCACTCAACTGAAGAGCAATGATGATGATGATGATGATGATGATGATGATGATGATGATGATGATGATGATGATGATGATGATGATGATGATGATGATGTTGGGGCCCCACGTCTCACGTTTTGCTCACCACTTAAACTTATTCAAGTAGACAATAAATACAACTATACAGTATACAGTGAAACAATAATAAAGAGTGAACGAAATAAAAAAAATATCTATT
This sequence comes from Isoperla grammatica, assembly GCA_945910005.1. Taxonomy (NCBI): domain Eukaryota; kingdom Metazoa; phylum Arthropoda; class Insecta; order Plecoptera; family Perlodidae; genus Isoperla; species Isoperla grammatica. The sequence continues at coordinate 112,443,536 of OX246737.1, read as the reverse complement.
GATAACACAAAAATAACAAGACTGCTATATAAATAGAAAATATTAAACAATTAGATGCAATCTAACAAAACCTCCTTGCTACACATTTTATAATAATAGTTTATTTTCTTGCCAGTGCAACTGGTTTATTTGAGTCGCCAGTACGAAAGAAGAATAGAAAGAAAGAAATACATGAAGTAATAATTTGACAACAAAAAAATACACGCAGGTGTGAGAAGAACGAAAGTAAATATTGTTTTTATCACAGTAAAAGACAAAAAAAAGTAGAGGGAAAATGAAAAATATAAAACAATAATTTAATGAAAAGAGAAAATAAAAGGGAAAAAATAAAGAAAAGCTTCTTATCATTGACTGATCCCCAGTCCACCGGCTGTGATGACATTTCATCCACCGCTTTCTAGCTAGAGGTCCTTGGAATCCACCTTCAGGATCAGCAGTCAGCACATTGACAAGGACCGGAGGCTTATTGGACAAGCGGAAGTTGTTTTCCTCGTAATCTGATCACGATCCGAGAAACTTTATCACTAGCGCTTCGCAACGGAGGCATCTGGAACTACCGAGTCTAAATACCCGGTGCTCGAAATGTCATCAAATAGACGTGATGGAATCGCACACAAAAAATATCGAAGTTTTGACAGAATGTCGACTTTTTGACGTGACAAAGGATATTACGATGAGCCAGTGGCGTTTTTTTTTAAAACGTCATATTATTGTTACACGTGATTGCAATTTGTATTCCGTCACAAACGCACGTCTCCAATTTATTTGTTGTTGCCATTTTATTTTTGCATAATAATAACATATTTTTCCATTTTGTCTAATATATTTTTGACAACATTTGCCGGATTTGGGTTTTGTAATAATAACCAAATTTGAAACGAAAATAGAAATTTAAATTATATTTTTGAAAGAAAGTGTTTTTACTGATCTATTCAGAACTTATTTTGTATATATAACTTCAAAATTATTAGCTTGAGACAATTATGAAATACCCGGGACCTTGTTTAAATTTCTCTATACTTTTTTTCACACTTTTCAATATTATTAATCTTCAATTTCTTTATTGATTATTTCTAGCACCATTTCGAATTTTTGTAACTTTTAAGTACATTTTAGCTGTTTCTTCAAAATCATGGTGTTAGCGTCACTTCAGGCCTACCACAAGCTTATTCGTGGTTGTACCTCAATCGTATAAATGGTTCTCCAAGTTTGTAAAGCATATTCAAACTAATTTCCAGAACCAGAACTACAACTTACTTTCAACACGGAGTCTTGTTTCCAAGTTAATCTAAGAGCTCCTTTGCTTGCTGAGTCAGCTAATATACTCGGAATAGTTCTGAGAGTTCAGCAGAAGGATTCCTGCTGTTTGTTGGAATAACCGTGCGTAGGCATAGAGTATATCATAAGAACAACTGCATAATTTACTTAAAACTATACGGTCAAAATAATAGTTTACAGAAATATAAATCAACGTTTTGGTGATAAAACAGAAATCAACGGCAGTGGTTGCATCAAGTCAGTGGGTTGTGGCCGTATGTGTTAAGTTCAATATTGTTAAGTGTAAGTGAAACACAAAATATATTATCGTTGAGTGAGTAATATAGGGTAAAGTCGCAACGCAATCGGCAGTTAGACCTCGTTTACGTTACCCTCATCGTTACGATCGTAGGTTCTGGGTGCTTGACGTTCGTAACTCTACCAGCGTTCATACACAGTCATCACGGATCCACGGAATACTGAACACAATTTCAAAAATACAAATGGCGGGACGATGGAGCTTGATGTATTATTGAGGTTATCTTTTACGTTGTTGTTTAATTGGCGTAGAAACAGGTTTGATTTAATTCATATGTCACGTATTAGACGAAACAATCGAGTTGTATTGTATAGATATTTCTTTAGATCAAGTTTAGATGGCAACTAGTATACTAACTGCCGTAGGTGTACTCTGGTAGACCTACCGACTGATTTACTAACTGTGCAGCGTTTACACTTGGAAAATGACCGTCGGTTGGTCGGTAATGTAGTCTTACGATCGTAAGATGAGAGTAACGTAAACGGGGGGTTAGTCTACCGCCTTATGCTGCCCAACATACTTTAGTAGGGTAGTACAAGCTCGCCAAGCGACGCGATGACGGAGTTTTCGGCTGTCTTTTGTCGCTTGGCGAACTTCTACTACCCGGCTAAGGTATTTAGGGCAGTAAAAGGCTGTAGACAAACTGACGATGGCGTGGGGCCTCTACCCTATATTACTCACTCAACGATATTAACTTAGTTCGTTAGAATGGGTTTTAATTAAGTTTCCACTAATTTTATTGAAATGTGATAATGTCCAAGTAAAAAATTAAATATTTCACTTCAAACAACTTACTTCAATTCTTACTCAAAAGGTACCACAAGCCGAGTGCGTCAACAGTGCCTCTGCGTCACCTCTAGACGTGCGAGTCTCATGCTACGTTTACAGCTACGCGTTGCGAGCGAAGCGAGGGCGCGAGCTCCAATCAGCGGCCGAGTTTGTAACTTCTTTGCATGAAACTCGGCCGCTGATTGGAGCTCGCGCCCTCGCTTCGCTCGCAACGCGTAGCTGTAAACGTAGCATAAGTCATGCGTGCGTGTGCGTGTGCGTGTGCGTGTGCGTGTGCGTGTGCGTGTGCGTGTGCGTGTGCGTGTGCGTGTGCGTGTGCGTGTGCGTGTGCGTGTGCGTGTGCGTGTGCGTGTGCGTGTGCGTGTGCGTGTGCGTGTGCGTGTGCGTGTGCGTGTGCGTGTGCGTGTGCGTGTGCGTGTGCGTGTGTCCCACCACAAGCCAAGTGAGTCAACAGTGCCTCTGCGTCACCTCTAGACGTGCGAGTCTCAGTCATGCCCCAAGTAATTAAACTGGAAGCTTGGCAAACTTATTACATTACCATATTTCATCCGCGGTTTATCCTCCGAGGAGACAATTAAAAACGACGTTAAGTAATATCATTTTAAACGCGATTTTGATGCACTGTCAAGAGGAATCATATTGCTTTGGGTGGGAGGTTTCATTAGTATCTTTATATTGTCATTTTCCTTGGTCACATAGTTGTACCAGGTGTCCATACGGAGGTGGTAATACATGAATAAATAGTAAAATAATCTCTAAACACAGGTACACTAACGGGGAGGGGGGGGGGGGGGGTACATTATTAAAACTGCGAAAAATTAACGAGTTTAAGTAAATACCATGAGAATGCCAGACAACATAGAAAGTATTTACTAACCAACGTTTAGTTTCGTAAGTAATAAACACTGGATTCAAAAGTTTACATTTTCATAATCCTTGTACAGAATTCTTATTTTGGAAGTTAATTTAAGAATTAATAACCAATTGTTTTCCATTATAATAAAAACCGTAACGAATGTAATATTTGAAATTTTGTTATTTCAGTCAGTGTTTGGTTCTTATCAATGTAAATGTTGGTTAGTAACCACTTTATTAATATTATGTATCGTTATTAAGATACTACTAAACACATTTGATTTTGCATGGTTTTAATTGTTGAAAATTCATCTTTATCCACTGAATAGAATGGATTGCATGAGGTGTTTTTTGTTTGTCCACAACCCATGAACTACATTCAAAATACTTTTTGTCTATACCTGTCGTTAAAACGATACTATACTATGCATTGCTGGTAGTCTATATATTTCGTATAATATCCTTAATGCTCTAAAATTAACAGCCGTGATATAACGTATACATCTACTTTATCATCGACGGCTGTCAAAAGTAATTTCGAGGTCTAAAAGCCGTACGAGGGGGTTGTTAGGTATATATATCTCCCTGTCGATAACACAGCTATCGATCCAATCCACCTGAAGAGAACGCTGCAACCTGATAGCTTTCTAGTAACAACAATTTTGCAATATTGTGGTGGGGTGTTTCAACCTACCGAGCAGGGAGATTACTCGCGTAATGGGCGAGTCCTCGTGTCGTTAGTTGACAACCCGGCCACGGGAGCGCGCCTAGCACAGTCTAGTCACGTGGTATCCCGCGGCATGGCAACGTCGCTTTCAATTTCTTGGTCCTCGCGTACGTAGCCTCGCCTCGCCTCGCTCCCTTGTAAAGGCGTTTAGACATTGTGTCTGTAGACAATGCGGCGTGCGAGGTGATTTGTTGTATTAACTCACGTGACATGAAGGAAAATATTTCACGGCTGCGATAAATCTAGATGTGTGGCGGTATTTTCTACCGTTACCGACTGGAATTCTTTATACCGACTGACGTCAAGCGCACATTGTGCATGTTCATGGACTATCTTCGAAATTATTACTGTCGTAGTAACGATAGTAATGTAAACGGAGTTTAAGAAATATTTGTCATTCACTAATAGATGTATAGTTAATCACTATTCTACAGTCACTTTGGCTTAGTGCTAATATCAGCACGAATGTATTGTAAACTAGTTTTGCTATATTTATTTCTTGATACCGAACTGTTTAAATTTCGGAAAGTCTAGCTCTTAACTTGGTAGTATGAACTCAACTCTTCGCTATGTGAAACCCATAGATTAGTGTAGTTTCCAGTATTGTTTGCACTTAACGTTTTTGTATATTGTACGATTTATTCTAGGGGATGGGATTCGATGCAATACCAGTTTTTGTTTTGAAGTCTTTTAAATGTTTTATCATAGTAGTTGGATTTTATTTTACCATTTTGAATGTGGATAAGTTTTGATACAATTTTGTCACCCCGAAATGTCTTTCAAACGTATAATAACTGTCAACAATTTTCATTTTTCAGTTAGACGGACCTCTTTGCATTTCGACGTACACAACATAAATCGTATTCTTATAAAAAGTGTGTTATTTACGAAGGAAGTTTATAAGTATAAAGTATATGGATGAATTTAAATTGAATGGGGAATGGCCGAATGTTTTGTATTTTTGTTTGAATTATACTGTATATTCAGATACTTAATAAAGGGACATACAGCGCAATTTATGACCAGTTAATATGTTCAACATAGAAAAAATAGAAGAAAACTTTATTCATTACTTTATGATCACTACAATTCTACGCAGCCCGTTCATATGACTGTTCACTAGCGAGGCTTAATTTGATGAGCGATCTAAAGCCTGTCAGCGCCCGTCAATAACATTGATATGTCACAAGTTCATTGGCTGTGAAATTATCACATTAATTTCCTTTATGATTATCATCTCGTTACATGTTTTTTTAATCTTTATTGATTTGACGTACGATAATGAAAGGTTTATAATGGAAGTGTAGTGTACACATGCAAATACGAGTGCTTAAGCGCTGTCAACATCCAGAAAATGATTAATTATCTAGGTATACATTTAAACGGGACTGTTCTTGTAAAAACAGTGTTGTCAGTTCCGATCTGCTGCTGCACACAACATCCGTCAACACTGTTGCACGATTGCATGCTTGTTTGTCAGTGGCTGGGCACACCCTTTATATCGCTTAAACATGACGCTATATGTTGTTACTTTCACGCCTCGCGTTTCTACCCACAAAGTGTATTGAGATGTTCTTGGGCACAACATTTCAAGCGGAGTAATAATAGCCCACAAACTCCTCATTGTTGTACCTTTAAACTAGACTGTTTTGTAGGCATGAGAATAGAGAGTTGGTTACGTTGAAGCAAAGATTGAAGCAATTTTGATTTTGGTCCACTCACTCAGAACAATTGTATCTATACGTGGACATAATAATATTTATTTTAAATCACAGTTTAACGCGGATGCAAAGTCACCGTTTCCACTTACGCTCAAATACCGAACTCTATATGGGTTAAGATATTTATTTAACAAGGTCGCTGGCGCGACCTTGTTCCCTCGCCAGTCATTTCCGGGGCATATGTTACAAACTAATCAAATACTGACAGTGTCACTTGTTATAATTTATAAAACGACGTGAAGTAAATAAATATTTAAAAAAAATAATAGTTGAAAGAAACACATTTCGCCCTCCGAGATACCAGGGTGATGTAATATTAGCTCTAAAAGAACATCCACGAGATTAAAAATAATCTGCTGATACGATGATTCGATTACATTAATTAAAATCGTGATACACAACTCTTACAACACTATATCGACAACATTAGGATTATGATTTTATCTGTAAATGGACTTATGCCATTTACTGTAGGGCGCGATCAATTTAAAAAAAAATATATATAATGGAATTGGAACGTATATAACAATAGAAGCTCATTTTCCCCAAACGTAAATAGGACCCATCATTTCTTAAAAATGAATCATATTTTTAAATATTAAAACGGTCTTCTGCTATGATTTTAAATTGCCATTTAACCAATAATAAAAACTAGAAAGTGTGATAAGATAATCATTATAAATGTTTAAGCATATTGACAAAATGTAAGGATAAAATTGAATTGTACACCATTTCATTTACCGAACTACTTATAACTCCAGACAGGCTTTGTAAGTCCCTGTCTCAACTACATACTGCACTTATGGACTACTCACACTAGGAAAACGCTCTGTTTGACGCGTTGATAAACGAGCGCGTCCATATGTCCACGAACTTTCTGGCGAAAAGTTCTCAAAGCCATCGTCATTGTTCAATGAAAGTGACAAAAATGTGGAAAGATTTGAGTTTTTACTGTTATAGTTATTACACTTCCTGCCATTGTTCAATAAAAGATCGATTGTCCATATAAATTATAGCTTGGATGTTTCGTTGTCATAGTTACTTCACTACAATTCAGCAATACAAAATTGTAATTTGTACCTACAATTCTCATCGGATCGCGTTGAAATTTGTATATTCGTGACCGGCTAGAAATTTACTAAAAAATGGCTATCTCACATTTTGCCGCCATTGTGTTTGGGAATAACTTTGTAATAATTAAATTGTAACTTTGTAACTTTTCAACAGATTTGTCCACAAAACTAATGACGTTAAATCCACATCGAGGCTTGTAGATGGTCCAAATTTCAAATTGATTAGACTTTTCGTTCGACCGCTATCGCGATCAAAAAAAAACAAACAATTTTTTTTAAACCCCGTTTAGTCACCCCTGAATAATAATTGTACGTATTATTTAGTTTTTTCTATCACACACGACTGGATTTGCAATATGAATGTGTATTTTTCGTAACAATGCATAAACATTACTTCAGATTGGCCATAAAGTGTAAAACCAAAAACACACTCTAAAATTGTATGAATTTTCTGTAACACGTAGCGTCGCACAAGTGTAGGCCGTGTGATCGTAAATACAAGTGTATTCCACCTAAAGAATGCACTAAGTAGTAGCATTTCTCTGCCACTATCTACCCCCACCCACCCCTTGTGACGAGTGCAAAAGTTAGTATGTGAAATATACTTGTCAAGATGTCCCTTATAGTCTTTTGCACTCGCCACAAGGGTTGGGTAGGGGTAGATAGTGGCAGTGAAATGCTACTACTTAGTGCATTCTTTAGGTGGAATACACTTGTATTTACGATCACACGGCCTACACATGTGTTTATACAACGTGCACAAACAAAGACAAATAAATATAACACACACAAGGGTGAAGTGAACACCTTAAACGCAATATCCAATAATCACTTCATTAATGTTGATAGCACACTCATAGATCGTCGATTATACAAATCACATGGACAAGTCAACACGCACCCATGCACTCGCTGTGAAGACTACTGCATATGTGGACGGATTTTGTTCTCATACTGATTTTAAGAAACAACCCCCCTCACGCCACATAAATATCGGAAACCATAACGGCCACGGCCAGGCACAAATTCTGTGACACTTTCCAGATGAAATTTGATCCTTACAGTCAGCCCCACCGATTATAGCATGACCAAACCATTACGCGGACCACAAGGCGTCTGTTTTCACAGCACAAGAAATTCTACACAAATGGGGGAAATTAGGACATGGCAATAATCCGTAAATGATATACCAGGAAACATAGAAATCGGTAGGCCTAACGAGTGCATCAAAAATAATCATACAATATATATCATATTGCACAATGGTCATAAACTACATGAAACAATAAATATAACAGATTTCGTAGATATTGTTCTAAGTGCGATAAAACAATTTGAATTCAGTAAAACGTAATGCTTTGATACTTTGACTTTTGGGCAAGACACGTACTACATACCAAAATTATGAAAATAATAATTATTATTGGTGAACCAATAATACTAAAAATAAAATAATTAGAATCCTGAGACACAACTCCCATAAAACAATAACGACATCATTAGGATTATGATTTTTTACCTGTTAATTGGACTTGCAAAAAGGAGAATGAATGCTATTTCTACTATATGAATTATTAATTTCTTTATGCATGTCATGTAAGGGCTGAAATTTATAATCTGATAATGTTTCTACATACTGTTGTGGCATTAGAACATAGTGACGAACAGTGTCCAGATAGGCAAAATGAATTCTATCACGGCCGCACAGTCAAAACTGCGAGCTATACGATAATTTAGGTGCATGTTCCGTTTTTTGTATAAACACATGGTAAGATTCCCCCTCCCTCTCCGCCTCTGTGAAACAGACCCCGATGTGAAACAGACCCTCATAATTCACTTACCACTAAACATGATGCCATTAACCAATAAGCTGGCAGCGTGCTTTTACAGTGAAGCCACAGTTTACTGACGTTTCGTCACACAACATATCAATTAACTTCAATTAATTAAATACATACAGGGGGAAGTCGGAAGGGTTTATTTTATATCCAACTGTCCGGTTTGAGGATCACATGGGACAAGCTAAGAAAGTGGACCGTATAAAGAAGCATACCTATAACTCGACTATTTCCTATTATACGACCTATTACAATCTTACAGATATCGGAGTAATAGGTCTTATGATAGTTGATAGGTGAAGAAGAACCTGGTTTTTCGAGACGTCCCGAAAATTATTCAAGCCGAGTGCAAGCTTCACCGAAGATATTTTTTATGCATTTTACGTTTATCTATTTCTATTTTTAGGCATCACTTTCTTATTAGCTTTTTAAAACATACATTAAGTGTTAATTGCTTCAGTTTCAATTTTTGCTTTTAATAAATGTTTTGTTATTGTTCCGTGTCGAATGGCAAGAGCTTTGGCTGTAGAGACCGATATTGTTAATGAAGGTTCTACTATCATCAAGTCGTTTGATGTTCTGGTTACGAGAGGTATGTGCATGGTTTCTTGCGAATATTAATCAGTGATACATACGAATAAATATATTCAACGTAATACAACCAATTTGATAATCGCTGTCGTATCATACGAAAGTATACCACAAAGTTGCAACTGCTCTAACTCCGGCCGTACATACAAATCTCTTGCTAATTGCGCTATCGGGTACATCCCGCAAATATTAGAAAGAAAATATGATACACTGTACACACTTCATAAAATCTTAGTATGTAATATAGGCCTACACTTTACAGTGTAGGCCTACACCAAATAAATACATATCTGTGTAATATTAATATCATGTTTTATTGTTTTCCGTATTACAACTTTCACGGGTTTTTTTCAATAACAGCCATATGCATTTTGCAAGGGTAGCATCGTTGAGTAACTAACATATAATCCGGCTTTGAAGCATGGCGACATACGGTCTGGGCCAGACATTGTTTTTGTATCACCGGACAAATCCTCGGTTTTTGCATTGCCATAATAGTAATTGGGCATCTAACAATGGAAGACTCATTTGCGTAAGTGTACTACAACAGTCATTCCACATTTTGTCCACGCACACGTAAACACGAGCATTCCACTTGTCGTTCTTTATAGCGCGAGCCTGAGCTGTGGATCGTTCAAACTAGAATTATTCATCTATCCTTCAACCAATAGCATTGCTAATTTACATACTATTACATTCCTTTAGTGACAAATGCCATGCAAAAAATCAGTAATATGGGTTGCAATCTTCAACCAGAAATAAATTCATTTATCTTGCCGAGCCCAAAATGCGGGCCAAAACTTGACCTGTTTAGTCACCCCTGGATAATATTTTATGTATTATTTTGTTTTTTTCTATCACATACGACTGGATTTACAACATGAATGCGTATTTTTCGTAACAATGCATAAACATTACTTCAGATTGGCCATAAAGTGTAAAACCAAAAACACAATTTAAAATTGAATGAATTTTCTGTAACACGTAGCGTCTCAAATACAAATGTCAGAAATGTAAATGTTACGCCATTCTAAAGTCAAAGGATTACTACAGGTCAAGTTTGAGTTTCATAATGATAACGCAAAATTGATAGCAGACATTTTTTAAAAAACCGTAGCGATGTGCAAAGTAACAAATTTTGTTGTCTTACAAAACTTGCACTTAGTGGTACTTACGCCCGGCTCAAAATATTGAGATTTACAAAACACATACGTCATTCTACTGAGATCATTATTGACAAGTTTCATTTATATTCGTTAATATCTTCTACTTCAAATAAATACATATTTCTTGTCGCGCGTGAAATGCGAACGGATACATACATACATACATAAATCTGGTGCAAACTTATAAGGCCGCTGTCGCGCCCTAAAAACTATAACAAAATAGTATATTCCAATATTACAGATACTGTTCATTAAATTTATAAATACAAACTCTTAGGATTTACTCACTGTTAAAAGATGCTCAATGCCTTCGGCATAACCTCTGTACAATATTTTGACAGCCTCTTTGCTGTCATCCTTAAGTACGGAGTGAGGTTGTTTACTCAAAATAATACACTTGTCCCGAAACAACATTACAGAATATGCGTTCGTCATAGATGAGTGATTCGTGGCGAACCAGCGAGCCCCAATTTTGAATACCGATCGCTGATTGGCTACGGAACCTCGTCCATGCCGAACACATCAGAAAAGTTGTTTGGGGGGCAGCATATCACCAGTATACATGAACAATTACACAAGTTGAAAATCACAGCTTTAAGCTTTGATTTCAATATGAGATTGCGTGAGTCATGATCCCCATTACAGCCTGTCAGACGCACTTTTGACCTAATAGTTAATAGTAGGCCTACGTGGGTGTGTACACTGAAAGATCAATAAGCCAAGATTACCTTCCTCGGCTAGGAGAAGGAATGTGCGACCAGGTGTCCTACACACACAGCGAGTATTATGAGCCTACAGAATATAATTTGTGAGTTTATAACGGTGGGTAAGATTCTACATAATTACAACGCAAACATTGTTTTAGTGTGCGTTTAGCTTGGATGCCTGGAGCAGTGAAAAGCAGGATGGGGAGTGCTTTCATGCTCTGCTTTTCACCTGCTTTATAATGCTTGTCAATACACTACGGGAGAGTAACGTGATAATATGTATTAGCGATATAGCTTCTCGAATGGTTTATTGAAAATTACATTAGCCAGTAAAGTATTCATAGCGAATTGATATAGGTGATGCAGCGGTAACGAGAGATTAATTCAGGGGGTCGTACGTTCGATTCCTGCCGCCGCTAATCCGGCTAGTGTTTGTTTTAGAGAAATACCTATACTGTTTGAAATAACGGAATAAAAGTGGGTTATGTCCCAAATGGCCACTTTCCATCTCAGCAAGTTTAGCATCCTCTGTGACAACTAGATTGAAAATTTGTAATTTTGGACATTGCCCGTTTCCATCACATTAAGAATAATAGTGGGCCATGTCGAAAATCACAAATGTTCAAACTAATGATCACACATAATAATAATAATAATAATTATGTAATAATAGTAATATATCTATATTTAGCTTTCGCTATTAGTCCAACATAAGAAATAAATATGCATACGTACATACAGTGTTACAATCAAGGAGGGTTACAATACATGCTATAAATACACTATTCCTTCACAAATCGTCTTACAAAATAGACCATCTCGCTTTTAATCGTTTTTTTTATCACTCTTCCTTTTCACAGCCTCAATAAAATTTCACTGTACAAATTTGATTTCTGGGTTGCTCTTTTCCCCACTCTTAAAATATTTATCTGACCAGCGCCTCTTGTCTCATACTAATGAACCTCATTAAGGTATGTAACCGTTTCCTGGAAATACTTGGGCAATCTGCTTGAATTTTTTGAATTTATTGGGTTTAAGGGCGCTTCAACCAGTGAGGTCATTTTGCGCCAATTGGGCAATCTGCTATTGGTCAAATTATCCACAAATGTGAAAACATTGAATGCAATCCAAACATACAGGACATTAAAATTGCCAAGTCGATGACAATGTCCATTTGAGATACCGGCCACTTTTATTGTGATGAGCTCAACTAACAATCATCGCTGATTGATAACTTCGTATTTAAGCACATGCACGTTCCTCAGTTCTTCGTGGTCCACTGGTCAAGAAGGAAAGTAGGCTGTTCTTTTGATGTGTATAACTCTCTGCGTCAAACACAATCTACGATGGAACGATGAAAATTCAACATAAATAATGAAAAGTGGAAACGCCCGCCTCGAACCAAGAGAGATCTTTCTCCTTCAGCCTAATCACCATCAGGCGGTCGATTAGAACACCCCAGTGTTTCAGCTTGTTGCATCTGGCGTGAGCTTTGTTCTAATGCATTCATTAGCGAGGGCTTCATGACGTCACAGAAGAGCGGACGGGCACAAACCCCAGACGTCGATAATCCCAATCTCGGGGTGGATGATAACAAAAGACTTGTGCTATGTCGCCCAATCAACGGACAGAGGTGCAATGTCACCCAATCAATGAACAGGGATGCAATGTCACCCAATCATAGAACAAGGGTGCAGTGTCGCCAATCAACGAAGAAAGGTGCAATGTCGCAAATCAACGAACAAAATGTGCAAGGTCACCCAATCAACAGATAAGGGTGCAATGTCGTCCAATCAACGGACGGACAACGGTGCAATGTCGCCCAATCAACGGACAGGGGTGCAATGTCGCCCAATCAACGGACAAAGTGCAATGTCGCTAAATCAACGTAAAAAGGTGCAATGTCACCCAATCAACGGACACGGATGCAATGTCGCCCATACAACGAACAAGGGTGCAATGTCGCTCAATCAATGGATAAGAGTGCAATGTCACCCAATAAACGGAGAAGGGTGCAATGTCGCCAATCAACGAACGGATGCTGATGGTAAAGCGTAATGACGCGGAAATTACGTTTTGCGCGTTAGTTAATTTTCAGTTTGGATGAATTATCAAAGAGCTTGGAAATGAAAAACAGTTTTTTGATTTCAATTAAGTATAATTCTACCTATCGCTACTGTGTGTAGTCCTGTCAGTCTTCGCTCGAATGTTTTGTGTGCATTTAAAAAACAGAGACAGCTTGAATTTTTAAAATAAATTCGTTTAAAAAAAGCATAGGCTAACTTAAAAGCTACATTTAAAGAAGATATTACTTTAAGAGGTATATTATGATGAAGATAAAAGCGTAACATTAAACAATGTAGGAAAAACCTCACGGTAAATGTAAAGCAACGAATTTGAGAAAATAAAGCCACACAATTGAATCCAATTATTCTTCAAAGGGGAAAACTGACAAACCAGAGGGAATTATAATCACCTCAAACGCACAAGGAAAAATAACGTTTCCATTAATTCCATACACAAGCAGCCGAGAGCGTTCATATTTCTGTTAAAAAGGCTATTAGCATAGGTTAGAAACGAATAAAGAATACTTGGGTTAAGAATGTGTTATTTTAACTGATGTTAATGGTGACAACTTCAGATCAAGAATAGAAGACTCTTATAAAGATATTCTTTGTGTGTTCATTCATGCTGCGTGTTATGTATCCTGCAATAACAAATATCATGTGCTACAATGCAACGTACTAAGTACTTAGTCTAAGTACTAAGTACTAGTGTCTATCTACTAGTACATATTACCTACACACAGTTATTATGCACTTGAAAAATCGTTCGTGCAAATTTCCAGAAAAGAGTACCTAGAATCACCTAAATAACATGAGACTCCGATCTAACAAAAAGTTATTTCTAAAATATGTATCTTTGTAGAGGTAAAATATATTGTATAAATAAGGAAATAAATAAAAGACAATAACAAGTATACTATAGACTGTAGAGTAATGATAAGGAGCACAAGTTTTGATACTTGGGGTATTAAAGAGAGTTATAGGTGAAAGTGAAATAATTTAATTTCCTACCCTTTGAGATACAAGATTGGATTATCTGTGAAGTACATTATGGAAAATGAGTAGGTAATGTAAAAAAAATCGAGATCACCGTTTACATTTATTCCATTATCATTCCCATATATTATTTACAAAATGAGTATAAAAATACAGCCCGAGTCGGGAATCGAACTCTAGAGCTTCTCGATTGGAACCATTAATAAAACAGCAGGGCTAGATCGAATCAGCGAGCCACATAAAATAAACCGCAAAATTATGAAATAAATAAAATTGATAAAGTAGACCAAAATTGAAATATGTGCAATGCTCAAGTCTCGGAATTGTAACTTTGTAAATAACGGTGATGAGGGATCAACGAAGAACTGTATGTAAACAATCCAAGGACTGGGGTTGCAAACGGTAGAAATTAATGGTATTTAAATGGGCTAAGAAGTGTTGTACAATGTTAGTTGGAAGGCGGGTTCTGCTCGACACATCCAAAAGGCTACACAATAATGGCGCGGTTCATGATTCGTTCTTTTTCCCGGCACCTCACTCTGTATTACCGGGGTGAATATGGATGGCCGACGGTTACGCTCATAATTATTATTGTAGCGTTAAACCCAAAGTAAACTAGAAAAACAATTTACCATCAAGGGACGAGAGATTAACAAGCAGCGTGCAAACATAATCATAACACTGCACTCTGTCATTTGGGATTTAACATTATTCCACTATAGGCCTATAATAATATATCAGCGTTACAGTTGAGAGCGAAAGGTGTTTAAATCAGCGTGCATGTTGTGCTACGAGCATATTTATCAAAGGATGGAGAGAGAACCTTGCGAAATGTTAGCTGGGCTGGGTTCAGATGCAATCTAGAATCTCAGATATCCTCAAACAATGTCACAGACTCACAGGAACTCAGACTAATCAAATCTCAAATTTTCGATAATATCAGAGAAAATCAAAGTTTTCCAACGTAATCTCATGGTTACAAAGTATTCCAGTCCAATCGTACAAAATTATTTTCTATATCTCTAGTTTCTTCCAACCTTGGGTTGGATACTTTGCAATTTTTAACACAGCGGGTGTTTGGAATTATTTCCTACTTTCTCACTTATTCATAATTGTTCTCTTTGCGATCCAAATACCCTACAACAGCCCTCCGCTTATTTATCTCCGTTATGAACCTTGGCATTGTGCAGTGGGTCTGATTCGGCCTAAGTCATGTGACTTAGCTGTCGAGCACGTCGTAAAATAAATACCAAATACTAACTAACGAGGTAATGTGGGTAGAAACCACACCGCGAGACCGGGCGTGGGAGTGGGAGTGGAGGGGGGGTGGGAATGTACGAGACGCCTCCGCCATGCACAAGTATTGCGCACTCCCACACTCCCACACGCCGCCCGCATCCGAATAAAATTAGTTGAGTGTCTGTGACCGCAGGGACGGCTTCTCCAGTGCGGTGATGCCCTCTCATTGCACTGGCTGTACTAAGATGGAACATTCCTCTAAGCCGCAGTGTGACGAGGGTCGCCCCAGCTATCTATACGGTTCATGTTCGTGCACGTCACAACATGTCTATGTCTACCACCCTGTGGAACCTTCTAATTCAAATTGCTCTAGTATTAGTAATTTTGGTCTCTGCAGCCAACGATGTTGGCAATTGACACAGAATAATGTAAAATATATAGAATACAAATTAAAACAAAATTAATTTTACAAATGGTGCCTAAAATAAAAATAGACCAAGTAAAACGCATAAAACAATACCTTCGGTGAGGATAATTTACGAAACGTCTCGAAAAAAACCGGAGAGTGTGCCCTTAGCACCCATCATAAGACCTATTACACCGACATCCCTCAGATTTAAAAACTCTCACAATTCAAACCTAAATAATATGGAATCCTCCAAAGAATTTAGTGCTCTTTCATATGAATGTTTCTTTTTACCAATAAATATTTCCGTTTTTCAAAATGTTCTTATTTAATTGTGAAAGGTGTGTTGCAACAATGCATAAATAAGAAAATTTGAAAACCGGTTAATGTTTATTGGTACAAAGGAATATTCATAAGAAAGGGCATTTAATTATTCTGGGGGGGGGGGGGGGGACATTCCGTAGGATTGCTGAATGTAGAGCCTTAAAAAAAGTCACATAATACAAAACATATTTAATTCATAGCACATTAAAAAGATTTGTCATGAAAAATGTACTCTCTTACTGTAAAGACTTGCTCCATTTTGTAAAGTGAATTATTTACTAACTTGGCGACGGTGTGCGAACGCGAAACAAGAAAACTTTTAATCTTAATTCTAAGTCTAAGTAGGTTACACGAAACATTTTCACTCGTGCTTGAAGAGTGAGAAGCCGGAACTACAGCAGCTACCGTAGATAAAGATACAAGGAGGACTATTCCACGTTTTCAATGCCTGTTCTAACAACCCTGTTATTTTCTACCACCCAAACCCATATCTAAAGTAAGGTAACTCCAAGCTTCCTACAATATGTGAAATCACAATTTGGTTGCTCAACCATGAGAAAGGTTAAGTAACTCACTTTTCGATTGGTTTCTCTTCAGACATCGAAAGTTCTTTGATGATGTTTTCTGATTGAAAAAGTTTGATCATATTGACAACTATTAGGGTTGGTACTCACGACCATTGTAGATAGTGAAGCTGGTGGAAATAGTTTTTAAAACTTTGGACATGACCAATGGGATGAGTCCAATCTCATGGTGGATTCCCAACATGGACTTCGAAGAGCGCAGAACGTCTGGCGTACGATAAACGAACCAATCAGAATGAAGCGCCGCATCTGATTGGTTATTTGATGTGCGTTTGACGTTCAGCGCTCTACGACGTCGACGTGTATGTTGGGAATCCATCATAACTCTTAGCTTATATTTGCCAATGTAGACTGTTAATGTCACTCCCCATGTCACTAATCTGTGTGCATCTTGCTCTATTGGTTTATAATGAAGTTGTGCTCTGAAGCGTATAATGTATACACATAATTGACACAAATTGCTTAGCTCTAGACTAAGTTGTTTTTGGATGTCATGCAAGGTATTATTTCTGTCATCATAATATCTGGCTTAGTTTTATTGCTATTCTTTGCTATACGCAATTTCAAATCCTACTATTAAACAGCTTGTAAACGTGACTCTATTGGCATAAGCTTGTACAAGCCAGGTAATTGCGTCAGTGTAACTAAAGCTGTAATGTTTCCCTAAAACGTGTAAATAATTATTTCGGGCAAATTTATAATCGTTTTATGAGTACATTTTGTTTTGCTAGTTTATTTATTTGAAGTCTATCATATTCAGCTTAAAACACATTTACAACGGAGGACAATGAATAACACAATGAAATTCATATAATGACACAATAGAAAACAGACTGAACAAAAGAATAGCGAAAGATAACACAACGAAACAAACTACCATGGAAAAGATAAGAACACTAAAGAATGATTGCTGAAAAAAACATTATTTTATATATTATTTTATGACAATAATATTTCACACGTATGATTCAGGCAATAATTCCCACTTGTCTGTAAGGGAGGGAGCGACTTTTGCTCTATTGAGCACACAATCACATTGATACACATATTACACATTGTATCTGCATTCATATTTCATACGTGTGCTTCAAAGCTCGATGGTTTCAAGGTTAAATGGCTTCTTATAAGGGCCAGTTTAAACATGTATTCGTGCAAGTCGTACTATATATCATCATGATCATCACATCATATTGATATGCATCAACTCATTTTCAATTGACTTTCCACCACTGCAAGGAAGAGTAATATGCAAGCTCAAGTGAAAAGCCACTAGTTTATAAATTAAAAAAAAAAAATCACATTTAGAGTCTACCCAACACAGTAACGAAACTGATTTTCAGTGGAGGACTTTAATCTAAAGCGACTAAATCAACCCTGTGGGCTCCAAACACCATCGTCGAGTGAGCGATAACCAATCAAAGATCGATATTTCCAATACGAAACATGTGAATCAGTGATTGGACAGTGCGAACACCTACGGACAAATGTCAGAATCAACAAGGCCGATTCAGAACAACTTTGAATTTATACTCTTTCCCGCGTTTTCTCTCGTGTATTTGAATGTTATATACTGGCCGCGCCGTAAGAAGCGAGATGTCCCCTAAAGTTCTGAAAAGAGACAGTCGCTCCACACGGTCTATTTCAACGGTATTCACCGCGAGATTTCCCAATACCTGAGTTGTTATTGTCCACTGCATTGACTGCATCTACCGTGAATGGAATGCGACTTCACCACGTCTGACAACATGCGGGCGATATTATCACTACAATACCCGAGGTAAGAGAACGGGATGCAACTAGATTTAGGGTGGTAGTTGTCACACGCGTCACTTCACGATTACATAACCCGTGACGACAACACCTGGCAAGTTAAATTGACGGGACTATACATACGTTTTAGTAACTGAACCTAACTTGATTCCGCATTTAATAAATAACTGTGAGCTTTCCTCTCTCAGTAAAAAAGATACAAATCTCGCAAGTGGCTCGGTTAGTGTAGGAGCCCCAAGAAGTGAAGAGAGAGAGATATGTCGCGTGCAGATGGTCTGCTGGGCTAATATTATCACACTCATCGCAGGTTGGCATGACTGCGGCTGCGGTCGGAACAGACGGATATGACGCGCCCTGTCAAACCATCACGCGAACATTTCTTCTCTGTTGACGTCAGAGCTTTATCTGGAAGATAGGCGAGACACTGCGCGAAGAAATTCGTTATTTTAGTTTATTAGAACCGCGAGAAGTTAGTGGTAGTTAGTTATATCTTGTGAGTGCTACACAATACTAACAAGTTATTAATAGCCAGAATGTACTTTTATAAGTACTAAACGTCTAAACAAAAATGTCCTTTTGCTTTTTGGTACTAAAATGTACTTTTATAAGTACTAAAAACTGGATTAAAAAAGGTTTAAATAAGCCAAATAATAGTAATAAATAAATGGAATCCAAAAAAATTACAATGTTGAATTTTTGTTAACAGATCTTAGGAAACCACAATTTGGTAACTAATCTATTTGTTTGATATTGATGTAGCACGTACGACTCAAGAACATTCTACAAAATGTTCTTTCAAATTCGGATTTAAAATTAAACACGTTCAAGTTTAGAGCCTGTTTAAGTTGATACTGAAGCTTACCTAAATTATACGTATCTGCTCGCAAAACTAGACGATCAAAAAATAAAATATTACTAAATTATTCCAATGGTGAATTATTATTTTTATCACTGGGAACTAAAATACAAAATAAGGAAATGCGATTATGCTTAACGAGTTGCAGTTACTACCTGAAAGATAACAAAGATAATCTACACCACGCTTTTTTACTCTGTCACGCTTCCATTACTTTTAACCGTTTCCCTCATAGTTTTACTGCACGTTGCGAAATATCATTACTCCAGCAAACTTAGAAATCAACAACCAGAGCAAGATAAGCCTTTTTATTTAATAATCCTTTATTTTATGTCACTTATTATTCCACCAGTTAACTCGTTTATAGGCAATAAACGCATTTAAGTGCACTTCCAAGACGTCTAATTTGCCTAGAAGGCAGAGCTAACTTTACGGAAGCGGGTTGGTTCTCCTGCCCAGGCAGGTATAATATGCTTCAGTTTGCGTGGCTCGACTAAGTTTATAGGCCTACGGTCTTATTAGACGTTGTTGTAAAACACGACGGTTTAAAGTTTCGTACGCAACCCACGTCTTGTGTGGAAATGACGGGGGGAGAGTTACCACACGGGCTTCGTAGGCAAATACCGGGCGTGCTATGCGATCACATGGAAGGAAATGTGATATCATATTGTCCGGCGTCACAATAGACTGCTGGACAATGTTAGGTGGGTCCAGATGATGCTAGGTGAAATATTTCAACAATGTCGTTAGGAAACGTTTAGGTTCTCAAAGATACTTCCGAAGTCAATGTATGAGAGGTATAAATCATTAATCTAAAACAGAACCTTGCATGGATTTGACCCGGACTCAGCACTTCCACCTAGGGTTGCCAACTCTCCCGTATTTCCCGGGAAATCCCGTTTTCCACTGTGATTTCCCGCTTCCCGTATCAACCCTACACGGGAATCAGTTTTCCCGTATTTTCACAATTTGTTTTAAAACACACATTTCCTAAACTTCCGCCTACTAACAACAGTACACAGTTTTCAGCATTTGAGCATTTTGAACTTAAAGTCTAATGTTGAGACAATTATTTCATTATTAATGGAACATAAAATGGTTAGGCAATAGAAACAGATCACCCAGCTGAGTTATAAGTTGTTGGTATTTATTCTCAATTTCGTGTCAAAAATTTTATGATTGTTAAAAACGGGATATAAAGCTTCTACATGATGTAAAATAGCTTGACAAAATGTAGAAGGTAACCAGCTTAAACGATACATATTAATTCTGTTTACCCACCCAAATTAAACATTAATTGAATGAGAAAATTACACCTGTAAAATTAATATTAAATCCCTAAACTCATTTTCTAGGACCTAACGTCTATTATAGGAAAACATTTTTTTTTGCGCCAGCGGCGATTTGGCCTTCGGCAACTGGGACATTGCCGTCCTCTTTCCCTCTACATTTCACATCAATTTTAAAATTCCCGTATTTTCATATTCAATAGTTGGCAACCCTACTTCCACCACAAGGAAGGAATTTACTTGTAATAATGCATGGATTCGATCCAACATGGCTAGACCCGGCACCTCCACCAATAAGAAGGAATTTACTTGTAAAAATGCAGGTATTCGATCCAACATGACTAGACCCGGAACCTCCACCAATAGAAGGAATTTTCTTGTAAAAATGCATGGATTCGATCCAACATGGCTAGACCCGGCACCTCCACCACTAAGAAGGAATTTACTTGTAAAAATGCAGGTATTCGATCCAACATGGCTAGACCCGGCACCTCCACCAATAAGAAGGAATTTACTTGTAAAAATGCAGGTATTCGATCCAACATGGCTAGACCCGGCACCTCCACCACTAAGAAGGAATTTACTTGTAAAAATGCAGGTATTCGATCCAACATGGCTAGACCCGGCACCTCCACCAATAAGAAGGAATTTACTTGTAATAATGCATGGATATGATCCAACATGGCAAGATCCGGCACCTCCACAAATAGAAGGAATTTACTTGTAATAATGCATGGATATGATCCAACATGGCAAGATCCGGCACCTCCACAAATAGAAGGAATTTACTTGTAATAATGCATGGATTCGATCCAACATGGCTAGACCCGGCACCTCCACCAATAAGAAGGAATTTACTTGTAATAATGCATGGATATGATCCAACATGGCAAGATCCGGCACCTCCACAAATAGAAGGAATTTACTTGTAATAATGCATGGATTCGATCCAACATGGCTAGACCCGGCACCTCCACCAATAGAAGGAATTTACTTGTAATAATGCATGGATTCGATCCAACATGGCTAGACCCGGAACCTCCACCAATAGAAGGAATTTACTTGTAATAATGCATGGATTCGATCCAACATGGCTAGACCCGGCACCTCCACCAATAGAAGGAATTTACTTGTAAAAATGCATGGATTCGATCCAACATGGCTAGACCCGGCACCTCCACCAATAAGAAGGAATTTACTTGTAAAAATGCAGGGATTTGATCCAACATGGCTAGACCCGGCACCTCCACCAATAGAAGGAATTTACTTGTAATAATGCATGGATTCGATCCAACATGGCAAGATCCGGCACCTCCACCAAAAGAAGGAATTTACTTGTAATAATGCATGGATTCGATCCAACATGGCTAGATCCGGCACCTCCACCAATAAGAAGGAATTTACTTGTAAAAATGCAGGTATTCGATCCAACATGGCTAGACCCGGCACCTCCACCAATAGAAGGAATTTACTTGTAAAAATGCATGGATTCGATCCAACATGGCTAGACCCGGCACCTCCACCAATAAGAAGGAATTTACTTGTAAAAATGCAGGGATTCGATCCAACATGGCTAGACCCGGCACCTCCACCAATAGAAGGAATTTACTTGTAATAATGCATGGATTCGATCCAACATGGCAAGATCCGGCACCTCCACCAATAGAAGGAATTTACTTGTAATAATGCAGGGATTCGATCCAACATGGCTAGATCCGGCACCTCCACCAATAGGTAGGAATTTACTTGTAATAATGCAGGGATTCGATCCAACATGGCTAGACCCGGCACCTCCACCAATAGAAGGAATTTACTTGTAATAATGCATGGATTCGATCCAACATGGCTAGATCCGGCACCTCCACCAATAAGAAGGAATTTACTTGTAAAAATGCAGGTATTCGATCCAACATGGCTAGACCCGGCACCTCCACCAATAGAAGGAATTTACTTGTAAAAATGCATGGATTCGATCCAACATGGCTAGACCCGGCACCTCCACCAATAAGAAGGAATTTACTTGTAAAAATGCAGGGATTCGATCCAACATGGCTAGACCCGGCACCTCCACCAATAGAAGGAATTTACTTGTAATAATGCATGGATTCGATCCAACATGGCAAGATCCGGCACCTTCACCAATAGAAGGAATTTACTTGTAATAATGCAGGGATTCGATCCAACATGGCTAGACCCGGCACCTCCACCAATAGGTAGGAATTTACTTGTAATAATGCAGGGATTCGATCCAACATGGCTAGACCCGGCACCTCCACCAATAGAAGGAATTTACTTGTAATAATGCATGGATTCGATCCAACATGGCTAGACCCGGCACCTCCACCAATAGAAGGAATTTACTTGTAATAATGCAGGGATTCGATCCAACATGGCTAGATCCGGCACCTCCACCAATAGGTAGGAATTTACTTGTAATAATGCACGAATTGAAGTATAATGCAAGTATATCGCAATACAATATTATGAAACAAAAATCTAAATCATTTACTCATTATCATCACCATTTCATTAACTTTACAACATTGAAGTTAAAAAATGCTATTGAAAGGTGGAAACAAAGTTCTAATCATTACTGTGTTTTTCTATTCTCTTTTTTTGTGTTATTTCAGAAAATGTATGGCTTCTTTCATTCACACAATTTTAATCATTTTCCACCACTGGTGTTCTGTTAAACATTGTTTTTAACTAAACAATACATATCCACGGGAAAAATACTACTATTTTATATTTGAACTGCCTGATGTTATCATGGATTTCCAAGATAAGCATTAACATTCTTTATAACATATCAAAATCATGAGATGTATCATACTACTGAATGTTTTAAATCTGGGTTGCAGTGAAATCAGTGCCATACAGTTGTTAAAGGTTGCAGTATGTGGTACATGGGAATGTTTTGTTTTGACTGTGCGCTCAATGAACATAGTTATTTTATGTTACTTTATTTTCCCAGTTCACAAAGCTATAGCTCATTTAATACGTTACAAGGGGCTATATCGCGTCATATATACTCCCGTGATGTGAAATAATGACGCCGATTTCATGGTATTGTGCTATGACAAATGAATTGCACTGGATTTTTTTTTTTTTTTACAAAAAAGCGAATGGTACTAGATTTCCAATAATTCAGCTGGAACATTTGTCTATTGTTCGAATCGATAGTAAAATGGTTTAATTCATTTGATTATTAATGTTTACGGACATCCGATAGTGAACTGCAAGGAACGTGCTTTGTTTATTTAAATCGGAAAATTCGTTGAGCTAAAAAAAGGACAAAATCACAAAGGGCAGACATTCTTTTTAGATGTAGACTTGCGAAATATATTTTCACAATAAAATCGACCATCAAATTCCAATAAAGTTTGAAAATACTAACAGCTCACTGGTGTAAAATTGTGGGGAAATGAATTTAATTGGACATGTCCACACCGCTCAAGGTATTTGTCCGGTTTTTTGTTTTTCATCTCAGATTTTCTTCCAACTTTTTTAATAACTCTTGTTACTTCCAACTTTTAAGAGGGATACAATGCCTCAAAATATAAATTATTATTATGTTTGAGGTCAGTATTGGTTGTATTATGTGAACAATATCTCATAACTCGGGCAATTCATTTGAACTTAAAGCAAAATAACATAGGACACATTGACTTTGTAGGCATCAAAATGTTAATTCTTTTAAAAACAAACACACAGCATTAACACAAACATTTACATACACCATTTTTATCTATATTGGTATACTTATATTATTATATGTAGACTTAATGCATACATAAGCAAACATAAATACGATTAAACAACAATAAAGTTCAAACTAATTATAGAGTAATTTACATATGTATTCACAGTTTACAAACAAAACATTCCAAAATACATACACAGACACAGAAATAACTTAATTAGCATCTGATATCACCAAACGGGTGAGGATCTTTAGGAGATCATATTAGGGATAAGCTACGTAGCGTCGAGCTTCTCATACGCATTTTAAAGCCACTGGATTTTGATTAAAAATTTCAGCCCGCCCTCTCGCAAGGTGCGCGTTATTTACCTTAAATTATGAATATTTCAGAGCAGCTTCAAGTAGCCATTACCTTTAACCGCTAGGTAACCAAGGTAACGGCCATTGGTAAGCAGGTGATGGCCTCTTATCGATCAAAAGTAGGTTTCTCCTACTAGGGCGGAATCTGTGATGAAATTGAAAGATGGGCGTTGGCAGGAGAAGTCGAAACAGCAAGAGAATGCATGTAGAACGCCATAAGTCTACCTCAGAAGCTTTACGTCTTGTTAAGCCGGTGAAGCACAAATAGCTGTTGCTTCCATCGATCCGTATTACAGCCGAGTGTTTGGTTTTATTGCATTCTAACATCTAAAACTTTACGACGTAATTTCCTTGTCAACTTACACTTCCTTCCTTCTTGCTTGCCATATTTCTTAACACGCCTCGCCGAAATTTTCTTATCCTGTTTTTATTGATAAACGGTTTGTCTCACCAAAACAATTAATCAACGTCGACCAAAACAGTTAAAAAATGAATTGATCTTTAGTTCTTTAAATAGTGGAACGATTTTCATAGAGGTATGTGTGTTACAATTAATGACGCTATTCAATTTTATTAATTCGACTTAAATAACACTATGGGTGTATTTCTAAGGTAAGACATTTTATTCCACTATTTCATGTCTGCGCAGCTTAACTTGACAGTTATAAAGTAACTTTACAAGTTGGAGTCCACTTTGTTCGGTCACTAATGTCGGCCGTAGCAGTTGTGACCACGGCTGGGCACACTGCTAGTTAAATAGCAGCAGCGGGCACGTTACCGCAAAGCACTGCCATACAGAATGATCTCTTTCTGTCCCATCAATTACTAACCCTCCCATCCGGTCTCGTTCTCACCTACTAATTCATACCATTCTTTACAATAAAGACCACGCACCCCTTTTAATTCAGTCAACTAATTCCAGATAATAGTTATATAAATGGCACTTTAAGTAATTGCTGGCTTGATGATACTTTAAGGGAAACACCCAGTTCGACTTTAAGTATTATTGCGATACCGCTGGTTCTACACATTTTGTATGTGACTATTGAATGGCTACACTGAAGAAAAATACGTCTTTCTGTATTTAATAAAAGCACGTGAATTTTAAATTGTTTTACTTTAATGATACGAAAAGTATAAATTGTCATATTTATATTCCGTACATTAAGGGCCGGTCTTACAATCTACTAATAAGGAAGTTATTTGTAGCAATTAAGCGATTTGGGGGATTTTAAGGGTTTTGATTGGTCTCTGCTATGGAGACAAGTTATTCGACGAATAAGTGGTTATTGCAGTGGCGTAGGAATAGGGGGGGCAGCCCGGGCGAAGCCCGGGGGCCCGGGGTCTAGAGGGGTCCGGTTTTGAGACAAGTTTGAGTTCAATAGACCTGAGTATCAGGACGGTCCGGAACTGAGCCCTGGATACTGAGTAAAAAAATACAAAACAAGTAATTGTTTAAATCAATTGTTGAAGTATCATCAGAAAAATCATGAAAATATGTATGCGAGTTATCTTTACCTTGCCCCTACCCCACGGGGCCCTAGCCGTCACCCTGGCGGCCAACAGTCATTCATTGATGGCTACATCCTGTCAATAATCCGCTGTTGATAGAATGTGCCTCTTTTCTCAGAAAACCTTTTATTCACAACTCTGCACAGTCTGCAGTCCACATGTCACAGTCGACATGTCCACACTTTTATAAAAAATTATAGTCAGTTTGTGATTATCTCTTGCTAATAGTCACAGTCGTCGCAAAAGCTCTGATTTTCTATTTTAATAATGTCCTCATATAAACATTTAAGCGGGATTAAAAGGCGTAAGAAGAAAACCGAGGAACTAGAAAAACAACGAAAAATTCCTAAAATACCTAGCTTTTTACTCAAAAGTAACACTGCGTCGTGTGATACCGGTGTGCTTGTGACAATGTTGTCGAATCCAATGGCGAATGGTGAGTACCAAGACTCGGTGTCAATAATACTTACATTTAATAATAATTGCCTAATAGTAAATAACATGCAGATTGTAGGCGTCAATGACAGGGGCCCGCCAGCTCGCTGTAGCCCGTGGGCCCGTGGATTTCTAGCTACGCCACTGGGTTATTGGGACATTGTAAAACTGGACCTTATAATAAGATATAACGACTTGGTTCCGGTTCTGGTTCTGGTTCCATCCCTGTTTTAAATATATTGTTAAAAGTTAGAACCTGCCTACAACTTAAACCCAAGTCATCACAGTTACTAGGTAAATGTTTTTTTAATAAGAAAACGTGAATTTTTGTTTGTTGTAACTGCTTGGATATCTTTTGGATGATGGAGATATCGACTAAATGATTTCCAGTTAACAGCGATTAAGTCAACTCTCACAGTGTGGATTCTCGTATTGCCATGTTGACTCTAAGTTTATTTTTTGTGGAATCCCACATGTTAAAAACCATTCTCATTTCACCCAATCACGCGACAACAATTTAATTTACGCAGAGCAAAATTTCGCGAAGTTTCTATTGAGTTTATCACAAGCACTATTGATAAATAACAGGAAAAACTATCGCTAGGAAACGGTGAAGCTTTTGTACGTGCCTGGAAGTTCTATGAAAAGTATTGTGTAAAACTTAAAAGTTTCTGCGAAAAGTTAAAATTCAGTGCAAGGAGCGAAGCAATGGGTGGTGTTGAGGGAGTTGGGGGGGGGGGGGGGGGAGACAGAGAACTCATACACATCATAGAACCTTGACACAACTGAGTTGAACGCGCGTAATAAACTTGATTTCTGGTATTTTCTGCATGGTTGAAGGATAGTTACAATAAAATAAAACTGCATAATTAACGTTTCTGACCAATTATGAGATGAAAGTCCCAAAGATCATTACGATAGTGTTGGTGATTGAGCACCTAGACCCACTCTTTGCTAACCATCAGTTAGATTAAAATAATAGTGCACAACTTATAGGAGGACCTCAAACATGCATTGGATGATAATAATTTGAATATCGTAAATTTTGTTTTTTCCCCCAACGTTGAAAATTGTAGAGCTTTTCAAATATGTATGGTCATTCCTAATAAAAACCCTGTTCTAGCGGTTTATGTTGCGAGAACAATACAAAATATTATTTCTGAGTGTAATATAGCCTATCTGCTGTAAATTTAAAACATGTACGGCTAATTTTTCTTAGTTCTTGATGATTTATGTGCAAATAAAGAAATTAATTGTCTTGATCGTCTTCATTCCGTCTGAATAGTAGTGCAATAGAGCATTGATTTCAAATGTATAAAACGTAACAACAAATTTGTAACCGTCGATGGTAATGATTTTTTGAGATTTTTGTTTATGTACTGAAAACGTATGTTCATTGCAGTTGTTCGGGATAAGTAGCTATCAGTAAAAACTGAGCATTAATACAAGGACGTCAAATTGTTTCTTGCGACGCAGAGAATAATACCTTATTCTAACGCTAAATCAGTACTTCAGACGACAAATTATGAACATAAAAGTATTTTCGAATATCCAAACACAGCATTTGTATTTGTAAGAGTCGAGTTGTTTGCTTTGTGAACGTAATCACGAAATCAATTCAAATGATATGCATGTATTCCATTTTAAAACGGTTTAGGCAAAGTATTCCACTGAGCAAGCGCTCCTAGTTTAAGCTTTCATGCGCAAATTTGGTATGCTAAGTTGATGCATGTTGACATACGTAAAGCAGCTATTGGTTTTTGTCAAAGTTTATGTGCCTACTTCTGTTTTATGGCCACATATTCTCCGGAACCCATTTCCACACGTTTAAGAGCCATAGTAAAGCATACTAGAGCAGTGGTTGGCTTGGAGATATCTTTTCATTGCAGGTTGAAAGTAGAGCTATAATTTTCAATTTAAAGAAAATGGTCAAGTACACATCATTTGTGTGATAATGTTTATGAAGTTTTCGACGCACTTAAATTGAAATACGGGTGAGTTTAACGATTTTTGTTCGTATCCTTAAAATGCCATTCAATACCAAAATGTCGGAATGATGTGGGACTGGATATCAAGATCTACGGATATTCTCAAAACGAGATTAATTAAAATACATTACGTCTGGATCAAAAGACCATATTTTGAGATATTATTGAAATTTACTTAAATGATAAACTTATTTTTAATGTTTGTTTAGAATATTTTGAGATCTTTATAATATCTAGCCTCGCATAATTCCAAAATGTTTGAATTGAATATGTTTAAAGATTCGATCAAAAATTCTAAACTCTCAACGCTTTTCAAACTGTATAAACCAGTAACCACACTTCATATATTGTTATGTCTGAAGATGTACTTTTGTGTATTGTCTAATATAATCGTCTCTCTCTCTCTCTCACTCTCACGAGAGACAGGACCAGGATAATAACACGTCTCTATGTCTTGTGGGTGACCTGTCAATTACTCCACCTCCAGTCTTCGTATCTATCGAACCCCCAATAATCGGTCGGTCTCAGTTTATATTAATTAGTGTCGTCCGGGGGCCGACGGGCGTCGTAGGTTCACCTTCATTTATCAACCGCAGGGTCGCGCCGGTCTAGCGTCACATCAATCTTCATCCCCGTGTAGCGGGCTGCGGCTGCCAGGGAAACATGGACACTCAAACAGGTAGCAAGTGTTTAATCATGCGTTCCCATCACATGGCCAACACGTGCCACTTTTATCTGTCTGTGGAGATGGGTTTCAGAAAGTCGGTCATGGACTTTATATATCACGAATATCGTTTTATCAGTTTTATGTATAGCAATATATTTGTTTTACTTTTCTACTAGAAATAAAATTACATACGGAGGTTTTGTTCATTATTTTCTATGGAGAAGAATAAAGCGCTGATGTCATACATTTACGTTATCCTAGATTATGGTCCTCG
Organism: Isoperla grammatica; assembly: GCA_945910005.1. NCBI lineage: Eukaryota > Metazoa > Arthropoda > Insecta > Plecoptera > Perlodidae > Isoperla > Isoperla grammatica. The sequence goes on along the minus strand of OX246737.1, from coordinate 112,414,024 downwards.
TCCTAGATTATGTTATCCTGGATTATGGTCCTCCTAGATTATGGCCCTCCTAGATTGTTATCCTAGATTATGATCCTCGTATATAATGTTATCTTAGCTTATGTTATTTTAGATTATGGTCCTCCAAGATTATCATATCTTAGATTATGGTCCTCATCGAAATTGGATTCAAGATACACGAGTGCGACTAAAACGACTAACTGATATGCATTATGTACATTTGTTTTACTTTTCTGTCGGAAATAAAATTATAAAATGTTTTTGATTTCTCGCTACTCTAAAGAAACGGATTTTCGTCTTTAAATAATGTTACCCTAGATAATTTGCCTTATCGAAATTGGATTTAAGATATATGAGTATAACGCACAATAATAATATGTTTAACGTTTGAATTTGTTCGAGTTTTGTAGTGTACATAAATACCATTATGTGTTCTTAGTGGAAAATTTATCACTTATGTTGTCATAGCTTAAAATTATGAGTAACCGTTTGTAATATAGCACTGTTTGTTATTAAAAAACATAGGACTTTACACTGTTCCTTGTCAATTAAAACTATTATATAACGACGCAATATTTCGAGAGCTAATCAGCTCTCGAGATATTGCGTCGTTTTATAATAATTTTAATTCACAAGGAACAGTGTATAGTCCTATATTTTTTAATAACATTTTATGTACCTGTTCTACTAAGTTTCCGTTTTCAATAGCACTGTTTGTTATTGTGAAGCGTTCTTAATATATTTCCTAAACTACGTTTTTTGGGAGACTACCTGTAAGACTTTAGGTTCCAGACCATATTCACATGTTACTCCCTACTGAATAAAGCCTCCCTGCGCGGCCGCATGGAACTGTTTGGGGATCCCCCAGGATCGAACGGGTCGGATATAATATGTAAAATATACACCAAGGTCTGTCTAGGAAAGCAATAAGATCGCCGCGTGCTGACAACAGACTGTGCACGGTAGAGTGCGTGTGTGCGTGTGAGTGTGCGTGTGTGCGTGTGCGTGTGTGTGCGTGTGCGAGTGCGTGTGTGCGTATGAGTGTGTGTGTGTGTGTGCGTGTGTGTGCGTGTGTGTGCGTGTGCTTGCGTGAGCGTGTGTGTGTGTGTGTGTGTGCGTGTGCGTGTGCGTGTGTGTGTGCTCGCACTCTGCTGTTACACATCTCGAATATTAAATACAAGCTAGGCGGAAGTGACTTTACAAACTGAGCCGTTTTACTTTTACTAAAAACATTTATTGAGCTGTGTTTCACGCGATGGATGCTATTTCAACACCGGAGTCCCCCCCCCCCCCCCTCCTTCATCATCAAAAAAATTAAATCAATCATTTAAAAAAAAAATACAACAGTTGATGGGAGTTCCATGACGATTATTTCTTGTTCACTGCCCACTTTATTACAAATATTATCAGGTAGTTTTCAAAATGACAATTGATCGATACAGAGGCATTTTTAAATTAAATTTATCTTTTCAAGTTTGTTTATATAAAAATACACGCATGCAATTAAAACTTTGTTAATGTTGTTTGTACAATTACACAAAACCAATTCTTGGTTTATTTGTATCTTTACTATCATCAAAATGATTATTATACTCATGTTCATGATTGTATAATTTTATACTCATTATTATACTCATGTCATGTCTATTATAGCCTACTCAATGTCCATGATTGTATAATAATATCAGTTGTTCACCTCCGCTGGCATATAATGTTTGTAGATAAGTTATTATATCAAGCAAAACTAAAAAAAAGTGTAAATTACAAACCGCGTTATCACCCGCGGACTCTGAACGGGATTGCGCGCATTGTTTACGCATCATCTGGGAATTGTCTTGGGGCCTGGCGAACAGGTACAAAAACACACACAATACAATCCATTCAGCCTTTAATGCAAGAGTTTGGGGAAAATTGGATTTCCTCGCTATATTCGGCCATCCTTTTGATACGAATAGGCTGCAAGCTACGGCGAGGGGGGGGGGGGGGGCGCAGAGGGGAAGGCCTGATATTGTTTATCGCGATAACGAAAATCGTTAGCTCCCATTTGAAACTTCACAGAAGTAAGATCACGTAGGTTGATCGAGTAAAAAGTTTATTCATGGACCCGCCCACCCCTCCTCCCCCCCCCCCCCCTCCGCCATCTTCCTCGCTCACTCGTACCAAGAATTCCGCGTAGGCGCGCCAACCAGAGACAGCCAACTTACTTCATCTGAAGGTTTAAGAGAAGAAAATTAATGCTTTAATTTGAAAACGAATTAAAATAAGAAAGATACCACGCTCTTTTAGAAATTGCAATTCTGTTCATTAATATGGCATTCATTAAAACTTTTAGAAGAAACATAATTGTGAATTATATATACACAACTTTTGATTTATGTAGGTACGAAATAAAAAAATTGCAAATGTGAGAAGAATTTAAGACCGGGAAAAGCATCGAGTTAATCTAGTAACGTGGTGGTATTCTTAACTGATTCACAGAAAACGAGCTATATATTATACAGTGTTATCTCTGAAACACCAGACTTGATATATTTAGACTTCGAGAATAACAGTCCATACATTTTCACAAGTTCTCTCTTTAAATACATGTTTGAAATCTACAACAACGGTAAAAGGATATTAATTACGCCAGTTGGTGACGATATAATTCTTGTTGCTTTACGTCTATTATTTTTATTATTACAATCATGCTATTTGAGACGATTGATTGATTGGTTGATTGAGGACTTAAGTTTTGGCGGGGTTTAGGCCAGTGAAGCCTTTTCTTCCATCCAGCCGTTATGTAGATACACATTGTGGAAAAATACATTTAAGACTTAAAACTAAGTACATGCATAATATACAAATACAATTACAGTTAGAATTTTAATTAAAATTAATTAAAATTGTAATCAAGAGGGGAATAGATGAAGATGAAGGACAATAACAACAACAACCACTTATGCCTTATGTGGGACTCGAACGCACGTCCAATAGGTACCATATCCGTAGGTTAAAGACTTGCGCCCCAACCGCATGAGCCACTGCGGATGGCTTTGTCGTTTGAAAACAAGTTACCATGGAGTATAGCATGTTTCATTGATCAGACTTCACTGGAGGTACATTAATACAAATGTAATTCACGTGTTCGCAGCAGAACACAACGCAAGAACGCCTTTACGCCTTTACTCTCTAGTTGATTAACAACCTCAGCCACGTACATTTACGTGACGCTAAGCAGTGAAATAAACTACCTATTGAAGAGTTGCCCCATATCAAACGATAAGGTAATATATTATACAATTCAAAACTTTATATAATTGCACTCTTTATCAAAACTTATATTCAATTGCGTGTTATGAATGCCCGAATGTCAGTTTCGTGGAAATGGGTCTGTTTGGCTGCGCACGCGTCATGGATAACGCGTCACGGATAACGCTTCACGCGTCACGCGCGCCATGATGGATATGTAAAGCGTCGTGCGTGTCTCTGGCGACCATACATGTCAACACCACCGCCTTATCACAACGCGTATAAATCATTCTGTCTCTTTTAGTATAGGTGGCCGTGATGATGGTTTAGATCCGCTCCGGTCCAGAGCACCCCGCATTCCTTTCCCCCTAGACTAACCCAAATGTGACTAGTCTCAACCTTACTAAATACCTGAGTTTAATAGTAATTTACTAGTAATGGGACTCTACGAAATTGCAGATTTTAATACAAAATGAACAAAATACTGCATCTCTCTATGTTATATTGGGCCATTCTTGATATGAATGATATTATAATACAATTAACTTAGTCGAATTACAGCTACGCGTTGCGAGCGAAGCGAAGGCGCGAGCTCCAATCAGTGGCCGAGTTTGCGTGAAACTATTAACTTCTTTGCTTGAAACTCGGCCGCTGATTGGAGCTCGCGCCCTCGCTTCGCTCGCAACGCGTAGCTGTAAACGTACCATTAGTATTAATAATAATAACAATAATGTATTAATAATAATAATAATAATAATAATAATAATAATAATAATAATAATAATAATAATAATAATAATAATAATAATAATAATAATAATAATAGTAATAATAATAATAATAACAATAATAACAATAAAAATGTGTCTTGTGTAAGGATTGTATGCATGCTTGCACCAGTTAAGTAATATATATAAAGTTATTATTATAACTAGCTTGTAAGAAACTCTATGTATAACTGTATGTTTTTATGCAAACATGACAATGCGAATGTTACAATGGTGTACTTGCTACAACACATACAATCTAATTGAACAGCTGCAAAATAAATACAATACAATACAATACAATACTTCTCTAGTTCCATCCATCTACTAGAAACAGGACGATTAGGGATATTATACGACTTTGGTTTGGATACCTGGAAATTCTTAACACAGCGGGCGTCACTAATGGGGCACTCTCCTATGCGAAAGTCTACATTTATGAATGTGTGAAAAAATCTCATGGATCTGTTACTAGTGATTAATATTAGAAGGAATATTTGTAATCGAGTATTTTTGAACTTAAGAACTTTCTACTATTTCGATGAGGTATATTAATCACGAGACAATATGACAAAAAGGGTAACTTCGTGCCAGCTTTTCTAAGGGGAATTTACAACAGCTCATATTTGAATAGCTCGAAATGTAATGATTTTAATTCTATCTGAAGAATTGCTCACAGCAAGAAAGTACTGTAAAATGATTTGTTTGGTCAAGACCATGTTTTCGTAAAGTCTAAAAGGTGTAAAGAAACGTTTGTGATGAAATGAGAAAAATTGGAATGAAGTACCTTTCTAAATGGATTTATAAAACTAAATTCATTAAGTGTAAGATCCATTATTGCAATGTCCTAATAAATGTTTGCTCGCGAATTATTCAAAACTTCATACGAAGAATTCTCAATTCTTTTCAATTTTCCAAATTCAAATTTTTAAACTTATTCTACCTTTATATTACCACAACACTCGAACAGACAAGAGAAATTAATGCATTTAACATGATTGTGTGATCTCTGTTTGAATGGATTCCCGCTGTGTGACGGCTTTGCTAGCACAACGTCACCAAAACGTGTCTACAGTACAGTTGCAAGTAGGACAGCCACAGCGATGACAGTATGACAGCTTGTTTTCCACCCCATTGAGATGGGTCCATATATCACAGCCATTGGATACACAATATGCTCACTGTAGACTATGTCTGGATGTGGTGAACCGTAGCTATGACAGTATTTGCGTGACGTCACATCGGCCATATTGGTTTCAAATGATTTAAACATAACCTAGAAGATGAGTGGGTATGATTTTTAAATTGCATAAAATCATTAATCTATTTCGGAGGCTTTCACGGCCGGAGTCAACTATACTATCGTGGTTTTCCGGTAGTAGAGGAACTATATAACTGAGCGCGTCTGTGGCTGAGCGGCTTTGCGATAGCGGGTGTTATTCTGTTAGCATCACTGTCCAGAGTTCCCCCTCGTGACAGTTGTTGGTGTCAGTGTCAACACTCCACGAAGGTCCCTGAAGAAGCCCATTGCAATATGGGCGAAACGTTGGATTGGTTCCACCTTTTGACACGGTTGTACCCGGAAAACCACTATAGCATGCATAAAATCATTGTTTAGAATTACAAAAGAGGTACATAAAAGATAGAATAACATTACCAAACAAATCAATCTGAAAATTTATTTTTAACGAAATCAGGCATTTTGTTTCTACTACAATTAGCTTCAATTGTTTCCCCATGGCAACATTATCATATATCACAAAGATGGCCGCCATTCGCAAGTTTAAAGATTTGTGAACACCATCAAATGCATAACGATACAGACTTTGAACAATGACATTGCCAGCAAAATATAATTTATCCTCCCATCTAAAATCTCAACTATCGATCAGCTTTTGTTTTAAACAATGGACGTAAGGTTACATTCTAATTCATATTGGGTAGAGTTGAATGCATAGTTTAATCTAATCAAAGTTACAGATCCTCCTATTCCTACAAATTAAATTCCTTCGTTTTACCCTAAATCCAGTATTTTTTATGAGATTAGTCAATATAATACCGCATATTATCACAGCTATCAAACACATCCCAAAACAAATTCACTGTCCTCTCTAGTTAGATTGCACGTACAAAATATTCGTAAATAATAAACTTTAGCAATAAATTAACGGCTGTTTTTAAAGCAATGTCAACGGAAAATTACGATCGTGACCATTTAAAATTGTCTAAAAATATATAAAACCAACGCTTCTCATTTCGCAACTGCCATGATTTACTGAAATTGGGCAACTCTCTTTACTCTGTACTGATTACTTTCATTGCGCTACATGCCCTTATAATTACTAAGATTGACGTCGTTACTTCTGTAAGCGCGCAACGAGGGAAAGAATCGTGCCTGATCGCAATCCGTCTCGCCAAGGTTAACGCTTAGTCACGTGATAACAGCCAGGACGAATACGTCAGACATGCGGGAGTTAATCTTGGGCTAATTCGATGTCGTCAGAAGGAAGGGGGGGTTACTCCGTAGTGAGTGGTACTAACAACACCCTAACTTATGCAAACAGAAAACATCAACACTCGAATCTAGCTCGATCGTAGACAATTACGCGGTTTGATGAAGAAGGGAATCATATTAGGAACAAATTATTATTAGTGTTAACACCCCCAACGCGAGATAGCACACATACAATAATATGTGCGAAGAATATGAGACTAATCACTGTTTTCATGCACATTAAGTTGACCCCAAGGAAATAGTCTCAGCTTAAGAAATAGCCAAGTGCAATATTGTTATATATTACTTCATTTTATACTTTTATAGCTGCTATCGCATATTTGAAATAGATGTATTAGGGACAATTTACGCCGCGTACTTGTATACCTAAAACATGACCTGAAACTTGATGCTTGACCTTGAAAAATAACAACCCCTTAATATTATTAAATCGCCACGTACACTTAAGACTTAGAACATTTCCTGAAACCTGAAGTATGTCCTTGAAAATGTCAAATGTCAGCCCGTTAAATATTAGAACATTGCTATACCTATGCCGCGTACTTGTATACCTAAAACATGACCTGAAACTTGATGCTTGTCCTTGAAAAATAACAACCCCTAATATTATTATATCACCAACCATGCCCCGTACATTATCTAGAACCTGTTGTATGACCTTGAAAAATGTCACCCCCTTAGTATTTATTACATTTACACCTATGCCACGTTTTCTTACAAAAACATGACCTGGAACTTGACATATATGACCTTGAAAAAAATTCCACTCCCTTGATATGACTACACTGCCACCGATGTCATGGTACCATAACACCCTCTGTGCTTCGACCATGTAATAGCAATATACGCCCCCAAAGCACGACCTTGCTATAACTACACTGCCACCGATGTCATGGTACCATAACACCCTCTGTGCTTCGACCATGTAATAGTAATATACGCCCCCAAAGCACGACCTTGCTATGACTACACTGCCACCAAGGTCATGGTACCATAACACCCTCTGTGCTTCGACCATGTAATAGTAATATACGCCCCCAAAGCACGACCTTGCTATGACTACACTGCCACCGATCTCATGGTACCATAACACCCTCTGTGCTTCGACCATATAATAGTAATATACGCCCACAAAGCACGACCTTGCTATGACTTCACTGTTTCCGATGTCATGGTACCATAACACCCTCTGTGCTTCGACCATGTAATAGTAATATACGCCCCCAAAGCACGACCTTGCTATGACTACACTGCCACCGATGTCATGGTACCATAACACCCTCTGTGCTTCGACCACGTAATAGTAATATACGCCCCCCAAAGCACGACCTTGCTATGACTACACTGCCACCGATCTCATGGTACCATAACACCCTCTGTGCTTCGACCATGTAATAGTAATATACGCCCCCAAAGCACGACCTTGCTATAACTACACTGCCACCGATCTCATGGTACCATAACACCCTCTGTGCTTCGACCATGTAATAGTAATATACGCCCCCCAAAGCACGACCTTGCTATGACTACACTGCCACCGATCTCATGGTACCATAACACCCTCTGTGCTTCGACCACGTAATAGTAATATACGCCCCCAAAGCACGACCTTGCTATGACTTCACTGTTTCCGATGTCATGGTACCATAACACCCTCTGTGCTTCGACCATGTAATAGTAATATACGCCCCCAAAGCACGACCTTGCTATGACTACACTGCCACCGATCTCATGGTACCATAACACCCTCTGTGCTTCGACCACGTAATAGTAATATACGCCCCCAAAGCACGACCTTGCTATGACTTCACTGTTTCCGATGTCATGGTACCATAACACCCTCTGTGCTTCGACCATGTAATAGTAATATACGCCCCCAAAGCACGACCTTGCTATGACTACACTGCCACCGATGTCATGGTACCATAACACCCTCTGTGCTTCGACCATGTAATAGCAATATACGCCCCCAAAGCACGACCTTGCTATATGACTACACTGCCACCGATGTCATGGTACCACAACACCCTCTGTGCTTCGACCATGTAATAGTAATATACGCCCCCTAATGCACGACCTTGCTATGACTACACTGCCACCGATGTCATGGTACCATAACACCCTCTGTGCTTCGACCATGTAATAGCAATATACGCCCCCAAAGCACGACCTTGCTATATGACTACACTGCCACCGATGTCATGGTACCACAACACCCTCTGTGCTTCGACCATGTAATAGTAATATACGCCCCCTAATGCACGACCTTGCTATGACTACACTGCCACCGATGTCATGGTACCATAACACTCTCTGTGCTTCGACCATGTAATAGTAATATACGCCCCCAAAGCACGACCTTGCTATGACTACACTGCCACCGATGTCATGGTACAATAACACCCTCTGTGCTTCGACTATCTAATAGTAATATACGCCCCCAAAGCACGACCTTGCTATGACTACACTGCCACCGATGTCATGGTACCATAACACCCTCTGTGCTTCGACCATGAAATAGTAATATACGCCCCCAAAGCACGACCTTGCTATGACTACACTGCCACCGATGTCATGGTACAATAACACCCTCTGTGCTTCGACTATCTAATAGTAATATACGCCCCCAAAGCACGACCTTGCTATGACTACACTGCCACCGATGTCATGGTACCATAACACCCTCTGTGCTTCGACCATGTAATAGTAATAGTAATATACGCCCCCAAAGCACGACCTTGATATGACTACACTGCCACCGATGTCATGGTACCATAACACCCTCTGTGCTTCGACCATGTAATAGTAATATACACCCCCAAAGCACGACCTTGCAAAATGTCGTGCGGCACAATCTAAATCCCCTTGTTACGTAACGTTACGTGCGTTTGTGTATTACGCTAATTAGCCCCTGACAGGGTTACACTGCCTGGTTCCGGTTCGCTATGACTGCGAGGCCGGGTCCCTTTGTCACGGAAGAGTTGTTACTCTGTCTTGACCTCTGAATTGTGGTGTATGTTTCATGAATACCATTCCGTGCGGCTGTATAGTCTCGGATTGTTGCCTAGCCTGCTTGCAATAACTTACAGAATAGGTCAAATTAGCTTTCGGAAATCTTCACGGTTAATTAATTTTATGTTTACGATTCTCATTTCAGCCCCATTTCGGTGATTAAGTCCCGCGTTATTAAACTGGTTTCGGAGAACAATTATGATCTGTGTGCATCATAATATACGTACACACGCACCTCAAATTGCAATGAGTATGTATGTACGGTATGTTCTTATCAACCTCGACAGAACAAATTGCTTGGGGGAGATAAACGTTCTCTCTGTTGGTAAGTTGATCGTTACTTGTGGTATACTTGTTGCCAATTGCGTAGAGCGGTTTTTTTGCCGCCATTGTCGACGAATTATACGCCCAACTAAATTCGCGTTAAAGAGGTGGTTATTGGACGGACAGACAGCACCATAGCCAGTCTCTCTCACAGACTGAAAGCAGGAGAAAAAACATTGACCGAACTAAACACAAACAAGCTCCATAGGAATGCATGCAATATCCATAGGCATGCAGTAGAAGCACCTCCATTGTCAAAAGCAACCTATATTTCTGACGGGGAAATAAAGAACACTCTTGACACTTGAGGCCTATATTATTGATTAAAAGGTTTCTAGACACGTTCAAGAAGGGTAGAAAGAAAAAGCCAATATTTAATGAAATTGGCCACAAGTATACTAATTCTTTGACTATGAGTGAAATCAACGCGATAAATGTTGTACCCCGTAAGTCGTTATGACAATTATATATCGTGTTTATAAATGGCTTACGTGTCAACAGAAGGCTAGTAACAACACTTGGTAAGGTTGGTAACAACCTAAATCTAGTTACATCTCGTTCTCTGCATCTGAATAATAGGCTAACGATAGTTTTTACCTGTTAGAGGCATTTTCTACACCAGCCATCTTCCCACTAATATCTGTGGGAAGACACGTTATAAATTTAAAAAAAAATACCTGTCTAACATAAAACCGGTATTGTAGTCTAGAAAATAGACTTTGTGACCGTGCCCCATTGCAATAGGTGTCGCAACTTTATAACCGGCTATCGTACACCTGTTCTGAAACGATGGCCCAGGTAAGGTGTGCATCTACCCACTGAACGTCCACCAACAAGTGTTTATAGCGGTTGGCCAGGGGATGAGCGTTCAACGAAGCAAGTTAATTATTAGAGTTGCTTCTAATCCACCCTCTTCCTAGTTCGATTGTAAGTGTTCACATGGGAACTATCTAAGCTATAACGAGTAAACCGTTGGATCTAGTATAAGACAAGATCACTTGAGACCTGAGTTCGACCTTTTACACTGAAACGTATAGTTTGAGAAGATGAACATACAAAGCTATGCTTCGTTTAGCGACAAAATACATTAAATATATTTATGTTTAACATTTGTGACGATTATGATGGTTCAATTTATCATACGCAAAGGTCAATCACCAGTGAAATAGATTTGTGTTGATTTTTCTTGACACAGAAATAGCAATTTATATTGATTTAATTAATTAATTACAAAAAATACAATGTTCACATCGAGGTTGAATGATGATAATGATTCCTTTTGTTTGCGTCACTATTTGCGATCATACAAAGGTTGAATGCTACATTGGCTACTAAATCAAACAGGTTTCACTCTAGGTAAAGACACAACTATAAAAATAACAGACGATTGCATAGATTACTGTAGCAGTACAGATTTTCGCTATCGTAATTGAATACATACTTTTGATAAATACTTATGTATTCATTTGTGGTCGAAAATTCTCTCACTGGACATATGATTATGGTTCTGTCATCGTGTCCAAGTGACATCCCATCATGCATCTCGCCTTGGCTGTAATGCTCATCACCACACAGTCACACACCTCAGATCATCTGGGCTTAGAGCTACGCATACATGTACACACGACCTCAGGGGTTGCAATAATAATGTATTTGTTCTCTCACTGGACGTATGATTAAGGTTCTGTAGTCCTGTCATATCCCATCATGCATCTCGCCTCGGCTGTAACTCATCACACACAGTCACACACCTCAGATCATGTGTGCTCAGAGCCACACATACATGTACACATAGACCTCAGGGGTTGCAATAATAAAGTATTTGTTCCCTCACTGGTCGTATGATTATGGTTCTGTAGTCGTGTCATATCCCATCATGCATCTCGCCTCGGCTGTATCTCATCACACACAGTCACACACCTCAGATTATCTGTGCTTAGAGCCACGCATACACACACAACCTCAGCGGTTGCAATAATAATGAATTGTTCTCTCACTGGTCGTATGATTATGGTTCTGTAGTCGTGTCATATCCCATCATGCATCTCGCCTCGGCTGTATCTCATCACACACAGTCACACACCTCAGATCATGTGTGCTTAGAGTCACGCATACATGTATACACACGACCTCAGGGATTGCAATAATAATGTATTGTTCTCTCACTGGTCGTATGATTATGGTTCTGTAGTCGTGTTATATCCCATCATGCATCTCGCCTCGGCTGTAATTCTCATCCACACAGTCACACACCTCAGATCATGTGTGCTTAGAGTCACGCATACATGTATACACACGACCTCAGGGGTTGCAATAATAATGTATTGTTCTCTCACTGGTCTTATGATTATGGTTCTGTAGTCGTGTCATATCCCATCATGCATCTCGTCTCGGCTGTAATGCTCATCACACAGTCACACACCTCAGATCATGTGTGCTTAGAGCCACGCATACACACACGACCTCAGGGGTTGCAATAATAATGTATTTGTTCTCTCACTGGTCGTATGATTATGGTTCTGTAGTCGTATCCCATCATGCATCTCGCCTTGGCTGTATCTCATCACACAGTCACACACCTCAGATCATGTGTGCTTAGAGCCACGCATACACACACGACCTCAGGGTTGTAATCGATTCAAGCCTCGCTGCTGTGACTGCCTACGAGGAACGGTGTTTATGAACAGCACAGCAGAGCCCGGTCCGCCCGCCTCACAACGTCAACCACGGCTGATTTGCCTGCGTGGGCCCCCGAGGGGTTGCTTGGTAAAACTCATACATAAATGATGCCCCGCTCAGGAATATTGTTTCAGTGCAAGGTGCAAGCGTATAAAAATATACCTTATATTTTCCTTACAACGTCAACGTAGAGAGAGAGTTCTGCTTGAATATATTCCACATACATTATACACAAAGGTATATATAAAATATTATATAAATACAGAATTGCATCTGTGTGAAACTTTGTTTTATTATTTCTCTAGACAATTTGGCGAGTCAGAGCCAGCTGGGATCTCTTTCAAAGTAAAACGAGCTCGTTAAAACTCAGACCTTGGTACAACTAAAGCGTTTGTAAAATGGCTTGTTATAATTTTCTTGAAAGAGAAATTATGACTGTATGCTACGGGCTCTTTAAAGATTAAAGAAAGAACTTGCTCAAATGAAAACTCTAGGTTTTGTCCACTTTTGTGTTGTGGTGGTGGGATACAAAAACGAGTGTAGGATAAAGGAATGTGTCTTATATGAAACATTAGAAGAAAAAACCGAGTTGATAGAGGCTTTTTTCCGTTGTAACCACCTTTGTAGCTCTGTAGCATTAAAGGAATATTTTATATTTTATATCGGAATTGACTGTCAAAGTTATATTTTTATTTATCGATTGTTAAAATTTAAATAATAATTGTAGCGAGATTGTTAATTATTAATTTTTATGTACTAAAATTTAACTTATATTCTGGTGATAATAAGCTGGGCCGTACACGTGGCGGCGTCCATCTCTAAAATTCAATCAACAGGTGTATTTGTTTTTCTGGATGAAACCTTCTGTAGCAGTGAAAACAAAATCCTGAAAGTTGATTATTGGCATGCCGTACGGTATATTATAAGCTTAAGTGATGTTATTGGCTGACACATTGTACGGTGTTAAATGTTGTATTGTGTTGTTGTATGGAAACCTACTTAAAGTTCAATCAACAGGTTAATCTGTTTTCTAAATGAAACCTTCAGTAATGGAAATTGGAAACAACTTCTGGTGTGTTATGCGCTTTCGTGATATATTTGGTTGAAACAATTCAACCAAAACCGGCACAAAATGTATTATGTGTTTGTGTTGAAAGCTACCTAAAATTCAACCAACAGGGTTAGCTATTTTCTTAATGAAATCTTCTTTAGTACGAAACAAAATAGAAAAAGTTGTCACTTCTGGCATGTTATGAACTTTAGTGATATGGTTTATTGAAACATTTTGACAAAAAAAACATGGAAAGTGTTGTAAATGTGTGTGTATATGGAAACCTACCTAGAATTTAATCAACAGGTTTATCTCTTCTCTGAACAAAACCTTCTTTTGTAACGAAAAAAAAACCTCAAGAGTTGACTTCTATCGTGTTATGATCTCCAGCAACGTGATTGGTTGAAACATTTCGACTGTGCATGTTATCTGGGGTGAACCTGTAATTACATCACCGGGATTTATCCGTCGTCTTCTCTCAATATCCGCGCCCGGAACTTGAGACGTCGCGACGCCGGGTCGGAAGACGTCGCCCGGGTAATCAATCATATCCGTGAAGAAGCGCCCTGGGGCTGAGAGCGACTAGATCCTTCTTATCTAGGAGAGTCCACTACGAGCACTGATCCTGTATTGAATATATCATTGGCAAGATGGATGTAGGTCTCTGCAGGTGACAGACAGACAGACAGACAGACAGACAGACAGACAGACAGACAGACAGACAGGCAGACAGACAGACAGACAGACAGACAGACAGACAGACAGACAGACAGACAGACAGACAGACAGACAGACAGACAGACAGACAGACAGACAGACAGACAGGCAGACAGACAGACAGACAGACAGACAGACAGACAGACAGACAGACAGACAGACAGACAGACAGACAGACAGACAGACAGACAGACAGAGAGACAGACAGACAGACAGACAGACATACAGACAGACAGACAGACAGACAGACAGACAGACAGACAGACAGACAGACAGACAGACAGACAGACAGACAGACAGACAGACAGACAGACAGACAGACAGACAGACAGACAGACAGACAGACAGACAGACTTGTGATTTCCCCTCGGGCAGGAAATCATTCATCTATCAATCCGGCGATTACTGTTTCGTTGTGGAATTGTTTCCTCATAAATTAGAATGTAACTAGTAAGAAACAACATTCAATTGAGTTTGTTTTCCCCCTAGTTTGTATTTTCTGCTTTTTTGCTTGTATTTTATGACTGTTTGTAATGTATACTATGTATACTATAAATGTAAAACATTTTGGGATATTATTTACAAAATGTAACTGAAACAACAGTGAAAGACGATTTAATACTGTATTATGGCTACAATGTTCTCATCACTTCCTTACTTAGGACACCGCTGCGGTGGTATGTTTTGCTAGCCCGCATAGTCTGTTGTGACCAAGGCGCTGGCGCTAAGGAAATTAATTTGTTCCTGCTTTTCTCAAGGAAAGGGAGGCCGATGTAGAACCATACTTCTTATGTGCTTCTCCCTTATAGTCTGTTCCTAACGCAAGTAGAGCACTCCACACAGCACATACATTAATCATATAACATCATGAAGAGTAAAAAGATACACCATCAAGAAATTCCAGTTATATCACGTCATCACATATAAAAACAATTTTCATCGCATTCCACTCAAAACTTGTTCTAACGCGTTAGACAAAGCGACCACTTTGCTATAGCCGTTTTGAGACCGAGCTGTCCACAAGAATAATGCCAATAGCTCTCTTGGGGCGCCGAGAATGGGTTCTATGTGAACAAGAAGGGGCTCTCGTTTTACAAGGGAGGAAGCGTAGATGGGCCATGCGTGTTCACAATCCACGCCGGCTGTAACAATCTGCAAATATTTGCTAAAAGCGAGGCCAGCAAACAACTTGAAGAAATACGGTTGTTGTGGTATAGATTTTCACGGGATAATGATTGTGTTTCTGTGATGACAACGAACTGTGTTTGAGGACACAAACAACATTTTACAAACAAAACACGACCAATGATATTGAACTGAAACGGATAATATTCGTACACACTCTTAAGTGCGGTTTACAGGCTTATTTAAGATTTAAGATTTTACGCTGTAATTGCCTAACTGTTTCACCTAGGATCGCTACTATTGGCCGGATTTATAAAACGTCGCCTCTCATTGGCTGGGCTAAGAATTTTAGGTATAAGAAGAGCTAACGTTGCCATGGTTTCCTAGGAAAGTGTGTAAACGCCATAATGCTTTTGGATGGATTTAATTTTGTTAAACCTTAAATCTTAAATAAGTGTGTACAAACGTATTATTTACATATTTTAAGAACACTCATGTTGATATTTAATGCCTAAAAATACTTCGTATCAGCAGAGCACCCTGCCAACTCGGAAATGTGCTCAAGTGCCCAAACAGGTGTATTTGAGTTACATAATAAGATAAGAGGGAACTTGGCTATTAAAATAACGTATTAAATAGGAGAGCACGTTGCCACCAGTGAAAAGACATTCGTGAATTTCCGACTATGACATTCGAAATGTGACTTGACAATGCACATTGAGAATGGAAACATATGTTATATGCAACGAGTAACACATTTGTCTCAGACTACTGTTTATAGGCCTACTGACAAGACTATTGATGTTTTTCTCATTTGATAACCATTATTTAAAACCATTTTTGGGCTATAGTTTAGTGGTGTATTCAGTAAATGTGTATATAGGTTTTAAAAACATTGAAATTCATTCATTCGAATAGTTCTGGTATCAACATTTGACAGCAAGCTACAGGTTGTATTCTGAGTTTTGATCAGAGGTCTACATATACACTTTAAATGATGCCATGACATAATATATAACATGCCAACAACTTATGTCTACCGCGCAAAACATTTTAAATACAATGAATATCGGCAATTCAACACTTAATACATTGTTTATCAATTAATCTTCTTTACAAGCGACGATATCGAAAGTAAAATGAGGTCGTTTGTACACTCCGTTAACAAATGAAGGAAGCATCATAAAGTGCGCGTCATTACTGTACAGAAAGGTATTTTAGCAATTCCACCCCCGTGGTCCAAGATAGCTGTGGGCGTGGCCAAAGAGGGCGTTCTCAAGTGAAGCGAACTAAAGTGAAATGTCCAATGTAGGACGAGAGCTTCTGAGCCTCTGAGCCTCAAGCCCTTGGAACGAAAACTTTGAAAGTTTTTTCTCCGCTGGCTCGAAGGTATCCGATACCTACAGGGCGCGCGGGTTACAGCCACCTGCCACCTGTCAGCATAGCTACCTACCCGCTCCCTTACACATGGCGGCATGCCTGGAAGTGAAGCAGGCAAAGCTTTGACGTGAACCAACCCCAAGTTGATGTTTCAAGGATCAATGGAAAATAAACTTGACTCTACCACACTTGCATTTTAACACGTGGAGATCAATCAAGCTTGGCAGAGAGTCCTCTGGCAGGAACGGTTGAGCGTGGGAGTCTCGTGATGTGTGTCAGCAGGCGTGGATGGAGGGAACGCTAAATTATATACTGCACAAGCATCAATATTGCTGGCGATTTATCTTTAAACCGAAGCCATTTGAAGCTATCGCCATAGCGTGATGGAGATACACGTTCAACTAAAAGGCCACATACACTAAATAAATACATTTGTATTTACTGTCTACCCACTCAGCAAGAACAATTAATTTTCACTGAGGGACATATTACAATTTATTATGTGCTTCGGGGATATGACTGACAATGACATAAACAGTTAAAACCGGGGATCTAACCCTGGACCTTCTGCTGTTGAAGAAGAACTCACATTTCTTGCGTGTTCTTTCTTCAGGACACTGTATAAAGACCAATAGGCCTACATGTGGCTGGCTGACGTGGGCAAACTTTATTGTATGGTTTGCAACAATTGGGGAGCGTATTTAAACACATATTAAGTAATATTTAGAAAAATGTTGTTTTATACTCGAGCATTTTTTACTTACTGAAATGAAACGTTTACTTCATTAACTGAAATAAAATGTTAGCTTCATTTATTATTTTAGACTAGGTCTGAGACTCCTTTTATTATAATTCGCTATTTCGAAAATCCTGAATTTTGTTTGACGTTGCTGCTTTCTCGTCAGACATGATACAAATAATTAAGTATCACAGTCCTGTCAAGTTTAACATGTAAAGTGGAGTCATGAGAAACACTGTCAGTGTAGTTATTATTATCACAAACAAACAACCTAAGCAGACGCACGCTGCATCATTTCCAAACGTTTGTGGGAATATCTAGAAAGTAAAAGCAGGGGTCAGTGGCATTAGTGAAGTTTCGTGTAATAACACTTACTCCAATTTAAATCAATCTACAACAAACAATTACCCATTATTAATTTTCATCGCACGAAAAAGAAAGAACACAGAGGAAAAGACGAAGAGAGGACGGGAGTGTCTACATAGTTGCAGCCGGTGTGGCCAGAAGAATATACGTTAAGAAATGATTATCAAGATCTAAGATTATCTAGATCTTAAATTAGCTTTAACATGCAACGTAACAATGCACGAAGGTGAAAGAACTGAGCTCGATACTCTTTCATAGGTAGACAGTGTTAATCATGATTCCAAAACGTACACAGTACATTTGCCGGCTAAGAGACATTTTTTGTTGCTCATGTTAAAAAATTGATAATATTAAAATTTATTATTATCAATGAACATGATGTTTACTGATCGTTTCAGTTTAATTTTTACGATAGTACAAATTAATAAATCAAGCATTTACACTCTAATGAATATATTTTACGAGGTTTAGTCAAACGCTCATAATGTAGTTAACAAGGTTATGGTTTACCTCACAAGGTATGTATAGGAGATTTGTGAGTATGGTGGGAGGGGGAGGGGGATTTATGAGGTACTTCGTGATTTAATCGCGCCCGGATAATGTTAAGTATTTATATGTTTTGAATGAATCTTTGTTCTTTCAACAAATCAGTTTGGGTTTATCTCCGTGTTACTATTGGCAGTTTAAAAACTCTTTCCCGAAAGAAATAGGACTTATGTCTTTTCCGTGTTATTCTTTCTTACAAGGAATAGAACGGAGAACAACTACTAACTCCACTTGATCACGTTCACATTCGCATTCTTTCGAACTCTCCTCAAAACGTTCCATTAGAGTTGACGAATGATGTGATTTGCTTACAGATGCGATGGAGTTTCTTCTGGATCTGAAGATGCCTCGCTTTGTGATTGTGGGCCAGTCCGCCAGGCTGCGCTGCGAGTACAGCGTGCGCCCGGACGAGTTGAGCAGAGTCGAGTGGCAGCGAGCGGGATCCAAGATCTTCCGGTACATCAAGGGGCGCGTACCCCCCTTTACCAATTACTCCATCGTGGGGGCTCAACTAGATGTAAGTAGGAACAAGGATTTTAAAATGTATGACATTTCAAAATCTATTTTTGAACATCAGAAAATTGTTAAATACAAAATATACTTCTTTGTAAGATGCAAGGATGATTGTAAATATACAAATGAGGATAAGTTACATTTAATCAATTAGAGCACACATTGTCAGCTCTCATAACCAGCTAAAGCATTTACATAAATATGGAATAATTAAAGTAAGAATGGTATTAACTTGAAAAAATATAAATGCTAGTATTTATTATACTTATTGCCTGGTAAGGATATAATAAAATTTTTCGTTAGTATTTTCTTTTTTCAAACACTCAGTAAAAACAATAGCACGTTCATCTACAGTTATTACTATGAATATATTGTTTTACTGTAAGTACCCATTATAAAGATTATGGGAACACTGAATATCGTCTTAATCGACCGTGTATTAGTACTAGAATATTACTTATTAAAATTAATGTCGAAGTGCGTTTCGGTTCGATTAAGTTAAGTTCACTTTCAAGAAATTATGGTGAACTTTTCTGTGTAGTGAGTATTATCCGACAAGTATACAAGGTATACGATCTTTTCAGTGATGTTTCTTTATGTGCCATTCACACACCCTAAGGAAAAATAACTTATTCACTCTTTACTTTGATACGGATTTTTGGCTTCTCGTTCTAAGAATCTTATTTTAAAATTGTTTAAGATACAAATTGTAACCCTGAGTTCACTCAAAATAAATACACTGGCAACATTTTATTTTAATATATTTATTTTATTTATATAACTATTTTATAGATATGAACACGAATCTCAATATATTATGGGTACATAAATCTGCTAATGGTTCGTGATGCATAACTTCTACTGTTAATAGTCCACAGCTTTTTATAACCGAATACTATAACTAGAATCGTAATTACATGCAGCATGTGACGTAATTACAAACACTTATGCAGATGCAACGTAGATATATGAATACTAATGAACTTGACTTCAGTTTACATTCACTTTCATTTCCTATAGCGATAATCATAAATCGCTACCTTAGTAAGATCCATAAATAATATCGTGCACAGCAAAGGTGCGTTAAAAAGTTAATTGTTTGTGCTGAATACAATAACTATAAATTTTACACGTTGGTATGAGATCGTGACATATTAAATGCACGCTTGTAAACGTTGGTATCGATTAAGGCTGCAAACAACGACTACTGTAGTTAATTATTATGGTTTGAATACGAACTGACGATGTCGTATCTTTTTATCAGGGAAGTAGTGGGCCAAACTAGAAGTACACTGCTATACTTGGAAGTATAAATATAACAAACGCACTAAATATCTGACCATCACCAAACTCAACAAGCCTAACATTTACATAGCATGTATTGGGTCCAGCTAGATGTACAATGCTATACTGGAATTATAATGTTGTATAAACAAAAAAGTTACAAAACTCAACATGCCTAACATGTACGTAGAACAACTAGAAACTTTTGATAGAGTCTACAACTGAATATGAGATGCAAATTTAAAACATCAACAGTGTGGTTTACAACATACATTACATAAACTAGACACTAAATTCGTACGAAAATAGAGACATTTTGCCAACGAGGATGGTTACAATTAAGATATGCACTAATTGACAATCAAACTTTCCTCGTATAAAGCCATTATAGTATGCAAACACGTTATCAGTTGTTAGTTGTAAGGAAATGTGTGACCGGGGGAATCGGTTCGTGTTAGCTGAGGGCCCTGTTCAAATACATTACTACGAGCTGAAACTTGTGCCTATGTAGTAAACTTATTTCACTATCTAAAAGCTGGGTAAATTGTTATCTCACAGCGCCAACGTAACATTATCTCGCGTACTACTTTGTTCATTGAAAATGTCTCATCTGGGTGAATCCCATTGATAATAATTTACTCTTTTAGTTTATTAACTCATATTAGCATCTAGTTTTCAAACGTTAAAGAGATTTTGAGATTATGTTTCCCTAACATAATACTAAAGCTATGAATATATTCATAACGGTTTCAATTAGAACCTCGTATTGCACTAACTTAAATGAATTAATTTTAAGATTCCATTGAACTTAGATGATTTTAAAAACTTCCAAATATTTTAATTGTTTTGATTTTCATTTCCGTAATTAATTCAAGAATTCATTTTGTCGTAAAAATTACAATATCTCACAGTTTTCAAACTAATTTCTTAGCTGATAAATAATCGAATTCTACGTACAACTCATGCGTTTTTAATATCTTGAAGCTTTCTCAAGACATCAATAAAACTACTTAACTAATGGCGTTTTTCAATGGGTGCACTAAGCCGCATTAAGTTTTCCTCCAACAATTAGTACAACAATAGGGAACACGCGTATGAAAATTGTTATCGATTTTTAAATACCTTGTCTCTCATTTAATAATTTTGTGTCTTTGAATTTTGAAAAACGGATCAGTCTATGCCTCAAAATAATTGGTTTAGTAACGATAAATAAAAGGGCGCGAAAAACGAGCCGCCGCCATGTAGAGTGGATTTGACGTCATGGGTTTGTACTTTGTACGCTCACCGCCTCAGCGATTGGTCTGTTACGCCAAGCAAGGTCCTCTTGATCTCCGCCTAGCGGAGGCTCGTCGAACTCCAAGGTCCTCTTGATCTCCGCCTAGCGGAGGCTCGTCGAACTCCCGGAGTTCGACGAGCCTCCGCTAGGCGGAGATCAAGAGGACCTTGACGCCAAGTCTACAGAACCATTGCGTCACAGCCACCTGTACGCGTTTCAGATCCCCAGTTTAAACTTCAATATATGCGACCACATTAAACCTATTTAAAAATTTCTTTTTTACGTGCGACTTGCATTAATATACTTTTTGTATCTAATACTATTAAACTAAGTGTTTGGTTTAACAAAAAAATCGTACGCGTGTTGCCTATTCTTGGTACGCAATACAGTCATTTGTTTTTTTACAACAATGACTTCGTGTACGGGATGGTGACCGCTATGTGTAGGACCTGCAATACCTCATGTATGGGAATATGGCCACCAACAATGTCAGTGACGACACGGGAATATAAATAATACACAACAAAACAAAATAAACACACGATTGCGAACTAAGCGCAGCCCATTGGAAAACGCCATTTTCGAGCTAGGTCGTCTTTACCAGAGTAAATGTTGTAGTAAAATACCCACGCCGTTCTTGTGGCACTTTTCATGTGGTGTGTGGTACAGTTAACGTTAATGAGGCCACCATGAACTATGAGTATATTCGCATCGATGAGTTTTACGATAGCTGTGTAATTACAGCGGGTCTGCGCGTAAGGGTGGGTTAATTGAAATTGATCCGTCTATCGTTACTCCATTTTTTGGTGGGGTGAACTGATGGGAAAAGTCCCCCGCAATAATTAAATAACATTACTCACCGTGACACGGTTTTTAATCCTCATGCAAACATCCATGTTATTTTGATTAAAAACAAAAAAAATAAAAATACTAACAGAATATTTTGTTAATCAAAAACGATGTTTTCCCCTCGGGACATTTTTCATTCGTAGAAAATCGTACATATTCATTTCATATTGTTCAATCAAGGTTGAGTTTCATTTTTTGCTTCTACACGTAAGAGGCATTTCATTTCTTATGAGCTACAACACCTTAGTGATAAATGAACGTCAACCACTTCTTGATTTTTAATATGCGATATTTTAATTACACGTAATCGTTGACACAAGTTTAAGCAGACAAGCAATCACGACCAATCACAAGCCTCAATCTCTCATTAATTTAGACGTGACGTCATACCCGGCCCCTCCACCAATCACAAGCCTCCCATCTCTCATTAATTGAGACGTGACGTCATACCCAGCACCTCCACCAATAACCAGCCTCAATCCCCCATTAAATGAAACGTGATGTCATACCCGGCACCTCCACCAATCGCAAGCCTCGAACCCCCCCCCCCCCCCCCCCGGGAATTGAGGCGTGACGTCATACCCGGCACCTCCACCAATTTTTAGCCTCCACCCCCCATTAATTGAGACGTGATGTCATACCCGGCACCTCCACCAATTTTTAGCCTCCACCCCCCATTAATTGAGACGTGATGTTATACTCGGCACCTCCACCAATTACAAGTTTCCATTGGCCATTGATTGAGATTCAACATTAAAAACAATTAAGTTCTTATTGATGTTATTATTATTATGATTGTTAGTGATTCAGACTTTCAGACAAAGTGATTGCACCAGTTACAATATGTCATTTATCACTATTATTCTGAGACGACCCGAATAACCAAATTTACTTCAAATCCGTTTTCTGCATACATCACATTATTTATGTAAAGTATGAGATTTTTCTCATGTTAGTGTGCTTTATGGTCCACAATACAATATGATTATATTCAAGTATGGTTAATTGTTAAATCAAAATTCAAATTCAAATCATGTTTCATTTCATAATATTTTGACCACCTGTGTGATTTCTTATTTTGTGATCATTCTTCTTGATTGGTGAATATCCTAACTTCGCTGACTGTAACGCAAGACAAAATGCAATACATCCGTGAATCTGAAACGATCACTTTATTGACAAAAACAAATCGTCAATATTAATTTGGTTAGTATGCTACACGTTCTCAGATACTGTTTCTTGGTATTTTTATGGTTTCAATTGAAGAACACATTTTAACATTATATGAGATAAATAATTAATTTTATGTATCTAACTAATATTCTCTTTATTATTAAATTATTTTTATGTTTAAACATAATTTTTAGCCAGAAATGTTTTAATAATTATAGCGCACAGAAAAAAAAGTTTTCTGTACTAAAGACCCACTCACAACCTATATCAACAACTTCGACTGTATGAACTGGTTTCCTCGGAGACATAATATCGTGTCTTAAAAAAACACTGGATTCTGTCGAAAATTCTCTCACTTGGCGATATATATTGTTTTATATATTTAATTATAGTTAACGTTATTGACAAATCTTCGTTTAATCAAGATAAGGGACAGTACTAGAATAACATTTATACTCCTACTTGTTCTATATTTCATTTAGTTTTAAGTTGTGCTCTTACAACTATGAAATGGGAACACAAATATATACACAACTTTACAAACTGCAACATCTTTGCATGACAACATTCGTAAAGCAAAATGTTCACTATTAAACATTGTACAATCAGTTAAAGTATCATATAAACCCTTATTTATTATCTACGACATATGTTTGCATACATTTTTATCAAATAAATATATAAGAAATATGTTTGTTTGTTGTTCAACTTTATTATTCATAACCCAATGTACTTTACACGTACTGAAAAGCAAAAGCCCCATACCTACTAGGAATAAGTTTAATTATCTCATAATACCTATTACCGGTTTTCATGAACCTTAAAACTATGCAGATGGCAGCCATTATTAGTATTCAAACCATCAATATGGCCGCCACCTGCATAGTTATAAGGTTCATGAAAACCGGCAATACGAATTATATAATAATTAAACTTATTCGTAGTAGGTATGGGGCTTTTATATTGTTTAATATATAACAACATCTTATGTTGTGATGGACCAACAATTGAAGCCAATTACAGTTAAGACAAACACCACAAATCATTTAAATTGAGCGTGTGTGTGTGTGTTTTTTTTTTAATTGTTGGTAATTTGTGGATTTTATTTATATTTCATAAGCAGACTATATTACACAGCGAAACACAGCTGATATGCAATTTAAAAATCAAACCCTCCTAGTTTATGCTTAAGTATTTAATTTATGACATCATAGTGGTCGCTGTGACGTCATGTGAAAACTATGAATTACGAACTCGTATTATCTGTTTTAGACGGTTAAAAGGTTGAGCGTCACAGGTTTTTGTAGACCCTGTTTTACTGTTTTCCAAGCACGAATAAATCCTGAACCGCACCCAACCGCAACGCACGGCAAACGAACCAGACAACAACCAACGAACCATAAAACCAAACACAAATGTTATCTGTATATGTGTGGCTTTGTCTTTATTTCATAGATAATATGTTTACTGAAAACTTAATTATGCTCCGAAATATGTTGATTTTGTGTCGCCTTCGATATTTTCAGAACCCCTTCTTTTCGAACTTTATTACATAGATTTTCAGTTCGTCAAATTTTATAAGGTGTTATTTATAAACGAAATCTTACCCTTTTGTTTAATATATTTTATATAAACACATGCGTGTTGACATGCAGTCACAAAAAAGTATTTTTTAATGTACTTATTGAATTATTCAAAACAAATCATCTTAAATATAAAATAGACCTTCTTCTTTTATCTCCATTTTTACGTTCAATTTTATGACCATACATATATGTTTTATCGATGGAATGTTCCAAGCAGAAGAATTTTGTTTTCAACGTTGGTAGTTTACACCCACTATGGTGATGGGGAATTGGGAAGAGGAGGGAATAGGGAAATGACAGGGGATCGGGAAATAGGGACGAATAATTACTAGGTAATTTGGAGAAACGATGGGGGGAGGCAAACGAGTGGGAGAGATGATTTAAATTAGTGAGGGCGCTTAAGGTCTAGTGATCAAGAGTTTATCGGTAAGTGAGAAGGTTAAGTGGTCTGGCCCAATTACCACTAATCACTACTTCAAAATGTAAACATTTTCTTTACGTTTGTGAGGTTCCTCTCATACTAACCAATATGTTTATATTTATGATGCCGACGATTACATTTGGGATTTACGTCGCACAGTAAATAAATGCTGTAAATGAAAAACGTATTTATTTTATCATAATAATGTGAATTTAATTGAATTAATTTTTAATTAAAAAAAAACTCGTAAAGATATATTCAATATTAATATTAAATTCATTGCACTGAATTACATAAACTAATGCTACTTTAATGCCGGCATTACACGACTCAATACTTTCGTCAAACTTATTGAATTCAAGATCAAAAGCGAATCAAAAACAAATTGGTAAAAAACTGCAACAATATAGCTTCCTTTAATTGATGCTTTTTTGTCCTTGAATTCAATAAGTATGACGAAATTATTGAACCGTGTAAAGCCTGTATTACACGGTCAAACTTTTTCATCCAACTCCTTGAATTCAAGAACAAAAGCGCATTAATAAATAATTCCTATTGTTGTATTTGACTACATACTGACTGTTTTTGATGCGCTTTTGTCCTTGAATTCAAGGAGTTGGATGAAAAAGTTTGACCGTGTAATACAGGCTTACTGTGGGCATAAACTGTGATGTTTTAACAATGCATTACAACAATCAGTATCGCGTACGAAAAAATGACTTTGGTCCATTTTCACAATTACATTCAATTTTATATTCCGTCAATAATGTTTATTCTTGCATTGTTATTACGATCGAGTACGGGGTCCGCAAACCTCCCACTGTTAGCTCTGGGCTTGGGTGAACGCGTAGGTAGGTTGCAAACAGAAGCAACAACAGCAGATAGATGCATGAATAAATCTACCTACTGCGCTGCAGGGTAGTAATGTTATGATTTGACAAACATATATAATATGGTACAATTTGATACCAACATTAAAATAATAATTTAGTGATGTAATAATAATATTTGTATCAAAATAACAATAAATTGTTTGTCCTGTAGAGTGTATCAAATTAGCAATGTGAGATAGTCTAACAAAAATGCTCAAATATGAATGCATAAATGTGCTTATTTTCTGGCGTAAATAGTTAGCGATGTCAGTATTAGAGATTAGTTGCTAGCAATTAGATAGCATCAATAAACAAACCTCCTTATCTGTGTTATGAGGAAGGACTACTAGCCAATATTAAAACCCGCGAAATTAACGTATTTTCGTCATATCTAAATAACGCCACACAATATCGAAACAGTGACACCTACGCATATTTTGGATTCGTGAGAGCTCAATACCAAATGAAAAAGATTTCGTAGATTGACGTAATTATAGTTGTAATTTGTAATTTACTTGTAAATTAATTAAATTCGAAATAATAATTATAATTACTGCAAACTAATAAATCTTTTTCATAAGGTATTGAGCTCTCACGAATCCAAAATGTGCGTTGGTGTCACTGTTTCAATATTGTGTGGCGTTATTGAGATATGACGAAAATACGTAAATTTCGCGGGTTTTAATATTGGCTAGTAGTCCTTCCTCTTATCGATGACTGAACTTTAAAAAATTGACAGCTAAACTCCTCCTCATAGTTTATTTTCTTTCCACTATTATGTATAATGTATAATGTATATTGTATAATGTATAATGTATAATATAATATATCATGTATAATGTATCATGTATCATGTATAATGTATAATACATCTACTAGTCTATTTTGAGTGGCCATAAAATATGTTTTAATGTTGGGTGCTAATATGAATGCTACAATATTTACAATACTCTCAACTTTTTTTCTGATAACACACCAGGTTACATTTTCTTCTATCTGGTAGCATCACAAGCCCTCCCTCAAGCCTTCTATTTACGATGTCAATGATTTTCCAAGCCGTGCAAATATCGGGGCTTGTTTGAAGCCGGCTGCCCCCAGCGTCGTAGAGACTACCGCGTGTAACCAGGGGCGATGTGAATGGCGGGGTAATTCAGTTGGAAACACGGGCAGCACAATGTTTGCCAGTTGACAGTGTCCCCCCCCCCCCCTCCCCTCCACCCCCTCACAACGCGCGGACGGACTACATCCAGGTTATTACAGGGCGCGCGGGGGCAGAGATAGAGATACTCCCACCACAGTGCTCCCACTGTTGGCTCTGTGTGTAGGTGGGCGCGTAGGTGGGCTATATCGGTTTACCTTGCTCTCTCGCGGTGGTGGTATGATTGAGTTCTGGGAATCTCACGAATGATATAACACAGGAATATTATGTTGGAGGTAAAAAAGAAGTAAAGTAAAAGAAAGGCACAAAAAATCCGAAAATGCAACAAAGCAAAGGACTTTGTACAAATCTGAGAGCAACACCAACATTCTACTTATTCTTGTATTTAATAAAGAGAAACGTGAAAACTCACATTTTTGTATTAAAAAAACAATGTTTTGTATTTGCCCCGTAGTAGACACAATATGATAATATTATGCTTTAATTGGTTCAATTTAAGTTTATGAAAAAATTGAAGTAGACCGAGTGTCTCAAGACACAGAAATAAAAGCATTCTATCAATTGACTGATCACTGGTAAGACTCATGAGTGAACAGCTACGCACGTGGAAATACAGAGAATATGAATATCACCGTCAAAACAGAGCTTTTGCTGAATAAAACTGAAATTTATTAATTCAAAAACGTAATTTAACTGTAAAATAAAACCATTTTCATGAACCTTTTGTTCCCATCAATTTCGTTCCTTATGAACAGGTACAGCACCTTATGTATGCGATGAGATCCGAGATTCGCGCTCAAGAACATAAACATTATCTTTTACGTGTGTTATACTTTAAAAGTAATTACACATTCCGTGACGTAGGCGACGAGTGGTGGTGGAGGGGGGTGTAGGGGAGGGAAGGGGAGGGGGTGTGATACTCACCTTGGCATTTGTTTCGCCGGGGTTGAATCCGTCTCGTGACGTAACTCTGGTCCCATTATATGGCGATCATCCACGTAAATGTCAGCCAGGCATTGAACGCGTCGACTGGCGCCACTTGGTGGGTAAACAGCGCCTCGACGCGACGTGCTCTGGTACTAACGTTGCCCCAGGTCTGGGACCGTGTCTGGGTCCAGGCCTCGGAACAAGGGGCTCGAGTACCCCCACCATCGGACCTCGGCCTGGCGGACGGTAGGGAGGGAGGGGACGTATAACCGACGTGAATAGACGTGAGACCGATGACGATCAGTTTGCGAGCTAGTGTGTTTTCGCTTGTTGAAGAGCTCTGATCAGGGTTCGAAATATTGCGTTTTTAAATTGTTTTTATCTGTGACAAGGAACAGTGTACAGTCCAATTACTAGGTCTTATATAATATTATGACTTTAACCTATTGTAGTAACTATTGATTACAACGTGGTTATTTGAATCATATGTGAATATTTGCTAAATTACCTATACAGTTATACTTGGCCAGGAACAACCTAACAGATTGTCTCCTCGCTATAGATGAGTACATTGCGTAGGCAACCGGCGAGTATGCAGAGTCAAGTGTCAAGTTAAGTACAGGATTTGTTGCTATGGAATTGTTTTATTAGATACTATTTTCCATAAGAAGAACAAACTCCATAGTAACCATATACAAATCACATACTTAACTCATGTATTTCGCCCTAATCTCAAATACCGGTCGTTGACTGGCTACAAAGCATCGGTAAGGTTGTTCCGGGACAAGTATAAATACAACATAGCTAATCTGGCAATATAATGTGTTGTTGTTACTTATTATGTACATAAGTCATCCTTTTTACATTCATTGACGTCGGTAAGTTACCCTTCCGATGTTGGTGTCACCCGAACGTCGATTGTATATCGGTCATCTAAGGTCATGTCGTGTGACTCGGCGATACCTACAGCACAGGAATCATCAATAGAAGTGACGGATCGCAGCGCTGGTTAACGGGCTATTCACTCTACTAATCAGGCTTCCTCTATCTGGCGTGACCTCTGGTAATCATCAACCCGCACCGAGCGCAGCCAATTCCTATCGACTTTACACGGACCGAGTATTTTTAGTTCCACAAAATAAAAATCACGAAGTTTTACCCCCTCCCTTTGAATTCTTTCACATTCAATAGCCGCCGTATAAAACAACTTGTTGGAATCACGAATGCTCGTTTTCTGATGAACTGAATGAAATCCACGTCGATAAATGCCGCCCCAGAACCAACCAACCAGGAGGAATGGAATGGAGCGACATGGCAACGTTGTTCTCGTTAGATACATCGCTATGCACCTCACACTCGGCAACCCTGTAGATGCAACGGGCGTGCTTCAGCCAAGGCGTAACCGCGACTCAAATCCCCTTGAGTCTCAATACTTGATATGCCAGCGATGGAGTCTGCTACGCGGGAACATGGTTGTCACAGCTCGCATTCTGAGCGCGGATAACGGGCTGACTCAACACAGTCAAACATGGGTTGGGGAGGTGTCGCCGTTTATAAATATAATATGCCAATTTTTCGTAGGAATACCCGTTATAGGGTGCACATCAGCTTTACCTGATATGCCACTAACTAGGTTATTGGGTGTTTGGATAGCTGAGAAGAAAAGTTCGAGGGCTTTTAGAAGGAATCAATCCCAGCATTCGCCTTTACGACTGAGAAAAACCTCGAAAAAACTTTAGTCAGGACTGCCGGTGGCCGGAATCGAACCGGCGACCTCCCGAATTAGAGTTTCGCGTCTTACCGCTGAGCCATCTCTATCGGTGACCGTAATATGCCATGGGCGTCCGGAAGATCTAAAAAATTGAAATATCTTTATAGTATCATTTTCATCATTCTTCTTTATTTATGAACGGAAAAAATATTAAATATATAATTTTTACATTATAGTCAAATGGCTTCATGTGGGCCTATGTGCCCATAATTTTAACATTATGTTGTAAATCTACACATTATGACAGATACATTGCTAAGAAATATTCATGGACATTCACATGCACAGGGGACACAAAAGATAGAAATGCCGCCCCCCCCCTCACCCCTTGGCTGAAACCACTCTTATAGTAATTGTCCTTCATGCTCATTTTAGAAACAAAAATCCTTGGAAACCCCCTGCCCCATATGGTACTGTCATAATATAATATAATGTATATAATATAGTAAAATATAATATAATAATATATTCAATAATTTATTTTATAATTTATTATAATTTATGATTTATTTGTTCATTAATATATTTAGATTTTAAGTACTTTTAGTATGGGTTGGCAGTCACTCTGTGTGTTTGGAGCTGTGCTCTTTTCTGCCAACCCCTATTCACTTTTGTAATGAATGGGAATAATTAATAATTAAATAAAATATTGTTCTGCATCCCCCCTGGCAAGATAACTGCGGACGCCCATGTGTAATGCCGTCTCATTGTGCGGGCCGGGTCCATCATTGACCTGGTGATAGTGAGGGGTGAAACCGTGCGACGAGGTCGTTCTACCGCCCCGTGATAGAGATCAGATACGCCGACGTTGACTGGGTTCAAGCACAGCACATGACAGAGATATAGAAAGACCTTCCGGCTCTGCAAGTGACGTGGTTTATCCATTAAACCCGACAGAGGTGGATCAGCGATGGAGTAAGGGTCTCTATAAATTGGAAGGGTGTGGGTTTGATCCCAGAGGAGAGAATTCCTGATATAAAGTTGCGTCACGATTTTTCTGAGACCAGACAATGTTGGATTACCTTCTCTTGAAACTTCATCCTCCTACATCTATACACTCATAAGATATATTCTACTTCATTATTGGAGAAACCGCTCTACACTTTAAAGTTGCACCAACGCAACTACTCTCATGGTTACGACATAGCCGATTCCAATAATACCAACATAACGATAACAATGATACCAACATCATTTTATACGTCTCTAGTTCAAACCATCTACTTAATAATTTATACCTTTGGTTGGATTTTTAAAAATTTCTAACTTGCGCACATTTTTCAGAAGACTGCCTTTACTAATTTATTAAAGAACATCATGAATATTTTGATTTACCTTAAATCAGCGTGCATAAAAGGGCCAGTAAATAAGGATCTGAGGGCCTAATTAGACTAATGACTTATTACGCTGGGGCTAGTATAGGAGAGAATTTCAAAAGAATTCCTATACCTTGGATTTGAATTAAAAGCAAGGTTTTCGCTTTTTGTTTTTGACGTACATTCGATGAACTGCGTAGTTTCTCAGTCCACATGACTAGCTGTGGTGAAGTAGGTGGGTTTCATTACCTGCAAGTTGTTAGAGAAATGTAGAGTGGAATCTCGGTATTATCCTTTTAATTATAAAGGTATGTATACAATGTAGTTACATAGCGAGTTCAAGGGAGAGAGAGGTCTGGAAAGGAAAGGAAAACTTAGACAGATAAAGCCATAGTTGCGTCACGATCCAGCCATTCGGGAGAAATACCTACATACTTACGGAACAGTCTAAGAGCGTCGCAGCGACGCAACTAAGGAATTTCATTTAATAAAAGTAACTCATTGCGTGGACTGCTCTCGCGTTCTAGGTGGCCTACAGTGTATTTCATGTTACCTTGCAGTGCCGCTCTTGTAACTAAGCCCCTTCTCTTAAACGACAAGAGTCTACCCCATGCACACCATCCGGCCGCACGGTGAGTGCATCATATAAAATAAACAGTCCTGTCAAGATGCCATCTGTAGTCTCGTACCGATAGAGGTGGCTCAACGGTAAGACGCGAAACTCTAATTCGGGAGGTCGCCGGTTGGATTCCGGCCACCGGCAAATCTGACTGAAGGTTCTTTCCGAGGTTTTCCTCAGTCGTAAAGGTGAATGCTGGGACTGAGTCATACTATCAGCCCTCGGACATTCCTTCCCAACTATCCAAACACCCTAATATACCTAGTTAGTCACCTGGTCACATCAGGTAAAGCTGGTGTGCACCCTACAACAGGGATTCCTACAAAAATTATTATTATTATTATTATTATTATAGTCGCGTCAAATTAACTTGCAAGGTGTTGACGTCACGGATTATGTAATAGGGTAGTGACGCGTGTGACAACTACCAACCTTAATCTAGTGGCATCCCGTTCTCTTGCCTCTGGTTTTGTAGTGATAATATAGCTCGTCTGTTGTCAGACGTGGTGGGGTCGCATTCCATTCACGGTTGGTGCAGTCAATGCAGTGGACAATAACAATGAAGGTATCGGGAAATCCCGCAGTGAATACCGTTGAAATAGACCATTGTGGAGCGACTGTCTCTTTTCAGGATTTTAGGGGACACCTTGCTTCTTACGGCGTGGCCAGTATATTTAAACCGTAATGATTTACATAAGAATGCATTAAAAATACGCAGAATTAATATTTCACATCATATAAGAATTTCGATTCCTGATTATTTTTTTTCTTCTGTGTTTTGAACGTGCTGCTGTAGATAGTTACCGTTTCAATAGGTGTCATCTTGACATCTTGACCCTTGACGTGCCAGGGGGTTTAGTGCAAGAACGGAGCTGCAAGGTTAATGTGAAATAGACTGTAGATACGCTTCCCACCCTTACGGGACCCAGACAAATTATCTTCGGGCGGGATATTAAATGCTCAGAGCCGAACTGTTTATGTATGCTTCCGCTGAGTAATTTGAAGAGATGCATATTTTTCGCAATGCGCGATAAAATGTTAAGTGTCACCTAGTTTTTTAAGTATTTGCACGTTATTTTTGCATTAGAAAGACGAAATATCACCTTAAATGCCAATAAAACGAATTACTCTTTTATTTGCAAAATATTGTGTATGTTTTTTAGCAGAATAATCCCATTATTTCAAGTGTTCTTCAATATTTCTTTTCCTAATTCCAATATCAGTACTTACTAAGTCAAAACGTATCAAATATCTCGTACGTTTTATTGGTTTCATCGCAACTACTTGCAAGAGTGGTTAAATTGTTATCAGCCTGCGTTTGCATGAACGCCTACAAAGCCCCACTATAATTGATATTAATAATATAGCCTTGTTTCAACTTAATAAGTATAAAATATAGGATCATAAAACTAATTTTAACAAATGAAAAGGGAGAGCACTCAAAATAGACTAGATGCCATCTGGTGGCAAGAAAATAAACTTCTATTAGGAGTGGTTTAGCTGTCAATTTTCATTGATGTTTTATTGTAATTATTCATCAATGGCGCTGAAAGGAGGTTGCTTAGCAGCGCTATATCTATGTCAGTTTTGAGTCCTTTTGTGTGTGTGCGCGTGAGCGAGTTCACACACATACGTGTGCGTGTGCGTGTGCGTGTGCGTGTGCGTGTGCGTGTGCGTGTGCGTGTGCGTGTGCGTGTGCGTGTGCGTGTGCGTGTGCGTGTGCGTGGGTGTGTATTTGCATTGAACATCCATTTCACTATTCCGTTGTCGCATTCAAACCTCAGTTCTATTTACACTAGACAACACTCGACACTCAACACACAATTTGTGTCTCTGTGCGGACTCGATTTAATTAAGGAAATTCAGTTGCAGGTGATGGCCTTACACGAGGCACAGCACGTAGTTACATAGTTGGCCAAGTCATTAAAAAGTTTTAAATAACCTTGTCACGGTGTCGAGTGCGTAGAAAAACGCGCACTAGACTGGCATGAATATGACGAGTGGACAATTAGGCAGCTCTGAAAGGCTAGATACATTTATTCACTGGGTTTGTAACTTCAAAAGGTGAATGAATAAATAATAGTTCTATACTCTGTTCTTTCCTAAACATATATTCATGATAATATCTTGATCTACTTCCTGAGATTTGGAATTTGGAAATTTTGTGATTTGAAATTGTTTCTGTCCAAAAATAAAAAAATGTATTCATTAAGTTTTTGTTATTATTTATATTTATTGTGGTTTTGTTTGTGATTGTTGTAGTAAGGTTTGACGAAGATGTCAGGAAGTACATCGAAATATTAACATAAACATATTTCTATGAAATAACATATTATTGTAGTAATTTTATTTATGCATAAACAGAAAACCTGTTTTACAGTTTAATTTTTTTAATTTCCAAAGAGGTGGTTTTTAAGTTTTTTCGATCAGTTGGATGGTTTTCCATTTATTATTTTTTGTAATT
Organism: Isoperla grammatica; assembly: GCA_945910005.1. Classification (NCBI taxonomy): domain Eukaryota; kingdom Metazoa; phylum Arthropoda; class Insecta; order Plecoptera; family Perlodidae; genus Isoperla; species Isoperla grammatica. Next base: position 112,379,342 of record OX246737.1, on the reverse strand, counting down.
TTGTATGTCATTTAAATCCTAGAAACGGGCACTTCTCTTTGATACAAACTCAACCAGTTGTATACGGGCCTATACTGCCCCGCAGGAAAACAATTCTTGTAATTGGACGGGGCATCGGTAAACGAACAATTATTAATTAAATAACTCCAACAGAGTGATGATGTTACGCGTATATACACAATACCCTGAGTGACATATCCGCGTATCGATACTCAATTTAATTGTGGAATTGTTTTAACGGTTCTGTGACAAACAACGCTGTCGCTATCATGCATGAAACATATGTCAAAGTGATGTTTTAATGGAAATCACTCTCGCTTGTCAGAAGTGACATACGTGATCATTAGAATCGAAATCAAACAATCACGAATGTATAATGTGTAATTGTGTATACCTACATAATAGGTTGGCGGTTTGAGTGTAATACATTATGGGTATCGCCCACAGATGTATATTATATATAGGTATTATTAGAGTTCGTAAAATGGTTGGAAGGATTGTTTCAAAATACTTTAAGAATCAGACTTTTTGTCGACAAAACTTAGTTTCGAAATTTGGAATATTTATTACACATTTTAACTACCGGTATTAAAAGTAAACTAAACGAGATTGTCAGCACATTTGATCAATTTTAGATATCTTTGTGAGATATTTATGAGCAATTTTGTGGGAAAACACGAATTTGTTGGAATATGTTTTTTAGAATATTCGGCGACCCCGAAAAATGAGTATAAAAGAAAAGTATTAGAAAATTGTGGGATTTTGTCAAAAATTACCTTATAATAAGAACGTATACCAAATTTTATTTCATTCTAGTTGTTTTATAATATGTATGCTACATTTAGATTTTGTTTTTAATTATATCTTGTACAATGTGTTCATAATTATATTTGACACATTTTGGAATAAAACCCAATGTTATCCTCCCACAAGCGACAGATAGAGAGAGCTATACATTTAAAGTAATAAGCACAAACACGAAACTCAAATACTAATGGTATGTCTTCTGCTGTTGCTGTACACAGTGATAAGAATGATTAATCATTGAATATTGAATATTGGAGTTGCCGCCATCCTGCACACTGTTGAATGGTTCTAGGGGGCGTGCCAGCAGTTTCCTACGGAAGAACCCGCATGTAGCCACTCAACAATGAATATATAGTCCGCTCACGCTATTATTTATTGCCACTGAATTCTGACTTTGCACGTAAAGAAGCGGGTGAATAATAAATTATGGCACCTACATTTTACTTTGTACTCGGACTTCTTGAATGTAGCAACCAAGAGGTACGAGGCAGACAATAAATCTTCCCGCATGCAAACCGATTATCTTTGCGAGTCGGAATTATAATACCTACCTTGTCTGCGTTCTTCGTCGTCCTCTCCTGACCTCATTCCTGCCACGGTTAGCAGGTTGAGACCTGGAGCCTCTTACACCGTGTCAACATGGCTGTACGTTATTGTGGGTGTGATTATAAGGTATACTTTGCCCAAGATTACCTTGCATATGCTTTCGTCACAGGCGAGGCACTCGTAGCAACCAGCGAACCGCCCGAGACAAGCGCGCGCAGATAACGATCGCTGATTGGCTACGAACCCGTCGCCTGTGACGAAAGCATGTGTAAGGTAGTCTTGCGACAACTATACGACTCTCTTGGCGGGAGGAACTGATCAGTGTGATAGATAGATGGATAGATAATGGTCTTTATTGAAGGCGGGAGAGAGAGAGGGGAAGAAAACAAACAACTCTGAAACCTTAGATGCATAAAGATGTATAACTTATAAGTTGTCTTATGCTTAGGTTTTTGACTTCCAACTAAATCTTAAGTCTCCGCTAACGTGTTTTTATGCTTAGTTTTTTTGACTTCCAACTAAATTTTAAGTCCCCACTAAAGTGTTTTCACCACGGGAACTCACTTCGCTTGCCTTGCATGTTTTTCGATTACTGCTATTGCATATTCCAGGTATAATTCAACTAACTAAGCAATATTATCATTATTTAAACGTTGAAAGATAATTTAAAATAATTCTTCGTTTGATCATAAGTTTTGTTTTACGTTTCCATATTGTAAATACGTTAAAAAAAGATTAAACATAGAAGATTCATAGACATCATTGCACTTTGAATTGCGCAATGTTTCTTTCCGTATCTTCTTCGTCTTTGAGTTTGAGGGTGTCTGCAAGGTTGGCTAAACTTGATTGTATCCATATTGGTGATAATTTTATACAATGGGAGGCAAGTATGTGATTGCTCTGCAATTCAACAATGTAAAAGACAAGGAACATGGCATAGATATAGTCAACATTTAGTAATAAAGACATTATACACTTTATCGTCTAGGCATTTACCTACAATGTTCAAGAAACAAGTCACTGTTACGCCAACTTTGTCGGAACATTACTTTTGTGAAGATTCACAGCCGAGGTCTATAAATAAACCATCCAGCCTAATATCAACACATGTATTTATCACAATGACAAAGTTTAATCACTTTGCATGTACAAGGGGTGTTAACATCGAATCATAATTTGCAAGTCTATTGTAGATGAGAGCTCGTTCTCTATAATATGTTGATTAACGACGAGGTTGGGATGCTTTTGAAGGCAGCCGAACGTTTGGTATGTTCGACGTGTTAAGCAGAAGACGTATCCAAGTAATACATGGCTTAAAGGCTCTATGCCTAATTACCTCAATTAATATTATAGACAAGGCAGAGACAATTAGCAGTGAAGACAGGCTGGCGATCAATATGAGAGCTTTGGTGCGCAGTTATTCAATAAAAGTGCAATTAAGTGGCTCCCGGCGCCGAGCTGGTGCAGGTTGGAGTGGAGAGGGGAGGGCGAACGAACAGGGTCACGCGTTTGATTTATGTCGAGCTGGTTAACATCGGTGGTCGATACGAAGCAACCTGTGTCATTCATTCATTCACCACCCACAGTACAGGCAAACAACTGTTGCATCACGACAGCTGCTCATTTCATTCTACCTGTAAGCGATGGACGTGCATTGTTTCGTGTTTCAAAACATTTTGATTAATGTTTACGCACAAGATTAATTTTAATTAATCACTATTCTCTTTCAATCTCTTAGCGTGCTCAGATTATGATCAGGATATTTTAGAATCTTCTTTCATGGTTTTGAACTGAGGAAATGTTATTAAATTTCGTGATCCTTATTAAATGAAAAGGAGTTTTAATTGTTTTATGGTAACGATTTTGCCTTCAACGTTGAACGAGATGCAAAGCGTTATTGATGGTTGGTAATTCTGTTTGTCGAGGATCGTACTTTGTGTATCGTAAAATTATTTGTCTCTGATAATATTACAATCCTCGGCGTCTCAAGTATCGCTTGATTCAACACCTTTGGCTCGGAGAAAATCTCGTTAAATTTTAACTCCACTTAAAGTTGAAGTTTTCAAACACTTAAGCGTCGCCGTATGGAAAATAAGTGAAGTGCGTAACGTACTGAAAGTTAACGTGTGCCAATTTCCATCTTATCCATAATGTATATCTAGTCTGGGCTTCTTCCTGGCGTCTCGTGTATTGTGCTCATTGACTACCTGAAAACCCCATCGAAAGGATTAAATTTAGTTCATTTAAGGTTATAATATAATACCCTAATAATAACCACAGTGGGGTAACGAACGCGACCACAAAGCGTCCCATCCTGCCCAGCTTAGTGGCGGCATTAGGTCCTTCGCCTTAGAGTAGGCTTACTTGTGTTTTAACTCTATCCAACACGTCATATAATTGTATCAAAGGTATTAAAATATAATATATGTTAGGGAATGGACACGTGTGGGTTGCATCACACTAAAAATTAGTGAATCACATTGAACTTATAATCATATATGCCGATAGAAGAGGCTCAGGAATAATACGCGACCTGCTTGCTCGGGAGGTTGTCACTTCGATTCCGCCCACCGGCCGGCAATCCTCACTGAAGCGGTTTCCAGAATTTTCCTCATTCACACGGCGAATTGCGATATATAAAAGCTTTAATGCATTCGTTCCCAACTGTCTGAATACTATAATACCTTGTTGAGTCACCTGAAGAGGAATACATATGAGGAATTCAGTTGCACCCTACATCAGCGATTCATGGGTTTTTGTGATCGTCTTCAACATACCCTACGTTGATAAGAATTCAGATCTCGGGCTACGGTAATCACAAGGCCAGGGCGAACCCCCACCCCATACCTAGCGAGCACGTGGCGAGTAGACCCAGATGAAAACGATAAATGAATTATAGAGAAACCTTCCCTCTCCCCCCCAGTCTAAGTTGAACGAGTCCGGATGTGCACAATTGTTTTTATAAACACGGAGAAACACAGCAGGTCAATGTTTTTAACTAAAACAGTACACGGATTTTTCCCACACAAAAACGAACCATGTTTAAATCAAGGAAACAATTTAGCTTAATCACCACCTCATGGTCTCGATAATACAAACTGTGTAATTGCACAGTGATGACTATACAAGCGCGTATATCTCTACGGTGATTGGTTGAAACGCTGGCGAGGTTCTTTTGTGAGGCATATACATTTATTTATGCCTCATACGTATGGCACGGAATCCTCTTATTTGCAATCTCTCAAGTAGATAGGATGTGACAATGTGACTTCTATAGGAAAGGCAGCTGAATATTGCTTGCGTGAACGCCAGCACACCTAGCGCGGAAATGGAATGGGATGCGTGGTAAGGGGTGGGGGTGGGGGCTGAGGCAGGAGGCTGTAAAGCATAAATATTCCAGACGTATGTGGAACTACTTTCACATGCGGGCACCGTGTGATCACACCGACGTAAAATGATTTACTTTATGTTGTCCATGTAGACAGGGTGAGTAAAAAATATGGCGCACACGTATTAACATTGAGAGGAGAGATAAATCTACAACATCCACGGGTAACAATGTGTGGAGTGTCGAGATAAGTAGTACACTGCTTGAGTGCTTGTCTAAGTCTGAGAACGTGATGGTTGTCGAATACGTGCTTTGTTTGAGGTGAACAGGAGCCCTGCAGACTTACTATAAGCAGCCTGAAAGACTCTTCAATTGAAGTAATGTGTATGAATACCTAACAATTAACAAGGAACAACAAGAAGTGTTGAGTAATTGTTACGAACTCTAACCAGAGTTACAAAACTTCCTGAAGCAAGTAATGCATGTTGCACTCTAAATAATTGCCCTCATTTGTAAATCAGATTTATAACTGAGTAGGTTACACATTAGATAAATAAATAATGTGATACACAGTGTGTGTTTACAGTGACTTGAGATTCAGACTTTCAGTAACCTGTGTAAAATATCGTAGTTTCGGAAGAATCGATTCGTGCAAATTGACGACTTATCCCTCTCAACCACCAATGTTGGACATAGTAATAATTATGTTACTTGGGTTTATCATTCCATTTATCATTCCATACTTGTCTTGAAACTAGGATATCCTATACTATGAGTGTGTGGTTAAAAAGATAAAAATATACTAAGCGATGTAAGTCCAAGTAGGTTTCGAACCAGAAATCAGGGACCGCAGTTTACTAGACTTACGCCTACAATCGACCGCGGCCAACTACCCTGCCCCAATACCGACATGTCCAAGTAAAGGTTTATGTTGGTTTATGTTAGTTGGAAGTTATAAAATTCTGGGATTAATTTTTCATGCAGTAGCAACGAGGTTGTGACACAACCATAGAGCTATAAAATATACTGAATCTTGTAAATCAACCAGGCGCCTCTGCTATGTAACCAGTATGATATTTCACATTTATTTGGGGTAAAATATGGAGCCCACCAGCCGTTGAGAGAGAAGGGGGAGGGGTGGGGGAGGGGGGAAGAGGGGGGGAGCTCACAAACAATTTCATGGCCCGGCTCGACTTGACTTTGCGCCCACATTCCTGGGTAAGAATGTCCCTGCAGCGAATACTGCGTGTTTTTTTTAGTAGATTATATCAAAACGCCACAATTTACAATGTACACTTAATAGTACAAAAAAGGGCGCAAAGCATAGGAAAAACATTTTCTGACACTAAAATAATCAATATTGCTATTAGTAAATAGTTGTCACATAATTAAAACTAAACTTAACTAATTTATTTTTAAATTTTCTTAAAGAAATATGCCAATAGAAATAGCCTAAACGAAATCGTAGCCACAATATAATCCTTTTGTAGACAGTATGTTTTGAAGAAAATGTTGTATATTTAATTGATACCATTAATTATTGAAAGATTTAGAAACAGAATCGAAAGGAATATTTGTTAAATAAACGTTTATTTTATAATGTAAGGTAAAGTATATATATATATATATATTTTGCTGCATTACGGTATATTTCATCGCCCCAAAGCGTGTTCGTAACGCCTCTTTTTTCGGTACAATTTCTCTATTAAACAGATTAAAAACATGTCCTAATTGCTGAGGCGTCATTACGTCATGAGTGTCTATTCTTACACAATACTTGAGAGTGATCTTCATTTCATCCATCACAACCACCTAAATAAACACAATTGTTGCAGAGACATTCACCTTGTAAAAGCAGGGGTAGCTCACTTATTCATTTCCTGTTCAGTTATTAAACTGATTTACAAATAAGGAAATAAATATAACTATAAAAAATAATAAAACAATAGGAAAAGCACTAAATAAAATAAAAGAGCAAAAGGCAACTTAATCAGCATTCAACGAAGTCGAAAATATAGAAAAAACTTCACCATGTCCACAACGTAATAATAAACTCATTGTTGTTAATCAAAAATCATCATAGAAATTTCAGAAGTCCTTGCTGAGTATATATTGGGTATTGTTAGAGAACAATATTAACATATTACTATATCATGCTCTTCCGAAATCCTCGACTTCTTCCGATGAAAACAATGTAAAGCAATATAAAATATCTCTATTCCACGCGATACATTCCGGCATCATTAGCAATACTTCATCATAACACTGGTATTGACAAATGCATAAAACAAATTTAACAAGTAAGCGATAAAAATTGTATCGCAAAGTAATGTCAAATTTTATAAATCAACTACGTTTTGAATAACCAAGTCTACTGTATATGGAAATGTATGCTAATTCTAATGAATGTTTATTTCGGATACGTGAGTTATATTAATTTTTGATAAACTGAGTTGTCTATAGATCTGGGTATTGCAGCCTGACCGCTTTTGAGAACGTTTTTAGTTCAGTAATATATCAAAATACACCTTGATCAACGACTATCTCAACTACATTTACATGTCTGCAAGAGGAAGCTATTATATTACTAATTCGCAACAAAAACGCAATTATTTCAATTTGTTTTGCTTTATCTTGTTCGTTAATCCATAAGGGTGAAGATCACGTACTTAAATTAATTCTCATAAGAAAAATAATTGTAGAGCAACTTCGCTAAATATAGATTCCGTTAATTTTTACGTTCTTTCGCTTTAGGATAGAAACTTTTTTAGCATTAGTTATGTAGGCCCATCACTGTTAGTCATGTATAGGAATACATATGACATAATTAAGTTTTTGCCTGAATAATGAATTAAGCAAATGAACACGTGCAGATATTCTCACGAAACGAACCGTTGGGAAGTGAACGAAATGGCGATCATATAAATAGAACAAAATGGCGGTCGCATAGCTACCTTGAGCGTCTGCAGACCACCAGCGAACCGGCCAGCTTCGTTAGTTCGGTCGCCATCTGCTAGAACAAACAAAGAGTGAACGTGAGTAGGTGATGACCTCGTCATTGATTACCCAGGGTGTGTGGCCTGGGTGGCGTCGCTGAAAGCCGAAATGCCTAGACATGACACATCGTTAAATAACAGAATAGGTTTATCGACTTGGATGTGGAGAGGAGAGTCGGCTTTGTGGGTTAGATGGTCATTACGCTACGTGAGAGGATAACAAGGTGTGACAGGTATAGAAACATCGGCCTACCCCGGCGGGTTGACAGTCACCCTCCCCTGTAAAGTGAGTGACCTACTGCAGAATCGCGGGTGTAGCGACCTGTACGCTCGACCTGAACCAAGCTACACCCGAATATATCATTGAAATTATTGGTATAACGTGCTTCCACAGCAACTTAATTTGTGAATTCAGACGACATAAATGAGTCGGGAGCCAATAAGTGAGTGGCTTATAAAATAATTTTTGTTGGAAAATGCTTCACTAATCTATGACGTCAGCATCCACAAGTTTGCTGTGGAACTACTTTAGTCACTAGTGGGTGTATTCCTGCTTCAAATGCAGAAGGTCCAGGCAATTCGATTGACGGTTCGGACTTATTTTTTAACTTTGGAACTTAATAATCTATCTTGCAATCTGTATCTGATATATTATCGATACCATTATGTCAAACTGAATACAATGTATATTGTCAAGTGAGATAAAAAGTAAATCATTTTATTTCAATCTCACTGATAAATTGTGTTCTTGTATATATAACCATACATTTAAATCAAATACTTTACAAACTAAACAATAAAATGTAAACAAACATTCATGGAGATGGAAAATTTCCATCCAGTACAAGGTTTGATTGCAATAACAGCCTCAGGGTTCCCGATCAAAAACACACAAAACAACTCTACTTTACCTGAGAAATATAAATGTGAAATTGTTTCAGATTGGATGTTAAAAAAACTGTTTTAATTCCTTCCAGTGGGCTCACAGCAACGAGACTCAAATAACGTTGAAGAACATGAGCTTCGAAGCGTCGGGTTCTTATTGCTGCCAAGTGTCCACACAGACACCCATCTACACGAAGGCGTCTAACGATGAAGAACTAACCGTCATACGTAAGTACAGATATAACACAAGTAGTCTCCCCAACGTAACAAAGGCTCATCATGCTGTCAAAACAGCTGTTTCCAATAGTACCAACTTAATTTCCTATACTTCTCTAGTTCCTACCCAAGGTACATTTTTCCCTTGTTTCTCTTCAGGAAGAAACTTATTTATCATTAGTTATGTAGCCTATCACTGTTTATCATGTAAAGGAATATATATGACATTATTAAGTTTTTGCCTGAATAATTAATTGAGCTAATGAACGCGTGCAGATATTCTCACAAAACAAACCGTTGGGAAGTGAACAAAATGGCGATCATATGAATAGAACAAAATGGCGGTCGCATCGCATAGCTACCTTGAGCGTCTGTAGACAACCAGCGAACCGGCCAGCTTCGTTTGTTTGGGAATCCCCTAGCGGAAGTTTGGTAAGGAGTACGACGAGACTCCACTTAGGGATTCACTGACCTTGGTTACTAGCATCCGCTTAAAGTAGGTTCATTAAGGATAATTTACTATATTGGGCTGGATACCTGGAACTTCCTAACACAACGGGCGGGGCGAATGAGACTTGTACACTCTACTCAATGGAAGACTGTCTTTACGAATGTGTGAAAAAACGCGAGGAATCAGTTGATTTTGACTAGTTACGTTGGGGATAGTATAGGATGTGTGTTATATGTATTTGGTAAATAAACGCAGTTACCATGCAATAGTTGGTACAAAGTGGGGCTTAGGTTTGTTTGTAATATTTTGTAATACGCTTGGATATTACCCCAGTGTAACAGAATATCTATACCCTTGGAATAGTATTTCTCAGATTGCGTTACATGCTGCGAAGCGAACTTCAGAAGTAAACGTGTGGTATCAAAATAACCTTAACCTAACATAACCTAACGTAACCTTACTTATCCTTACCTAACCTAACCTAACCTAACCTAATCTAACCCAATATAACCTAAGTATAACGTAGCTTTACCTTTTCTTTGTTCGCAACGTGTAACGGCTACTTGAGTGAGCGCGGGTATTGAGTGAGCGCGGGTAATGATGGGCTATGCGTAAAGATATTCCAATACACCGGATTTACTTAATTGTTAAATCAGGAAGAACCGGCGATGAAACAATCATATTAAATAACAATAACATTTACTGACATTAAAACCATATTCTAAATCTGCTACGTACATCATGTGCAGACAGTATAATATATAATACATACCAGGTAATGTAAGTATGTATGTTCACTCTACATCCAGTTGTATTGTATTATTATGTGTGGTCTAATAATAAACGAACTGTGAAGATAATGGTGGTTGTTAAAATACGTAGAAGCAATAAATTAATTGATTGCAAAATTTGTGTAACCGCTGCATGAAATATGTTTTACACCCACAACATGGAAATAAAGCAACAAGGTTGTGTGTTCGATTATCATTCCTGTGATTTATTATTCTGGTAGATGGCCACATTTTGTTTTGCTTTTAAACGTAAGCAAAACACCCCGCGGTTAAACAACACCAATATTTGATGCACCACCAGAATGATATCAATGTTTATATTATGCAGATGGTTGGTTTTTATTGTGTATTTTTACAAGTCTTAACGATGATAATATTGAATGAAAATATAGTAGAAAGAACTTTTTGATATGGACTCTGATAATGATAAGTACATTTAGTAGGAATGCCTACTGTAAAGTGACGCTATCTTTATACCTAATGTGCTTCTCTACAGATCACTAATTGGATATCGTACTGTAGTGTTTTGATAGTGGGAAGGAATATATTGGGCTATCATCCTACAGGACTCAATTCCAGCATTAAGATGTGTTCCAGAATAGAACTCACAAGGTAATCTCCAATAATCTGAAATGACGTCAGAACGGATGGTATGACACAACATAAAAGGGAAACATCGGATTTGTTTTGCTTGGTATAAATGGAGAGGAATTTGCATTTGGAGGTTTATATTTTAAAACAAGTATATTCTTGGTATATTATAGATATCATTGTGTATAAATTAATTGGAATGATGCATGTATTTAAATTCATTTTATATTCGCTTGCAAATAAAAATGCAGACTTTAAATCTAAACATTCCAGTGTTGTGTAGTGCATCGTCAGAATAATAAGTTTTCATTCGTATCCTGATTCAGATTGATCGACATGAGGTCCTGTTTTAACGTCTCTGTTTTGGCCTGCTTCGCCTACTTCGCCGACTAACATTACAATTTAAAATTGTTGTAATTAATTGAAACTTATTGTTGCGTTAGTCTGCTAGGGGAGCTAGTCGACTAAAAATAAAAACGTCAAGTTGGAACACGCCCTCAGTATATACATGATTTAGATGCTATTTGCATTTGCTGGTATTTGTTTTTCTGTTAGTAAATAACCAGAACACATCACATTGATTTCTTCCAACTATATTTTCTATGTTCATTCACGTTTGAACCGTCTATTACCGATATTATTTTCTTTTTATTCAATCTTTTATGAGAACCATTTTACTTAAATTGATTTCCATAAAAGATGTATTCTTCAAAACTTATCTTACCTACATCGTATGTTTATTTACATTATCATAACAACTTTATCGAATGTAATGCTGACATTACAACTGGAGCAAGTTGTTTACAATATAGCCATGCGTACAGATATAGACAGACTGGTCCCACAATGGGGATGGCGCATACAAAAGACTTGGTTAGCGAGGCGAATGATAAGAGATATCTCCGCCAGTGAAAATACAAGTACTTGTGTTGGACCAATGGGGACGCGCATCGTACTGAATGCCCTTATCAACTTCTCTCAACAACTTCTATTCTTCGGGATCTGTCGTTTTGAAAATTATAGATTTTTCGTGAATCTGAAAAGGCCAACCTTCGTTCAACTTCTTCGCGTTTTTTTTTTATAACATTGAGCTCTAAAAATATTGTCATTGCCAGCCTGCGCTATAACATTAATGAGGTTCCTATAAAATATCTTCATTATTATGTGACCTCGAACTCTTGTACATACGATTAGTTTACGCACTTGAAGGAAATTTATAGTTGAGATGTGACAATAAATGGAGGAATTTCATGTAAAATGTCAATACAAATTACTCAAACGGAATTGCAAAAGAACTAGAAACGAAACTAAACTTGAGATAGACTCAAACTACGGTTTGTATGCTGGAAGAATCAAATACAATCATCTTTATACGATCAATCCAATTAATACGCAATTGAAGTCATTGAGATTTTGGCAAGGATATATATTTTTCAATAATTATGACTTAGTTAAATATGTGCAGGACTACTATATGTTTATGTTATTACACGTTTAAACTGTCACTATATGTGTACAGACAATAACCAAATATAGGACATTTTAACAGTTTAAATAAAATGAATAATTAAAATAACAGGAAATGTATCATACAAAAACAATTAAACAGTAAAAACCACAACGACACTAAAAACAGTAGGTTAAGCGTGCGCATACAGATAAGCATCGGTAATTAAATAGCATGCAGAATGGGAAGTAGTTATAGTTATGTTTTAATCTATATTTATGAGCATCAACAATTAACACAAATAGATTAGAAAACAGTTATAATACATATTTATACAATCCTATATTCAGCGTCGAGCTCGCGATTCGCAATCCACATGACAGTTATGGTTAATTTTGTGTGGACTAGTTAAGCTTTTATTTTGAACTCTGAATAACATCAAACGCAATTTTGCCAGAAGGGTATCTGGGTGGCATCCACTAACATAAAAGGAAAATACTGCTTAAGTAAATATTATAGATAACTTTGATGTGCGAGCCTGGCAGCTAAATGGTAGGTACGTTGTAGTCTAATGAGGTTGCAGCCCCGTCGACTAGATTTAGTTACTTGCACAAGTACTTGCATCACATATTTTAAAGAGTAATTCCGTTATACAAAGGATGTTTCAAAGCATATTATATCATTACGAAGATGACACGCAGAACAAGACACCGATAAAATAAAACGAGCTCAGTGAACGCTATATTTTTATCTCTCGATGGAGGCAGTTCAATTAGATCCGCTGTTTTCTTTGGATATGATCGTCGTCGACTGAACAAATATCGCATCTCCCTGTGCGATGTTTGTTGAAGGACCGAGAGAGCCCCTCATGCCTATAATGGCGACGCACTCCACTTACGATTGCGCCTATTATAGAAAACCTGGGCGACCGTTAATCTGGCCCCGCCAACTGCAGCACAATGAGGGGGCGTTAGCCCCTCCCCCCCCCCCCCCCCAGCCCATAAGGTGATTAGGGAGGTGTTTTACTAGGAGAATATGCGTTCGTCGCGTTTAGTGACGTAACTGGGAGGGGGATCAACCCTCTCCCCCCTCCAAAAAACTTCCCCCTTCTTCCCACACCTCGCTTTCCCTTATTGATTCAATCGCTTCCAAAATAAATACATACATTTTGTTATTATTTAAACCAACTAGTTGGAGAATTGACGATTCCTTGTCAAGATTAAAAATTACGCAACTAAGTTTTCGGTTTTAATATAAATGTTGCCGTCGTTTCAGTATAAAAATTTATGAAATATTTCTGATATGAATGAGAGAATGATAATGAAAATAATTGAGACAACTGATAGATTGACTGAGAAAACTGACGATTGAAACTCCAAATTTAAGACTAATTTAATTTCAATTCCATTTTTATATTTGTAAAATAATGAGAATAATACATCTCATTGAATCACCAAACGGTTTATGTAACAGTAAAATCGGCGCGAGGGTCTCATTTAGTTTCCCTTTAACTGCGATCACTTGAGCCGTGGGACTTATCTGCACGAGCTTAACGCAAAGCCGATTAAAATTATTTGATAAACACACAAGCTCAAGCTCGTTTCAGTATGAGCTTTATACCGCAGTATCACGCTTTAAGCGAGAAGCAAACTCTGATAAATGTAGCCGGGACAATCACCTTGGTAATAAAAGACCTTAATACTATACTATACTTATAATTAGGGATGGGATTTGACCGGTCAAATTCAATTTTGGTCATTTGACGGTCAATTGACGGTCATTTGACCGTCAATTGACCGTCAAATACAAAAAATTCAAAAAAGTAAAATCCATCTACCTGTGCCTGTAAAATTAAAATATATGTAGGCCTGCATTTACTAGGGTTGCCGGATTAATCGATTACATTTCGATTAGAATATTTTATTTAACAATACATGTCAGCATGTTTCCGATTCAGCGTTTCATTCAGATCAGCTGGCCACCAGTAAACACGATATGATTTTGCGTATTTAGGCCTTCTGTTTTAGTTTGTATTTAGTATTTATTGATTATTACACGTAAATTATTATTGAGTAATATTTAATCGATTATTATTGCTTATATATATCACAGGACCCAATTGAGGGGACTGTGACATAACACGCAGACAAACAACGTGTTGCTAGGCAACTCCATTGTTGTATCTTTCTTTGACTGGTGCTCATTCAATATTTGTCCGAAACAAAACACGGCAACATGGCTATTTTTGGAATTACAGCCCTCTTATACACTAGTTGTTGTCGTTATTATTATTTCAGTTTCAAAATCACATACAATACAATACAATACAACATTCAGCAGTTAAGCTGCATGTTATTAGCACGTTTTGTATTTTGGTCAATTGACCAGTCAATTGACCAAAAGTATTTGACCGGTCAAATGACCAGTCAATTGACCGGTCAATTGACTGGTCAATTGACATCGTGCAACCCTACATACTATACTATAGTATACTATACAATACTATACTGTAATTATGTGAAAATCCAGAAATTAAAAACCAACCCCGACTGGGAATCGAACCCAGGTCTCCCACTTGCCGGGTGGGCGCCATAACCCCTAGACCACCGGGACCGGTAATTCAATGACTGGATGTAATGCATTAAGATAGTATGTGGCGTGTTGTTCCACCGCCACATACTATCTTAATGCATTACATCCAGTCATTGAATTACCGGTCCCGGTGGTCTAGGGGTTATGGCGCCCACCCGGCAAGTGGGAGACCTGGGTTCGATTCCCAGTCGGGGTTGGTTTTTAATTTCTGGATTTTCACATAACAACTACGACAAGAAGTGTTCTTGAAAGAATATCCATAGATATCTCATCGATCAAGCTTACGTCTCGCTACGCATTAAATAATATATATGTGTGGCTGGTCAACTCAAGTGCAACCATAGCGTTGCAGTGTTGTTCCACCGCCACATACTATCTTAATGCATTACATCCAGTCATTGAATTACCGGTCCCGGTGGTCTAGGGGTTATGGCGCCCACCCGGCAAGTGGGAGACCTGGGTTCGATTCCCAGTCGGGGTTGGTTTTTAATTTCTGGATTTTCACATAACAACTACGACAAGAAGTGTTCTTGAAAGAATATCCATAGATACTGTAATATGGCAATGCAAGAAGTTTGATTTAGCACTCATGAAAATGCTGATTTCGGTTTGTTATGTTTAAGACCACCTGCATTTTTGAAATAATATTTTTATTCTTGAAAATGAAGTATAGATATTGATTTACTTAGTGCATGCCATGTGTTTAGCTAGTGGCTACCGCTACATATCCAATATCATACCGTAGCCATATCCGTGCAGATAATGATAAGTTCTATTTTTTACAAGTTATTAAAGCTTTTCTCTTACTGAAAATAGAAATAAACTGAAAGCTAACGTGGAATACATATTTGCACGAGATCTTGACCTGTCCATAAATTAAAATATAACAAACAGGAGTTTCCACAATCCATGTCGTTCCTAAAAGTTGTCTGGATTGCTTAAATTGGCACAACGATTTTTCTTAACAAAAAAGTAGATACAATGTAAATTTACTACTTTAAAATACACATTGGAAACGGTGTCTCTTTACGCAGTTTTAATAAAAAGGTAAATATTTGGCGTGTGTTTTTACACTGATGCACGAAGACAGGCCTCTCAAGCATGGTAGGTCTATGCGCAACCCATGCACGCAATCACATCATTCTAGAGAAATGGAATCAGCCACGACACTGAACATATTTCGAAATATTATGAATTATAACTGCCATATTCACCTGTTGGTGGCCATGCGACGAACTATGAACTCAGAGGAGAAAGTCTTTGTATGACAATGACAGACAGCAAGATAAAATAAGATTAGATAAGATAAGATACGATAAGGTAAGATAACAGGTTCAAATCCCGCTTCAGGCAGAAGTTTTTTAACTTCTAATGTGGATTCAATTCCATTACTTCTTGGCTTAGGAATAAGTAAACGGTGACTTTGGAGCCGTCCTAGCAACGAAGCACTCAATAAATTCAAAGTTGTTCTGAATCGGCCTTAATGATTCTGGCATCTGTCCGCAGGTGTTCGCACTGTCCAATCACTGATTCATCTGTTTCATATTTGAAATGTCGATCTTTGATTGGTTATCGCTCACTCGTCGATGGTGTTCGAAGCCTGCAGGGTTGGTTTAGTCACTTTAAATTAAAGTCCCCCACTGCAAATCAGTTTAATTACTGAGTGGGTAGACTCTTAATGTGAATTTATTTATTTTATTTATTTAACATAAGATAAGGTTGTGTTTAAAACAACATGGTGGTATTGTTATATAAAGAAGTAATTACGAATTAAATTGATTGCAACTATACTATCCGTTCTAATATCATTATCGTTATTATAATTACCATAAAGTATTTCTTCATTAAAACGTACAAAAGGTAGAAAGTGGTTCCACAGCAATCTTGTCAATGCTGACGTCATAGATGAGTGAGTCGGAGCCAATAAGTGGGTGGCTTTTTCGAATATACACATTCGGTATGACGTCAGAATCCACAAGGTTTCTGTGGAACGACTTTAACGAGAACTGCTTCACAGGCTTCCTTGGTTCCCACCAGTGAATAGGCTTACCTCACTTTAAGGAGCCTCCACCAGATTTAGGGGATCTTGGCTCCTGTAATCTAAACCTTTCATATTTATGTGGCAGAGAGACCTTCCTCTCTTATAAACCCAGCAGCCATCTTTCATTACTAAAGCGTTATACTTCGGGTATCACCGTTGAAGGATGAGCGAGTTTGTCACTCAATGTGTTTTGTGGACCCCTAGAGAAATTTCATAATTAAAATTGTTTTAATTGACGTTTGTATACACGGGTACGTTTCGGTCTCTAATATACAATATTATGGGTTTTACAACACTGGTTCGTGATTCATTCCCGTGTATTATTTGTTGGGTGTGTTTCATATGACAAACGACTTTGTCCACAGTTTTTGAAGTTCACGCAGTCATTTGTTCTATGGCATTGAACAGTTTAGTTTTAGGCGTTGGCAAATAGGATGGACAGTAAATAACGGCTGCGTTGATGGACTTGCAATTAACAGATAATTTAATTGCACCGTTGAATTGCGTGCATTTAAACTGTTAAGCATCCGCTTAAACGATGATTTACAAAGCTCGAATTTATATTTACATTTATTTCATACAATAACTATACTGCTTTTCGTATAAAACCTGTCAAATCTGTAATAATCATGTGATGGTTAAGCTTATATTATTGAAGTTTAAGTGTTTTTCAAACGGAATATACTTTTTTTTTCTTTTTTTTTACGACGTAATCGACAGCTAGGTCAAACGATGTCGCCTCGTACGATAGACAGAGCTACGTTGGACTAATTATGTACCCCGGATCCAGAAGGGGAGCACAATATACATAGTTATATTATACAGCTTTATCACTGGTCGATGTTAACAAACAGAGACTTCGTACTACTTGCGTGATCTAAGTTTAAGAGGAAAATGCTATATAGTTTTGTGAAAGTTGGGCGACTTGGAATCCCACATACGCTCACCACTGTACCGACATCTCATCAGTTTACGTCTTAAAGCAATCGTGACGTATAAGTTTTAGACTCCGGACCACTCGAGTGAAATAAAGTAAAATTATGTCTTGAAATATGTATCACACGTATAGTATGGCCATGTCCAGTTGTTTTACAATTCGTTCATTTAGCGTGACAGTATGACGATGCACTCAAATGTCAACACATGGGACTAAATACAAATAAATATGCATCAAAATTATATAAATCATACATATCTCTCAATGAAAATCAGTTCCTGATATTGAGTGGTTAGACAATAACTACAAACATTATTTCTCTATCTATTTAAACATTTTTGGGCACTAATGACCACGTCGTTGTGTGCCCTTAAACACGAACTAACTAACTATTTAAACATTTCCTCAAAATTAAACATTTGTGAAACCTCTATGGACATTGCAGATTGGAGCTGTGAGAATTCCTAAACTCCCTTTAACACTCAACACGGTTCGGTATTCCAGAACTCCGTAAGTACCATTCAATGGTGATGGACGATGTTGCTGTGATAAATTAACAAGACATTTTCTACGACGCTTATTAAAAAACGAGTTTTTAAAAACTTTTCCGTATGAATTTTCCCATTTTCCAATACAGAGTTGGTATAAAAGCACCAGCAACCAACACATTGATTCATTTAGTAGAAATATTGTAAGCGATTTTTCTTAAACAAGTGTCATGACATTTCAAAACAATCATTGTTAAAATTAACCAAGCGTGAAATCTGTCGTCATTGTTGAATAGTAGAAATGTTACACTTTAAGAGCGTAATTACCAGAACGAGTAAAACGCGTATATTGTTCCCGCTCAGAAAAATATGAGAGCTGTACAGTGTACAAAGTTTCAATAACACTCACAAACAGTCTCTTACCTTATAAATATTCTAGAATGTAAAATGTCGGAGGAATTGCTTTAAGAATACATATATTTTTAAGTTCTAGTTCAGTCCGTGTTTCTTAACTCAACATTGATGTAACTCGCTGAGACAGTTGGAGTGGTATAAATAATAAATACATTTTTCTTTGATACATCTCTCGCAGATATGGTGTATACTTATTTCTATGTATAAACAGAAGTGTTTACGAAACATTTAAAATTATTCTAATCATAGGCTTACTGTAGAGTGTACAAGTTTAAAATAAAAAATACTCATTTAGTATCAAGTATAAATAATAATTATATAAGCACACCTTCAATATTTTATTTTTACATTAACACATCAAGACGACAAGGCCGATGCTTGCTTAGTAAGTGATATACTAATTAGTAATTACTAACGACACGTTAGAGATAAACATATTAGAACAAATTACTTGCTCGAACCAGTACCTGGATGTGAATTTAATCAACGGAATTGGCCACAGGATACAGAGAAATAATACAAACAAGGTTCTCTCATTCCCCTGTCAAAGGCTCGTCGGTCGAACTCACAAGATTGTCTCAGACTCCACCGCTGAATGTGTACCTTGATCATCTAAAACAAAATGGCTGCCCCAGTGCAGCCAACTGTTGAGAGCATCATCTAATTAACAAGCGGGGTAAGGGGTTGGCACGTGTTTCCGGAACTCTTAGTAGGTCAAGTGACAATCAAAGCTCTCTGCACGTAGAACCGAAGGATCGGAGTTCGAGCCCATTCAGAGAAAACGGGTAAGACTATCGCTATGTCACAATATATAAATAAAAGTAAATACAAGAAAAAAGAATAAATACAATTATAATACATTTAAATAAAATGAAAAACATACATCTGTCTTTATTGTGTCGGTGGAGGACATTACCTCGTTGATGACGTCTCCAAAGTCTCCGTTTAGAAGTACCTTGATAGATTCCAGTCGATTTCCAAAGTTAATGAATCTCAGCCCGCACTGGAAATTGAAACCTGTAGATCTTGTATTGGAGTGAGAATAAACCCACTTGACTATAGACCAACGAGCGAATAAAAATTACACACAAAAATTATGTGCCACATTGCAAAGACGGCTCTATTCAATTGATAAAATCCAAAAGTAAAAAGACCATCCAGAACTGGGTATATATATATATTTATATATTTATTCGTACCTACTATTTTAAAATGCACGGCGATTAAATTAAATAGACCCGGCACCTGCACCATTTACTGATTCCGTTACTGATTTTTATAATTGGATAAAATATAACTACGTAGTTATTGTCGTTTTTACTATATATATAAATAAACAACCTAACTTCAATAACTAAAAAAAAAGTGTATTCCAACGAATGAATTCACTGACGTAGCCGCATTTCCCCTCCGACCCCGCCAAGGGTCTTCTCCCACTACTCGGCCGCGCGGCGAGTTCGAGGGACTGACCGTAAATTATTCCTGTCAAGATGCCCTCTATTCAGTCTCTATTGATACAGTTAATCGCTTCAGTAACACATACAAAATCTACAGATTCAAAATTTCTTTTCTTTCAAAAACCAACACGTTTTTATGTTTGAAACGTCCCAATAGACCGACTACATCACAAGAAGATAATACTGACACTTCAATACGGTATGAATAACTTCTTCAGATGACGTAACCGATTAATCACAACACATACGTTAATTGGATGTGGAAAGTGGCATAATAGGCATAATAATAGGCATAATGGGCATAATAGGCCTATAGATGGAAGATGATCCAAGTTATAATACGTAAATTATGATGATCATTCTTTCAAAGTCGAAAACGGCGAACCATCGGCAAATGCCAAATCGCACGTGCGGAATAAGCGGGTCAGTCACCTCTAACTGACCAACCCTTCCTTACACAATTGTCACATCACCGTTACTCATCAACGCATTCTTTTGTCAATCGTCCTACCCCTTAGTATATTTTGAAAGAAAGTTTAATGTCCCGCGATACACCTGTAAGTGACTTGGCGACATCGAAAAATGACATCTGGCAGGGAAACAACATCTTCAATGCTCTTTTGTTAAATATTTGCCTTTTGTTGGAAAGATTAGTCGATGGTTTCGTGTCTTCGACGTGAGACGACGGATTTAATGTTTATTGTACAACTAAATTATAATAATCTACTCGTGCGTGGGTGTGTATCAGCAGAGTGCAGAAGACTGAGGTCCGTACGAATTCAGAGTCGATAATTAATTGCATTAGAACTCAACACTATTTGCTAGGGTTTTTTTGTATGGAAAATATCACGTATAAAATAATTAGCAACAGTTTATACAGATTTCCAATGGGGTAGGGGTCGACTATGAACACTTGTATTCACACTATATGGCTCATAAAGTGAAAACAAGTTTCTATTTTTTTTAGTGTGCGAATGCCTTCGTGCATGATCTGTGAATCGTTATGTATACCAAGTTTAGTTATTTATTAAGGGCTGGTCCACACAGATTTTTAAGACATAATGCATAAGGTTTCAACAATGAAAACAACGTCTTAAAACTAAAAACAACGTCTTAAAACTAAAACTTTGTGTGAACGCCAGTACGTGTTTCCTATGATCCAACTTTACGACTACGCGTTAAACCTTAAATCTTATGCTTAAAAAATCTGTGTGGACCATCCTTTAGGCCTATTTGTTTATTGCATAACATCAACTCTCAACAGGTACAGAACCCACAAGTGACGAATAATACAAACTAGGTTTAATTAAGCACTGAAGATAAATATAAACAAATGAACAAATCAGTGATAAAAACATATAACAAACACCATGACGGAAACTGTCAGTCAATAAAAAAATGAGTTAAAACTTTACACATGTCGCAGAATTTCCTGTTTTAAATAATAAAACAAAATAAATAAAATAAAAATAAATCTGTATTTATAATTTACAATAATTTATAATAACTCCTAAGTAATGCATTTGTATATTGACTGAGAGTATACGGCAAAGTAGTGACTGTTTCTTCTTTATGAAGCTGTTGGCCTATTAGGACGATTCAAACATGGAAACGTATTGGTTTTTATTCAAGAATCCAAATAACGTGTTAAAACTTACGAAATAATGAATCTGTGGATTTTGTATGTGTGACTACAGTATGAATAGAGGACATTTACAACAGGACAGGACAGGTATAATTTACGAGCAGTCTCTCACTCTGAGCGCGCGGCCGGGTGGTGGGGGAAGACCCTTGGCGCGCATAGCAGTTGCGTGCAAAAACGGCAGTGAATTCATTCGTTGGAATACACTTTACGTCCTTTATTTACGTAGTAATTGTTGTTTAAAAAAAAAAAATACATGTGTATTGTGTAGCCTAGAGTCTGTGTTAATGACACAAATGTAATATTGCGTGACTACAGGGATTGCTAGAAGTGGAAATTGAATTTCTGAGAGTTTAATTATAGTTAGATTAAGATGTCGAGAAAGATAACAACCAAAGACAACATTAGTAGAAGCTTAGCAAGAACAATAAGTAAAGAAATGTGAAGTTGGTATTGACATAGGTTTCAAATGGAGGGTGGAAACAAAGCTAAGAGGGAAAATGAAAAGTGTTGGAAAGAATAGATAACTTGAACGACCAAAAGATAAAAAGAAGAACATAGTAAATAGGAGTGTAAAAATAAATTGAGATTCTTTGCAAGAAGTTAAGATTGAAAATGTTATCAAAAATGAAATAAACACGAAAGATATCAAATGGCGGTGTTGAAATGCACTGAATAAATAGTCGTGAAAAGTAACAATATGGAAAGCCTAGAATTGAGACCGACAAAAATGTAGACATATCTATAGAATTAACTTTAAAGCCCTCAATTATTGCAATACTTGTAAGTTAAATTTTTTTATTTGTTTATGTATTTCTTCTCGAATGTTGGATAAAATGCATCACTGAATTTATAAATGCATTACACTTTACGAGCGTGATGAGTTGTTTTGCGCATAAGGACATTTAAATGCATCTATAGGGCACTAGCAACACCAAAAGACAACAATGATAGAAATGAATTGAATTGATGGACAAACAACAAGCTGTCAAAAAATATTTTCTTCTGATTTTGGAAAACAAAACAAAAAACAAACAAAAACACATACAAAACTTTCACTTAGTCGTTGTCTATCATTAAAAGTTTTAAATGGCGAGCAGTTACTGTTTTGCTACATTTGTTTTTATTTCTATGGTTGCAATTTTATTATTTTGACAGCTGATGGTTTGTCCATCAGTTCAATTCATTTGTTCCATTATTGTCTGTTGGTGTTGCTAGTGCCCTATATACAACACAACGTAAGAGGCAGTTGTTTAAAACAAAACAGCGACCTTGCACGATACCATTAGCACTCATAGCTTTTAGTTGTAGATTATGTATCGATGGTTCTTTAAGTCATATCGTACGGCAGGTAGAACCACCTCAGACCAGAAATTGTTTATAGAAACGACTGAATCACCGTTAAGTTAATTTATTCTCTAATATATTTAATTAAGAAATACCACGGAAATTGTAAATTGGCAAATGTCAAATTAGAATCGTGGAATGTGAAATGATGTACACATGGCTCATAATTCTACAAAATGGCGATTTTCATTCTGAAATTGTCTGTCTTTAGCAATAAACGTAAATTCACTTGAAAAATTCTTGGAGACAATATTTAAAGTAGGAATTAACTTAAAAATATGTCCTATTAAAACGCCACGAGGGAACAGCTAACTTCCAAACATTATATATATTATATCTTTCCTCAATGACACTGGCAGTAAACTTGCTTAAACTTCAAGGGAAGTTTATCTTGTACGGTTCGGTGTCTCTTTAGATCGCTGCCAAAGGTTTAAAGAGACCTTTTAAGTCCACAGTTCTTACAAACGGACATATGATGTCTGTGTATATTGTGTGTGTGTATATTGACGTTCGACTTGGTTACGGCCACTTGTTAGAGATGAGACCTGAGCACTTCCTCTTTATAGGTCACATTCAATCCATTTTTCTATTGGATCACACTGAGTGCGCCTTCGACAATCAGAACAACAATACACAACAATACAATCGACGCACTCAGTGCGTTGTATTGGAACACGCGCCATTAGTTTCCAACAGAGCGAAATTTATGTTGAAGTTCCTTGCTAGCTAATGGAACTGAAAATTCACTGTCAACATATTAAATACTAATTTGGAAGGAGATTATTGTTCGATTTTCAGTGCTGTGATGACGGAAATAATTTGGTTGAAAGTATAAGATATAGCACCATTATTAGCAATCAAAAGTAGCAATGTTAAGTTTACAATCCACAGAATTTTAATACCAGATTCACAAATCCCTCTTTGAAATACCTAATATATTAATTCTCAAAAACAGAATTTTATAATTTGTTTTATATCAAAGCGTAATTCTAAGTAAACTATTCAGATACTAAAAAGCAACTCAGGTTTACTAGATCGTCGTGTAGGTGTTCAGTTGACTATTGACGTTTTGCTGCCGTCGACCACAGTTCTCATGTCCTGAATTAGTCATATGGTGAGTAGTAGAAGTAAAGTATCGCACATCGTTAGGTAGCTGGACAAATTGCAAGCCAGACGCTGAGTATCAACCTATAGTCCAGTCTGAGACGGATGAAAACACAACACAAACACAACAAACATTACTGAAACAGGTTCTCCTTTGTAAATCAGTTTTACAACTGAATAGAATAGACATTAAATAAATAAATAAAAAAATATAATAAAAAAAAACTGCAGGTGAATGTTGCAAGTGAGTCAAGTCGACAATATAGTTGAAAATAAGTGAATAGACCAGTTAGTAAGATGGATTTTTATCTTCGTCTTCCGTAGTACAAAAATATGAGCTTCCTATAGTATATTTTATATATATAAAATATGTATAACATATTTGTAAAACGTAGCCCGTCCTACAACACACATTTAGAAAATGTATTTTTAAACAATAGTTAAATGAGTGGCTATATTGAGACAACTGACATTGTTACCCAATTAATACCTAGACTGGGTAAGATGCAGATAAACATTCAGAAACAAGAGTTACTTTTACAACTTATGTTATTTTGTCTTTCATGTCACAACTCCGTGGATTGCTTTGAAGCATCACTCCATTTTGAGTTATTACTTATTTGAAATATCATGCTAACCAAATCGCGAAAGATTTCTAAATTTTATGCGAAATGTTATTCACAAGTTTCAAAAATTGAAAGGTTATCTCTGGAATGTGTTACAATCAATGTCATTATAAATGAAATGCAATATTTATCTCTGTAATGTAATCAGGAGCGATGATGTTTGTATGTACTTTGGTTTTTCCATTACAATCAGCTTCCAGTATGGAGTGAAGGTCGATTGTTTCCACGCAGGTTCTTCGTATCTTATGATATTACTTATTGAGGTTCTGTTTGGTAAACAGCCCCGGGAACTCTTCAATAATGGAACAACGGAGGCATCCCGGATTTTCATCGTTTTATATCGACTTGTCAAAACGAAGGGGTTGGGCTGACTAACTAGAAGCAAACTCAGTTATTTAATTACCTCTGCAGGCGAGAAACATACCCACGGGATAAACCTTTTCATTACCAATCTTGGCGAAAGAGAAATTCTCCCGTTTCGTATTTATTGCAGTTTTGCTTCATTTCGGGAATCCCATAGGAATCTGATGAATTATTCACAAGACGTCGCTGTCTAATTACTGGTCCTTGTTAAATGAATTATCAAGTTGGTGGTGCAGCCGAGTTGTGAGAACGCGCCGGGTCTAATGAAGACCTGAGGAGCTGTGGCCTCCTTATGGCCTAGTTGCAACGTCTCGCCGGTAGGGGAACCACAGTGGCCATTCAACGGCGGGTTATGGCCAACCTCAAGTTATCATGTCGAATGCAAATTATGTCATTGAAATGTACCGACATTGAAAATTTTAATTATATCGAAATTCATATTGATGTTATTTGTTAATACATTGTGTAATAAGTGGCCGGTGAGAGCGGTTGGAAACTGAAGATTGTGCGATGTTTCCTGCTCATGACTTGGACAACTCGTTATTGACTTTATGCTACGCACAACAATATTTTACAAGTGTGTTACAGTACACTCTTTAATGATTATCGATCTAACATATCTTCAGACTCATACGTAAAACTATATTTTAACACGTCTTTGCTTCCAACGAAGTTTATTAGGTACAGAATAACAAACTGTAGTTAGAATATCAAATAATATCAAGCTAATTTGTTGGAAAGAGTAACATATTTTCTGTCAACTTCAGTAGTTTATTTTGTATTCTTCAAAACATTTGTTAAAATGTTTTTTATCTTTGTTGGTTGGCATCACTGCATAAACACATCGGATGTGTTCCCGTTCTTAGAGCTATGTTCACACATATTGTAAACATCCTCTTAACTGTATCCTCTCTGGTGTTATCTCGATATAACGGGGTTTCAGGTCATGTTGTACAACTTAATAAAATAAACCACTTGACACAACTAGAACGTACATCGTGTCAGTATAATATGTTGTGGTGAACTAACAACTGTTCCGTGTTCGTGAAGTGGCCCAGAACAACAGACGTTTGCTGATATTCCATTCCGCAGTACATTAGAGATTTCCAGACGCTCTTCACCCCTACCCGTCACTTCTTTCCTCCCACTACGGAAGAGCTATCGCTTTATTGAGGAAGTTTGTCTGGTTTTAACACCACGAGGAGCGGTTGGTAAAACAAGACTAAACTTAAAACTAAAAACGAAATGAACAATCGAAGATAAACAACAACGAACTGTTGTAGACGTGTCCTCCACTGAACATTAACTATTGTTACAGAGTGGGTAAACAATGATTACAAATGCATTGTTTTGATTTATTTAAACACCCTCAGAACCTATTCAATTGTTTCTTTTCTTCTCTCTTTTCCGTGAATTGGAAGAATGATTATGTTTATATTTAATGATTTGAAACGGATTTAATTATGCGTTTAATTTTCAATGATTTACATTCTAAGAAACAACATTACTGTATTGCAATCTACAAGAAATGTTAATGTTATTTTTTACAACGCTTTTATTAGCTTCATGTGTTTGTCTGTCTGTCCGGACGGAATCTTATAATCAATATTTCACTTACTTTTAAATGCACGATCAAGCTGCAATTTTTCACACAGACGTATTCTTAATGACAATACACGCATCAATTGTCATATTTACTAAATAGTCAATTCATCATAATTAATTAATTAATGTTTTATATGGAAATCAATGGTTCACCCACTTTCCAACGTTGAATCGATTTGAAATCTTTCACACAGACGTAGTCGTAATGACAATACATGAATCAATTGTCATATTTACTAAATAATTAATAAAGCCATCATAATTAATTAATCAAAGTTGTATGTGGGAATCGATATTTCACCCACTTCCCAACGTCCGATCGAGCTGAAAATTTTCACACAGTCGTATTTTCTAAATGACAATAAATGAATCAATTATCAGATTCACTTATTAATTAATTAATCCACCATAACTAATAATTTAAACAACTAGCTTCATATGGGACATTAGTCACAGCTAGTGAGGATGGGTCAACCACATGCAGGCATCGGAATTACCGCTGGTTGTTCGGGACTCAAATGTCCGTGACGAAAGCATCGGATATGTTTCTGCAGCAAGAATGTCATTGTTGGCCGATCGCTGGATCGTGCATGAACGGAACTGTCCGAAATTCAAGTTTGGAATGCGAGCACGCTAGTTTGTGAGTAGAGTTAACAAGTACAAGGACACAAATATGCAGTCTTCTAAATTCGGACACGTCCAGTGAGCATATATTCGATTGCAAGATTCTTTAAGACTAAAAAGTATAAAATAATATTACATGAAAAAAATATTTTTCTAAAAAAAACAACGCTTATATTTAAATGCACTAAAAAGTAAAAAATAAATTTTCGCCCAACAAATGTTTGCCTCACTCGGAAAATAAAAGAGTTGGGCGCTTTAAGTATTGACATAGGTTGCAGTATTCTACTGTTTATGCAGGGAAAGCGCCCAACGCTTTTATTTTCCGAGTAGGGCAAAAATTTGTTGGGTGCAAATTTCTTTTTTACTTTTTAGTGCATTTTAATATAAGCGTTGTTTTAAAAAAAATTATTCGTTTCATGTAATATCATCTCCTTGCAATCGTGTTTAGCTTATGATGTTTATAATTCCTATATTGTGTATTATCTTATGTTGGCTGTAAGAGAAGGCCCATCGTGGCCTTAATCACGGCTATGAATACAGATGGTTAAAATATCTCTCTTATGCTAGACAAAAGTATGAACGTGCAGAGTGTTCATACTTTGTGCGCCAGCCAGCCCGAGGCGTGAGAAGTGGGATTGAATCTTGGTGACAACTGCTTGTCAAGTGCTTCGTGACAGTTGTATTTCCGATTATGTAAAGCCCGTACTACAACATTTTCTCTGACAAACTATTTCAACAGTCGAGACCTCGGTGACAGCTTTGAGACAATTGATAAGTCGCATTTGAGAGAGAGAGAGTTGACAGTTTATATTATTTTACTTTATAAAAGGCATTTTGGCCTGAATACATACATGTCTCCTAGCTCTAAGCTGCAATCTTGAGTGAACACACATAAGCGCTTATGAAATATAAATTCTTAAATAAGCCTTCTAGAATGGGAAACGTTCGGCATAAATCAAATTATTCCTGGTTCAAGAATCTAGTTTCGAGATAATTTACCTATTATTAATAATAAATAAAATACGTAGACTACAGGTGCTTAAAATCTATTAATATATATTGGATACTAACATATACTAGCCTACCTTATTTTATATATTATTTTTCTTACAACTATAATCCTATATACCATGTAAATGACCACAAGATCAAATGAACAAATAAACGCTGGTTTTCATTAAGATTATAAAATCATACATCAAATTAAATATAACAATAATGTTAAACTAACCATGTATACAACAATCACAAAGAAAATAGCAACATAATTCAGCGCGTCCTGTGGCTCTAGTAGCTTAATATGGCTAACATCACCGTTACGCGTTGAGCCAGATAATCTGGGTTTAAGCATCAGTTGTGTGGGAGGATTTTATTATAGTTGCTACAGCATAGTAATATTATCATGCCCGCAAAGATGTGCTTAGGCTTGAAAACGTGACATTTATACTGTTAATAATGAACTATCATTACCAAAATTTCAACTAGGCATTAATGTGTGTTAATTACGTATGAATTTATACTTTTTTACTACCTTGTTTTGAATAAATAACCGTCACTTTTAGATTAATTTATTCATAGTATGTTATTAGCATGTAGCAGCCTTTTTTTACAAAACAACTATTGGTTTGGATGGAGTGTATTACAAAAGAAAAATATGTTGAAAACTTAAACTATTGACATTTTTTTATCAACAGAATAGGTATATAAATAAACTATTTTATAGTTTCTGAAAATTGAAATACACTGAAATAAACCCTAAGTGTCAAGAAAGTTTTAACAATGGTTTGGCTTCAAATCGCTATCTGCGTGACTCACTACTGCACGCTAGGGGAAACCTATTTGTAACGTACAATAAAACAGTCATTCGGGGTAGGTTTAACAGTCTTCGTCGATCCAAACAAAAGACTATTGAAGAAGAGAAACTTTCCACATGAACCAGTTCCCCGGCACACTTCCAAAGGTCACAACTGGTTTAGTCTAGAATGAACCTCGAGTCCGCCATAGATCATGCAACATACGTGGCCAGAAAGAAAGAGTATGTGTAATTTTGTTGAGTGGTAGAAATTTCGCCGGTAGCCTAGTTTCCTGTCAGGCAGCTGACAAGCAAAGTGATGAATCACATTATCTTCAGCGCTGTGTTGAGTTCAGCAGGTGCGTCAGTTTGCCTGCCTACTGCTTTACCGCCGCGTCGACACTGAAACTTTCTTATCGTCAAAATAACTATAAAGATCCACACGCTTTTATGAAGATCTGCGTTGCCTTTCTTAAAGTATTGAAGATGCCATTGTAACTTGTTGGATTGTTCGCAGACCTGGGGAAAGTTTTGGAAAGTCCTCTTCACCTTTAGTATCGACCTACGGCTCTCGCCTCAGAAAGTTAGCTTTCTTTTTGCCTCGTGCATTAGGTACAAATACAATGCTATCGGATTCAACCGAGATTTCATCTGGAGGTCACACTGGTGACCGAACTAATTAAGTATATTAACATATCAGAGTTCAAGTTTAATGGTAATGCCAATGCACACAGTGATAAATGTGAGCTATATATGGTGTGGTATAATGGTATCAGATATTGGCGGTTCATTTATACAGCAGCAATAAAGTTTGGCTACGAATTGGAATGTTTCACACCGATAATATTGTTCAGTTATCATGGAAAAAAAATGGTTAGTGTGGTAGTAGTTGTTAGTTTGTAAGTTAATTTTTGGTGTTTTAAGACGTACTCGACAGCTGTCATATTATGATGTAGGCTGCCTGAATCAGATCATTGCACAACGCCGTCGCCATAAGTGAATCCAAAATAACGAGGGGTTGAGGGTTTGGAGGTTTAAGGGGGCGTGGGGGGTTTGGGGGTTGGTGAACGTTTGAATAAAACAAATAGCGCGTCAAGGATGCAGAAGTGAGAAAATAGGCCGCGGAAAATGATAAGGGTCACGTGAGATGAATAAAGGAGAGCCCTATGCAGGCACCGGTCACCACGAGAAGGCACCCATCGAGCATACTGGTACTGAGTGACAGTAAATTCTTTGGGCAAATCTTGAGCATTCAATCACAATCTCAGCAGTGTAGCATCTTCAGTAACTGAAGAGTATTATTGAACCCTTGAGACGTCCTAGAAGAATGTATTTACCGTAGATTGCAGAGCAAACGACAACCAAGACTGATCTAATTTTAAAATACTTGTAGACGAGTCAGTCATAAGTTCTCCGTCTTCTTTGAAGATTTGTTCTTAGAGACAAAATAACTGGCCGACTCTTGGGACTCCGTTAGAGAGCGACAGGAATTTGATTCCCATTCCCAGCGCATCGCCCTACTCGTCTGCTACCGGGGCGAGTGAGGTCTCAGAGTGATCAAGGTTCGCAAAGAGAATCTTGAAATCACCTCGCTTCATCTTCATTCGCCCGACTCTGACGCACAATGATTAATTACACCCATTTGAGGAGCAGCCGACCGCAAGCATCAACAGCTTTGGTTAAACTCATTACGACGCTCCACGCAGACATTCCTTTGAAGACTACACACCACAAAAACAACGTTTTCACCCTCGGTGAAGCTTCTCTTCGTGCGTAAAAAGTAATTACTCTAATTGGAGATTGTCCCTGATAAAAATTGATCTGAAGGTTTTAAAACAACATTATTTTGATGAATTCTCGTATGAAAGGTTGGGTGTGATTTAAATTATGTTCGAGCGTTCATGAATGGGGAAACAAAAATATTACCACCCGGTGAATTCACTTCTTTAATTAGAATTCACGGTTTCTTTCCCTTCTACCATTGAAAAAATATGTTTCCACGGTCTAGCTTAAATTACCGGTGGCGAGTTTTATTAACTTGAGTGGCACCGTTCTGGATTGAGTTTCTGAGATTTACAAGGTTACATAGGAGTTCAGAAGTCTGAAATAAGCCTCCGGTGTTCAATTAGACTGTGACACTGATTTGTGGACTGAAATTAATGGATTTCCATCTTTGAAAGTAATGATTTATGGATTTATCCCATATTTTGGTAATGCTACTAATCGAGACGATGACTGAGTGATATATGAGTGTGAAAAGATCCACTTGGTGTATCCAGAGATTCGAAATCTGATTTGAACATCTAATCCATCATGGGTAAAATATAAACATTAATATCGTTGACAATAGTATAATTTTATGAAAAGTTGTTTCGTCCAGGATTCGATCACAGGACTTATGTTGAAAAATTGTCATTTTAATCATAATGACCAGGAAAACATCCTTAATAATAATTTTTCTATAGAATAAGTACTATCTATAGAATTGTGGTTTTAACCGTTAATTTGTTATAGTACAACTTTGAATAAATAATGACTTTATAATTTAGAACTGATCAACAAGTAATGTTTCACTATTGTATAATACAGCATATATTGTTGTATGTACTGTATAGAAATTGTTTTGAATCCCAGTCTTGTAAAACTTTGGTTATACAACTCTGCCATTATAACACAGAAATAATGGTTGGAGCTTTTACTGTGTATTGACAAAATGTGATATCTCCAAATCAGTAGCCTATGCGATAACGCATTATGTTATAAAAACACTTTAAAACACACACACAAACTAACATGGTTATAAAATAGGCACTCATCTATTGCATAATATTTCAGCAGCATCCTCCCTGCCTTCCGCAGACTCAAGGGGTTAGTTTATGTTTAGTAAAAGTATTTTATAATTTCATTTATCATCCGTCATATTAGCCTGTACACATTTTGTAGGTTGGGTGGTAGATTTGGTCTAACTGGTCATAATCCCGCCTAATAAATAAATACCTGAATCAATCCATCAATCAATTGGTGAGTGCGAATTTTAAACCGTGTTTAAAAGGGTAGTTTATATTATATTTGTGCAGTTAAAAATAATTCGATTTTCAACGCATATATTAAACAATACTTTGTGTTATCAACGCATATATTATCTCGTGTAACAATCAACACAGTGTTACTTGTTCACGCAGCACGCGTGACGTGTTACTCCTCTAAAATCTCGACTCTTGAGCAACACACTGCGAGCGTTCTGAAGCCGAACCAAACAATGCGAGGCTCAGTCGCAGACGAGAGGATATTCAGACTGAGAAGGGGATGAAGAAGAAAAAGAAGAGTCGAGATGGATTCATACGCAAAGAACTCAACGAGGCCAACGGGCAGTGAGAAGGTTTTGTTTGCTCTTACAACCGGAATCGGATACGCGTAAAGTCAAGTTATCTACCTCGTATCGTATCAAGTACCACACATGACCATTGTACCGTGAGGCGATGCTGGCGATTCTAGTGGCGAGGCGTGACACTATCTATATACGTACTTACTGTTCGCGAGTGTTAGATTTTTGCGAGTGTTGGACCATACAGAACTCTCAAGTATGATACCACTTTCGAAATAAGTATGCTCTCTTCTTTCTTAAGTATGTATGCTGGCCTGAACGTAACTAGTCTCATACTGACCGTCTACTGCTCTTTATTGCACGCTGTTTCAATGAAAATTGACAGATTTCTCTCGTTTTTTCACAACTTCGTAAGTCAGTCTTGCGCTATTGCACAAGCCTCATATGTCTTGCTCACCATGTTTGGAATTTCCTGATCACTAATTGACCTGTTCCAAGATGGTAGGAACTAAAGAAGTAGACAGTTAGATTGGATTCCCCGATTTTGTTAGCACGATACTGGTGGCAAAGGAATAACTTTATTGTAGGGTTAATTTTTTGTTCAAAGTGTTAATTGCATTAAATCTTGAATTAAAAGTAGTATACTTCTGCTTTTGTACACATATTTACTATTTATACACGCTTACACATGTTTATATTTCTAATGAGCACCATTAAGAACAATACCCAAACATATTTTACTATTGTGAAATCCAGTATTTGAAAAACCAACCCGACTGCGAAAGTGTTTCTATAATAAATATTTATTCTATATTTTACTGTTTTCATTGTATACATATTTGTAAAATGTTAACTCAATATTGAATGCAACAAGTTGAACCTTGCATTGAACCGTATAATGTTTGCTTCATACTCGAGGGGTAGAAAAACAAACAAGCAAGATTTTACTTATAACCGTGGGACTATAAATTATAGCGCATTTCATTATACGAAACAAAAATGGTTATGCATTTAAAAATTCCTTTGGATGAAACACGCAAAGCAAATACACCACCTAAAGATTAATTGCGTTAAAATGGCGAGCACATAAAACATTTGGTTACACAAAAAGAGTGCGCGCCGTTTTCTGTTGACTTCAGAAGTCCCATCGAACTTTGCATCCGCTGCAGATCAAGTTAACGAGCTCCAACCATTGTTCTGCGGACATCCATTCTTGAATGAATCGAAAGTCACTTAAGAGCAAAACTGTCCAATTCGCCGGAAACCCAGACAGTGGCGTAAATCCTGGTGGAATGAAACAGTTGAGCGATCAGAGAGCTTCATCACTAGGCCAAGCAGTATCGCCCCAGAGTTAATTGGCAGTTATCTCTCTTGAAGGGGACGTGATCGACATGTTAAAAGCGGCTTCCATGCAAAGTATTCCGTTAAAAATTTAGATTTAAAGCAGATGTAGTCTAAAGTCAATGTTGACTCATTTTATTACGAGGGTACGAATTTCCTAAATTGCCACTTACATCACTGAGAGTGTCATGGATCGGCGAGTATAAAATACAAAAACCGCTCCAAATCAAAGCTTTTTAGTAGAATATCGTGATAAAATATTGGAAAAGTTTTTAACACTGTTTCATGCGAACTTAAAACTAGATTGACAAATTGTCAAATATTGCAATTAATACGATTGTGATTTTGGAAATCAATGAATTTGTTTTTTGGATTGGCTTCCAAAACAACAACGGCAAGGATTAAAATTTTTTAACTTGTTGAATTCATGGATTCAGTATTTAATTCTTACGAGATATTATTTAAAACTTCTTCAATTTTGTGTAGCGTTATCAATATCTGATATTACAAAATAAACTCGTTAGTTTTGTATTGTTTTAATTTGAGGCCACCCATCTCATTAACCGTCTGTGCAGCCAACACGAGTTTGTTTCGAGAACTATCTGGAAATTTAAATTAACACTTGTGTTTTCCAAATATGAAAATTATATCAGCACGATTGAAATGTAAACGATGTGTTTACCATATCTGAGCAACATTGAAACACCAACAAGTCGAGTTAGCCTCGAGCGAGGAGAGAACAGTTATGAGTAAGAAACGTCTATTTAAAACACTATTTTACAAGATCTGAAGTATTATTAAAGTAGATTTTGTTTGCAGCAACCTTGCAGCAACCTGCTACCGTATCTACATCTAAAACAGTAGATTTTATTTTAATTACTCTTTGGAAATTTGTTTTGCACAAACAATTATGAAGAAAAAATGAATGTTGAAAGATAAGCAAAACAAGATTATTTTCAAGTTTTACAAAACTTGTATTAGCTGTTCTATTCCCAAGAGATGTGAATATGTAAACATAGTACGCATTTTGTAAAATGGATAAAAACAATATAAATAAAATATCAAAATTTCCCATTTACGTTTTGTCAAGTAAAACATATACGTAATGCAGGATGTTCTATTTTTAAAAAGACCTATATCGTATAAAATATTAAACTTTAGAAAACACTTTGAACCGACTAGTAGTTTTCTCGTCATGATTCCTTATTCTCTTTATTGTAGACCACCAAAAAGCAAATCTAAGTATACGGTGCCAACAAGAACAGAACAAAAGGTAATAGGCATGCATATAGTGTTGAAGTACAACCAAGTACAAAATAAGCGTTGTTGCGGTAAAAATGTTATAATCATAAGTACCGGTACATCCTTACATGTGGCACAAGTAATTTATAAGTTACAGCCAAAACATTTACGAAAGTGGTAAATTTATGTTGACGTGAACAAAAAAGGTACATGAGTTATTCGACTTTTTAATAAAGTAAACAGTTAATGAAAAAATGTTTTTACATTACAGTTACACCAATAATAATTCTATAATAATTAAACATAGAACAATAAAATCTTTGTACAAATTCACATCCAAAAATCACATGATTCAGAATGATACCGTCCAAAAAAATATTGATATCCATGTTATGGTTGTCAAATATTAAACCCAAAGTTTTCATTTTCAACATGATTGTCAATTGTCATTGTAGTGTACTAGTGTGGTTTAAACCGTTGAGTGAGTAATATAGGGTAGAGACCCCACGCCATCGGCAGTTTGTCTACCTCCTTTTACTGCCAAACATACTTTAGTCGGGTAGTAGAAGTTTGCCAAGCGACGCGATGACGGAGCCTGATTGGTCGGCTACTTCACCGAAGATATACGAAGACAGCCGAAAACTCCGTCATCGCGTCGCTTGGTGAACTTCTACTACCCGACTAAAGTATGTTGGGCAGCATAAGGCGGTAGACAAACTGCCGATTGCGTTGCGACTCTACCCTATATTACTCACTCAACGTCTAAACGGACACAGAGACAGGGGTTATACTTCCCCCATATATCAAGAGCAACAGTCTACGCATATTCAAGGCACGCATTCTAAGACCGTAAGACAGGTTATGCTAATACACTGTGACAGTGTTGACTAAGAGTAATGTCAGTATACACAGTGACTGACAATATCTCTCCTGACGATTATGTATTGTCTTCCTTGAGTCGGCGGTCACTGTGTTGTCTCTGGACTTACTTAGAATGTGTCTAAGAAGACTCTCATGTCTAATGGACAGAAAACCGAAGTCTGCTAGTGTGCTTCATTTTTGTTGTGATTTTGAGCCGTCATAGAATCAAAGAATATAATAAATAGTGAAGTGTCCCTCACTCACGATCACTTCTTGAAACTGATCGAGTAAATAATACACGCATATTATGCATATTATGCATTCTTTATTAATCAACTTTGATTGCCATGACCTTGTGATGCTACATTTTTTTACAATTAGGTGGCTGCCGCGTTATCTTATAACGAATATAGTTAAAATAAAATCTTAAAAATACAAAGACAAAAAAATACAATTTTGTGTTCTATTTACTGCAAGACGACTAAATAGAAAATCGGTTTGAGATGACTCATTTATTCTTCTATAGAATAATATTGTCTCAATTACTCTATACCTGTCCTGTGCCACTTCCATCTTAGATTGTCCAGATATTTCTAAGGAACACTACATTATGAAAATTGATTGTGGTACTGAAAACAGTTAACGTTTTAAATACAATAAAACCCTATATTTTAGTATTACTATATTGATTTAAAAGACAAAGAATTTAATACGAAATAAGAGCTATTTCAAATATTAATTAGTATCCTTATTAAGATTCAGAGAATATACTTTTGGGATTCATGATAATCTACTGCAAATCAAAAATCCAATAAAACCTACATTCAAACACAGTGGACAATAACAAACAAGTAACAAAAAATCTCGTGGCGTATTCCGTTGAAATATACCGCGTAGAGCGACCGTCTCGAGTTTTACAGCTCATATAGCTTGTTATACTTGTTGCTGGGCCCTGTGTTGTACACAGCTGTGCACAGTGTTAGAGCCAATGCGGTCACGTGATCATGCTACGTGACGTTACACGTGATGCACGACATTTCCTGATACCGTAATCTGGCCGGCACCTACCCTACCCTACCTGAGTCGCGCACGAACTCGTTTGACGGTTGCGGAGTCGATTTCCGCCAACGGCAATTTTCATTGACGGTTTTCCTCGACTTTTCTGAGACGGAGACGAAGTCGAGAATTGATTTTCCTTCTGAAATATCCGCGATATATCCTTATATCGAAATACGTTAATGCATTTTGTATCCTCATCTTTTAGCTCCTTTTATATCGTTTTATCATAGTGGTACACCAACGTTAAAGTACATGAAAGGTATAAAGGAGAGTTACCTACTAACAAAAAATGTCCTTTGTTACTCCCTTTTGACTTTGTCATGAATAATATATAATGTGAACGATATATATCTGAATGATAAATAGATAAATTACTTTTTTAATTTATTTTTTAATTTTTTTCTATTTTCCTTTATCTTACCACAAATATTGTTTTTTTCTTTTTTACTTGTGTGGTTTTGTGGTGACAAGAATAAACAAATAATAATAACAATAATAATAATAATTATAATAGTAATAATAATAATAATAATAGTAATAATAATAATAATAATAATAATAATAATAATAATAATAATAATAATAATAATAATAATAATAATAATAATAATAATAATAATAATAATAATAATAATAATAATAATAATAATAATAATAATAATAATAATAATAATAATAATAATAATAATAATAATAATAATAATAATAATAATAATAATAATAATAATAATTACGACAGAGCGGTCGAGGCAAATCGGCCAGACTTGGTTTTGTTTGACAAGAAGGCTAAAACAGCAACCATTATCGACATCGCCGTCCCGCTAGACAACCATGTGATCAACACAGTGGCTGAGAAGAGGCGTAAATACCAACCACTCGCCGTCGAACTCAAGGACATATACAAGCTGAGGTCCGTTGAGATAGTTCCTGTCGTCGTCTCCGTCAACGGTCTGGTCACCGAAGAGTGGTCAGCTGCGAAAGAGAAGCTCCACCTGAAGGACAAGCACGTGCGTGTCATGCAGAAGGCTGCAATCCTCGGCACAACTAATATCGTGCGCAAGGTCCTCAGCCTATGAGCTACATTGTCACCACCATCTTTCGGCCGCCACCCTAGGGTGCACTCTCGCATCGTCTTGGCTCAAGAGGAGCCCGATGGTGCAAATGAGAGAAGAGAAGAAGGGAAATAACATAAAAAAAAAATAATAATAATAATAATAATAATAATAATAATAATAATAATAATAATAATAATAATAATAATAATAATAATAATAATAATAATAATAATAATAATAATAATAATAATAATAATTATTATTATAACAATAATAGTAATAATAATAATAATAATAATAATAAAAATATTGATACCTCAAGAGAGTGGATTATTTTTTGGCACAACTCACATACTTTACCATCAACGCGCCCTGCTATGGTAGCTCAGACTCTCGTATGGGACGGGTTGTTACGCTGACAAGATCTCTAACGAGAGATTTCAAAACTGAGCCAATTAGAACTATTGTACAGTCCACGTGACGTCAGAAAACAGTCTTAACTAATTGCCTCAGACTCTGACACTTACGGCGCTTGTTATGAATGCATAATTCTATCTCTATGGTGTATACAAACTAGAAACCTTAGTTTCTCATTTGTAAAACTTAGTAAGAGGTTTTTGAAGTGTTTCATCTAAAACAGTACTATTTATGTGTAACAGTATAAATTTAATGCCGTCAAGGTTTCATAAAATGATATGATAATAATACTGATTCACCTTGTCCGCTTTGCTTTGTGTACGCTTTATCATATTCTCGGAAGAACTCAACATTTTAGAATAGGATAGTAGTTTTGTAGTGGAAAGATATTTATAATGCAGACAAAAATTATGAGAGCACTTTTAAATATTAGTTTTTCACACAACGAATGCTGCAAAAGGTATTTATCAAAAATGTTAACAGACACACTCTGGTTGTTAACAGACTCGTGAATTTATATAAAGCTGTCTCTGTTACATAAAGGTGAAATTCGTGAACATAGTTCTAGACAGTCTGGAAAAAAAATTGTTATCAAAGTGAAACAGTCACTATCACTCCTCGTGAAAGGAGCAAATTACAATTGCATACATTTTTATAATGTTTTGGCATTACAAATTAAACAAATAGTTTAGAATTTTTTTAAACCGTTGTTAAAACAGTCCTTATATAAAAATATGTGTTATTCCGTATACAAAAGTATTTGGTATTTTATGAAAATGCTTACAAAAAATAAATGGCATACGTAATGAATAATGGTAGGTTATAAATGTGTAAGTGTACTTGTACATCATAGCATGCAGGGGCGGCTCTACTGTAAGGGCACACGGTCACGTGCCCCACCTATTAATTATAGGTAACCATTAATCATTTTTATAAATAAATAAACCAGGCCAATAATACGGTTCTTAAATACCTACTTATTTTTAAATTATAAAATGTTTTGAAATGTTGAAAATGTTTCTATTACGTTTGTGAAGCCAAATGTTTTAGTTTGAACAGTAGTTCGCGCTCTCCGGGCACAAGCCTGATGAGCCGGGACTGCTCTAGCTAATCTTATGAAGTCTAGTCAACACTACCTGCAGCTATGAATCCCATACTTTACACGTCTTTAAATGCAGCCTCCTCGGTCACAGAGAAAATGGTGACCGAAGCCGAGTTTGGGTCGAAATCGAACGTGTTTCCATCTCTATCCTCTTTCGCGCCAGATACCATAGGGAGTTTAAGTAATATTTCTATTGTCTATGCAAGTTTCAAGGGTAGTAGTACAGCACAATACATCACCAAAAAACCTGTTGCAAATATAGTTTTATAAAAGCACCGCCTATTAGTGTGAAAGCCTTCCTATTGGAGAATAGTCTCAAGCTCGCATTCTGATTTGGGGTCACTTTCAGTCCACTAGGAGTGGACATCTCTCTGTCACATACCTGTCTCAATAGTACGTGCCAGTCACACAAAGGACGAAGATTAGGAAGGAAAAAAAGTAGTTCGGGGAAAATTCCCACCCCTCCCAACATAATAATAAGAGTTCCTAGAAAACGCAATGTGACATTTATTTTTGTAACATTTTACTTGAGCAGATCACCTCCAGTATGTATTTGTGGGTTCAGTCTGTGTCGAGATTTCGATTTGTGCGGTCGGATGTTGTGAGTGCTATTGCTGAGTGTTTAAACATGAATTCAGTGCAACACATTTTTAGTTTAATTGAAAATCAGTTACCATTTAGTGTTAAGCTACAAATTAAAAAACTAGGACGGCCTACTCCACTGTTAGACATCCAACAAACTGATAATAGGTGAGTAATAAGTACATTAACTCCTCACCAAATGTATCTTGTAATTTAAAGTTGTGTACTTGTGTTTCACAAGTAACATGTGCCCCCCCCCCCCCCGGACAATGACCCACGAGCCGCCACTGATAGCATGGTTATAAATTGACGTGTTCTACGCGACTTGTTAAAAAGGGAGCAGAATCAAAATAAATAAATAAATAAATATGGATATTAATAATGCTGTGTGTATTTAGTGTTTAGCAGTACAGCCTTGCGTGCTCTAATACCTATGTACTTAAGTAACGGACTTAAGTATACGTATTGTATAGTCTATGGTACCTAAACATGTCTTCATTATGCACTAAGTACCCCGTACTTATATATATGTACTTATATCTTAAATACATCCGATCGTCTACAACGTGTAGTGCTAAGTACGTTATTTAAGTACACAGTGTACACTATAGGTACTATAGTTGTCCCAACGAAAGTATTCCGATGCTTACGACACAGCCGAGTACAAGGTGACAACTTAATTTTCTACCTCGCTAATTCCTACCGTCTAATCTAAACAGGTCCGTTGGGGATAATTTAAAACCTCCAGTTGGTTACCTGTAACGGTGGGTGTGGCCAACCACATGTGCACTCGACTAAGCCGAACCATACATTTACGAATGTGGGAAAGAACGGCAGGTATCTGTTGACTTTCTTTCAATTGGCGCGGTTGAAGGAGGAAGTAGACAATGACCTAAGATCGGTATGCGAATACTTTCGTTGGGACTAGTATATTGCTATAGAGACGAGCTACAACGCAACATAGAGAACACAGCCTTGTCCGCCCCAACACTTTCATCTCCCCCCCCCCCCCCCCATAACGCGTGTTCACTCCTATCAGAAAAAGATTTCTAGCCGCTTAGATGCACGAGAAGATAAACCAGCGATCCTTGTTTTGATTGATTGTCCGAGGCTCAACCTCTCATGTATTTGCAACAAGACTAACCATGAACATGAAGTATTATCTAGATGAATTGAGATTTACGATCAACCTCGGCACGTAGTCTACTCTTCAAAACTAGACATTTTAGGGGGGGGGGGGGGGGGGGGGGTAACTATACTTGTTGCCGACTTAGTGGAAGGCCGGCTTCTTCTTTCTACCCGTCTTGAGAGTGTTTAGGAACCTTTACAAGTCCTCAAGTGACAATACGCTCTGCATGATTGCCACTTTGAGAATAAAGATAGCTACTAAAAAATATGTTTTTCACTATCTACAATCTACAATGAAACCATTAAGTCCATACCTATGAATGATTTTTTTTTTGTAGAGTATTATCCTTGTATTTGTTGCTGCTTCCGGTCTGTGGGAGAGACTGGCTATAGTGCTGTCTGTTTGTAAGTTAACAACACCTTTCAACGAATTGTTGGACGTAAAATTCGTTGACAATGACGGCAAACAAACTGCTCTATGGAATTGGAAACAAGTATAACTAAATTCTAGAATCGTAGGGCAATAACGAAACAGGATTTTTACCCTCCGCTGATATGGTTC
Source organism: Isoperla grammatica (assembly GCA_945910005.1). Classification (NCBI taxonomy): domain Eukaryota; kingdom Metazoa; phylum Arthropoda; class Insecta; order Plecoptera; family Perlodidae; genus Isoperla; species Isoperla grammatica. The sequence goes on along the minus strand of OX246737.1, from coordinate 112,337,578 downwards.
GTTAATGTTTGAACAGATTTATAATAAATTCTCCGTATTTTAGAAGAGAAAATATGTACCCTTCACAACTCATAGACCCAGTATTCTTGCATGCTAATTATCAATCTGTCATTTCGTTGCTTTACCATTCTGACAGTGACATAGTATTGGTGTTGATAATATTAATTACAACTTTACAGCAGTGAGTTGTAATTCAAATTCTTCGTCCAATCCTCTATTTTCCTGCATATGGCAATGTCAGCGCTACAACATGCGTTTAACTCTGTTCCACGGCTGTGGGGTAGGTTATGGCCACTGAATGTAGAGGCAAAAAAGAGGTGTCAGCGGGTAAAAACGAGAACTGAGCTGTTCCTGGCGGGAGCGGCAAGAAACACACAAACCCGCCCCGACAAACTCGTTCGCAAACCTCAGCACGCTTCATCGCTCGAGATATTGGTGTTCTAAAGTTTTTAATTAAGATACGGGTCTAAGGAAATGTTTAGAGTTGAGTCGAGACGAATTCAAGGAAACTCCCAATTCGTCATTTGTTTGTGTGTCTTGTTCGTCGTTTCAAAGGGATTACTGGAGGCGTTTTCCATCATCCCCGCACGCTGCGGTACAATCGCACACACAATAGAGCCAACCCGCAAGACTTTAATGAACATAATACGACCCTACTATTTAAATCATTAATTTTAGCGATGCTAGGAAGAGGAACGTTTCTCATAACGCAAGCTAGTCATGCGCACAAGTACGCTGCATTAGCGTCACCAAACTCGTTTTGTCAAGTAATGAACACAAAACGCATATATACAGCTCATACACTTACAGAGATGTTTTGTAATACTTATATTAATAGAATTGCTCCAACGTAAGTTTTGTTATGCTTAGGAAAAAGCTGAGTCCAATTTAGTACCAACATAATTGTCTACTTCTCTAGTTAAATCATCTACTTGAAACATGTCCCTATTAGAGATAATTGATGACCTTGTGTTGGTTATACCTGTAAATTTACAACACAGCTGACGAGACTAATGAGGCTTGCGTGCTCTACTTAGCAGAAGACTACCTTTACTAATGTACCGATAGAGGTGGCTCAGCGGTAAGACGCGTATTTTCTAATTCGGGAGGTGGCCGGTTCGATTCCGGCCACCGGCAGTCCTGACTGAAGGTTTTTTCCGAGGTTTTCCTCAGTCGTAAAAGCGAATGCTGGGATTGAGTCATACTAACAGCCCTCGGACAATCCTTCCCAACTATCCAAACACCCTAATAACCTAGTTAGTCACCTGAAGAGGGGCACATCAGGTAAAGCTGGTGTGCACCCTAGAACGGGTATTCCTACAAAAATTATTATTATTATTATTATTTACGAATGTGTGAAAAAACGTCGTTGAATCAGCGTGTATGAAAGGGGCGGTAAATACGGATCAGGAGGTCGGTATGTTGCTAATAACGTTTGGAAGAGTAAAAGTTCAATTTTGATTAGGCAGAAAAAGGCAAGTAAACCTTGCATTTACGTGTTACGTCGCTACATAAACATTGCGAGAGACGGATCTGTATAGAAGATGTAGATCTAGGGAGCGTCTTCAGTTTAGTTAGACGAATCTTATAAAGTTAATTGAAAACTTCCCTGTATAAACAATTAGCTGTATGACAAGCTCGTACAACGAGTTTCCTACTACCTCGATTCAATCAGTTCACCCTCCAATCAAAGGAACACAACTCGTAGGGAATTAATGTTGACTTTGGTTCGATGTTTAACTTGTCAAATACTCAACTTAAAATACAGAAAACGAAAAGATCAAAAACACGTACCATTCTCAATGCTTCTGAACGATGTACTAGATTTAAATCTGATGGAGTGCGGATGATTAAATATGCAACAATGTGTTTATTTAAGGTTTCTCAGAATGGTCATTTCTAGCGTTTTGGTATTTGGCGTCGCCGTCTGTAATCAATGTTTGAAACATTTTGCATAGTACCTAAGGATACCTAAGGTTGAAGAGGCTCCCAAATGGCTACATTCAAAAACAATATCACACATTATCTAGGAAAATTAATTACAGTTATTAAGCGTTAATTATTTTTACCAAAAAGAAAATGCATTTTTTATGATTACAAAAATTATTTTCCAAGTATTTATTCAAATAATACACGTATAAACCTTTATTTATATTTCAACTAAAATCATGCAAAGTGTCGGATATGAAACATTCGTCCTGATAGCAGAAAACACTTGTTTCTCGTCATATGAAGCCAGACAACGATAGTTTTTGCTATTTCATAATGAATCGCCGTAGGAATCATAAATACAAGTTCAGTGTTAAAACTATTATACTCTCTACTCTTTGAGCAAATATCTCCGTTTCACAGACAGAGCATTAATAGCTTGATGCCTATTAAGGTCAGCAGAATTATTCTCTTTGAATGTCAGAATGGTTATACAGCATAAAAACTCGTACTTATAAAACACGAAATAAATAACACACTAATGTACGCAGTTGAAACCAACAAGCAAGTTGTAAAGCATAATTTAGACACCGGAAATAATATACTGTACACATGAAACATTCCATTGGACATAAGATTAAACAACCGACAAAGGAACATTAAAATGAATATATTAATGGGGTATATTTCCAAGGAGGTGATGTTACACTATATAAAACCTCCTTGTATATTTCCCCCTTAAACATCCAATCTGCAGCTTTGACGAGTTGATGTTCTTGAGGGATTAGGAGTTGGGCATGATGTTGACTTTCCCGGTAGGATAACCTATTTCTGCCGGTGTATTGGAATATCTTTACGCATAGCCCATCATTACTCGCGCTCACTCAAGCAGCCGTTACACGTTGCGAACAAAGAAAAGGTTAAGCTACGTTATACTAAGGTAATATTGGGTTAGGTTAGGTTAGGTTAGGTTAGGTTAGGTTAGGTTAGGTTCGGTTAGGTTAGGATAAGTTAGGTTACGTTTTAAGGTTATTTTGAGACCACACGTTTTCTTCTGAAGTTCGCTTCGCAACGTGTAACGCAATCTGAGTAATACTATTCCAAGGGTATAGATATTCTGTTACACCGGTTCAAATTGCTTTCAAATGCTTAAAGTTGTTCAAAATGGCATCCCCTAGATAATGTAGTGGCCTTTCTTGTAAATGCTCCTCTGTTCCAATTAAATAAATACTTCCGTTATTCAAGTTAACTCATTTAATTGTGAAATATGTGTAGCAACAACACATTACAAAAGTTAATCTGAATTAAAATAATCTGAAAAACGGAAATATTTATATGGAACAATGAAACAATGACAATAGAAAGAACAGTAAATACTCCAGGTAGGTGATGACCTAGTTTGGTTTCTTTGTTTACCATTTTAAAGCATTGCCCGTCGTGTGTGGTCTTAAATGTGGTCTTCAATGTGGTCTTAAATGTGGTCTTAAATGTGCATTTAAATAGATAGAAATCGGGAGTGCCTCAGGATAGGCCGACAAGTAGCAAGTCAACACAAAAATTCACTTCACTTCTTAAAAGTGAGATGAGTATAACTGTACGCATGTTTGTCTGCCAACAGAACCGCAACGGGAGCCTCCAGTGATCAGTGTGCTACAACCCCAGTACGAGGTGGGGGAGCTTCTCAGCGTCAACTGTACCTCCAGCCCCTCCCGACCAGCGGCGCATGTCACGTGGCTCATCAACGACAAGCCGGTAAGTACGCCACTGTCTTGTGCTAGCCCATTGTCACTGGGAGCTTTGCATTGTGCGCCTGCGCCACAATAATAAAACTCAAAGAGTTGCGGGTTAGTCCGCCACGTCCTACCCTCATATTAAACAGACGTTTCGGGAACCTTTTGGTCCCTATCCTCATGACGACGAACTCCAACTGAATTGATCAGTTGGAGTTCCAACTGAGTTGATCATTTTTAGTTCGGCGCCCTGAGGATAGAGACCACAAGGTTCCTGAAACGTTGGCACAATGTGGAGGTAGGACGTGGCGGACTAGTCTGCAACTATTTTTTATTTTATTAACATAAATCCTGGCCACGAAAGTATAAAAGTGTTTAAATATATATATATTAGGGCCAATTAGGGACCCGAGCGGTCTTCAAACGCGTCAACATGGTTTGAGGTGTGTGTGACTGACGTAGCGGAATAACCCGAAACGTGTTTAATTTGATTAACATATGTATTAACACATATGGAAATTGGTATCGCAAACAAGTATTTTATTTGAAAAGCTATACAGACAAGATTAATTAAAATAAAATAACCGCAAAAAACAGAGATACGCGCTGATTAAATAAAAATGATTGAATAACAGATATTTTTCATACATAATTTTACACTTTTATGCTAGAATATAGTCAATTATATGAGTCTGAAATTTATTTATTTATTTAATGTCTATCCTTATCAGGTATAAAAACTGATTGTCTAAGGAGGACAATAAATAGAACTAAGCTATGCAAACAATTAATAATAATGACATCATAAATGGCAATAATAACAAAACAAAACCAACTACTGTACTATAAAAAAGTCAAAAATCAAAATGAATATAGAAATTAAAATCAAATCAGGTAAAGATGCATTATACTAAATAATAAACATAAATATGAAGGAACATGAAGGAGAAAATGTAATAACTTCTATAATAAATTAATTATGACCAATTTTTATATCTGACAATCGTGAAGGACTCTATTTCAGTATTTTACCTTCGACTCTGCACACGGGACGTATACGTCTGCTATTCATTATATTATACCTCGCTTATCATCCCGACTAGTCTCTGATTATTAAACTACGAGGTTAGATGTTGTGAAAGTCAACGTGGAGTTATAAACAGTCCAAGTTTTATCCACGATTGTATTTACAAGTTGTTTTAGCTGCTTCCGAAATTATATCAAAACCGAATGTGCAAATTAGAATCTCGTCGGAAGAGAAAACACATTTTTCTTTCGAAATGTTTGTTTGCTGTTATTAAATAATCCCACCGGTCATTTTATAAATACAGAGTTAAACAACTTATTAAGAACTCTTTTTAAATGAATTTGTTACAAGCTGGTCTTAATTTAATTTATAAAAACGCTGTTCTAAATGTGCATATGTTTCAAACAAGATGTTTCAGCAGCAATATTAAGTGCAGAAAAGTTTTTAGAGATAATAATGTGTCTAACCCTTGATTTAAATATTTAGTCAGTGGTAGGCCTACATTGGAAAACTGTTGTACTAAATTTCGATAGTGAGATCGCACGCACCATCAAAGAACATTGGGGGTTTACACTTCACTTTTTTTCGTTAACTGACGTCGCTCGAGTTTGTATCTGTAATAGATTATAGATGATCCTATCGTTTAAATACTTATGTCACCGAAATTGTGATGCATACGGAATATCGATAACTTTTTACAGCCACATATGATCAAAATGAATAACCAAATAAATAACTAAGAAATGGCCAAATACTGACTCCTATAGTAAGCCACAGTTACATCTTCAGTATAAAAATTGATAATATTAACTGTGTCATACCATAACAAAAGAACAGTTCAGATGTAATATATTTCAACCAAATATACGTCATAAGCTTACAGACCAAGTTGCACGCACTTCTCACAATAAGTTATACATCTTGAATACTTACTGTAAAACACAAATATTAACATCCAAGCTTGGTATGAACTAATTATTATACAACTTGGCTTTCATTTTGTTTAATAATCACACGCAAGGAACTAATTTCAATATAATTGTTTCATCAATAATCCTGTTGTTTCGTTGCAATGGTGGAGGTGCCGAGTATTTGATATTTGACCTTGTACTACGTAAGGTTTAAAAATAAATAGCCTGTAAGAGTCAGAGCTCAAAATGCGTGAGAATTCAAGGTTTGATTAATGTTTGTATATTTAAAACAAATCAAATCACAATTCTGATTCGATACCCCAAGCTAGATATTACCAGGGTCACAGATAACGACAAAAATGTATGTAAAACTCCTTACATTTACGTGATTTACGTAGGTTTAATCCGATATTTTACATTTAATTGTATTATAGGAATTAATTCAAACGTAAATAACTGTGCATCTCTTTTTTCCGTTATCTCTAGATGATAATATAATATAGCAGGTCGTATTTACCCACAATTTCGATTGAACAAATTCGTTATTGTTTGAAATGGATATTGTAATATTAAATACTATTATGATTCTACTAGCATTGTTTTGACTGAAAAGACGATACATGCAGTTACCTTCATGATCGTTAGCATAGCATACCAGAGAGAAACTAACAAAGATAACGACACTTTGCCTCTCTTGATGATGCTAATTACTTGCTGCTAATTGCTAATTACCATTTAGACGAAATTCCGAAGCACCGTGAGTTTGTTTGGTGAGGCTTTATTGTCTATTACGGTGTTCCCAATATGGTGGCTTAAGCCTAATTTTCTATCGGCATTTAATACTGTATAACGACACAGGTGAAAATAGTCTCCAGTGTATTTTGAATTAACAATAAAACATCAGCTATAACAAAAGAAAATAAAATAAAACAGACCCGACTATTTTCTTCAGTTGGATTTATTGGTCGAAGTTAGGAAGTTTCTCGATTTTGAGTGAGAAATAATTATACATTATTTTTAAGTTTAAAAACAAAATGGTGTCCTTGGAATAACATCAGGTGAATACTGACACGTGTCTTGTGTGGCTATTACCCAATCCGCAATGGTTCACAAAATAATGCGCCTGGTGAAATTCAGATAGCGATCCTTTGCATAACCCGGCACCTCCACCAAATGTACATCTAGTATATTTGCAATATGTTTATGATATTTTTGTAACAACTGTCTACATAAAACCATTTTATTAATATCGTTATTTTATAATCGAAAATATGTGAGCTAGTTCGCACCTTCCATTTTAATTTTATACAAACCTAACAAAGTAGCAACGGTACTCAAAACATGAATTATACAGTCGTTAAAAACTGGAACTTAAAGTAAGTACAAACACCAAAACACCTCTTGTAAATTGTCCTGATTATTTTCCCTTGTAAAGTTGCTTTCGTACAAACTCCCCATGTTTTGAGTGATGTACCCCGTGTAAATGAGATAACATCCTTATAAATGTAGCTCTCGTGGTTATACGTTTCGAGCGCGACCATCAACATTTCCATGTTTAATTAAAGGGCCTAAACAAACCTCACGATTTACGGTCGCTTTCTCCCACCAGCAACAAACATTACTCGTAAACAACCGCGGTCTGGTTCCAACAAGTAAATATTAAACGATCAATATTACTTAGTTTTTAATACACCACATTACTTTCCTTCTCCGAGAAAACATTATGAGAAGACGGATAGGTGGAATGTAAGCAAAGCGTTCAATTAATTCAGAATATTCACTCATTTTTAACCCAAGGAATTCACTATCCCGAACCAAATCCAGCTTTATAGCCCATCCTTTAACGCTGCGTGTCTGTCAGTTTATGAACATACCACAGAAGGAAACTCATTAATAAAGACAAGTTGTTCATAAATATCTACCCCAGCTCACAACAACAAAGGGTTCCTTTACACAGTCGGGCCTGGATTCACAAAGACGCCTAACTCAAAGGTTGTTTTAGTGAAGCAAATCGTTTTGGAAGGTGAAAGTTTCTATTCAACACTGTTTTGAAATATATTGTTATAAATCTTAGTGTTATCAATCATCACTGGATCTTACTACACATTCATAAACCAATTATCGCACGTTTTTTTGTTTATATTTTTCTAATTTGATGTTTACAAGTTTGCAGAACGACTTGGCCATGATTTGTATAATTAAGATTTGCTAAGAAAGACATAACTAGGCATCTTTGTGAATCCAGGGCCAGTTTTATTTACACAATACGATCTCGTACAGTATATTGAATATCAGTCATGGTGAGAAGATAATTACTACATTAAACTGTTTTATAAAACGACAAATGAAATTCAAGAAAATGTAATCATTTTTGTGTAGACATAACAAGCTATATTATATTGAACCCTATGTTTACGTTTTGAGTTCTGCGTTTAACGGTTAAACCACTAAGATATAAATTGTAGGAAATCGTTTTGTAACTATAACGCCACACAACAAGAAACTAACCCTTCCAGAGGAAAATATTGTTGATGCTACGCCACACTATTGCGAATAGTTAAGTTTTCACCGTACTAAGTCGTTCCATTGATCAAACTACCAGTTTTAAGCAATGATTTTAATATTTGTTTAAAATCACAAATAATTATTTCTTTGACAATTATTATGTTAAATTACTATAAAATGTAAAATATATTCAGTAATCAAGTAAAAATACTATTTTAAAATCCAGTATTTACACAAAAATGCAGTTATTTATAATGGCATGATTCTAGACACTAGTTTGACTGCAGAATAGCCAATCCCTAAAAACGAAATTAGTTCATCAAAACTCCAAATAGTAGTCAACTTCTTATCTAGCTTTTGGCTTTAATTACACCACAACACATTCACAAATTATAGACTTTATAATGGGTACAAATCTTAATTGATTTACAAAGCCAAGGAAACAAAAAACTCGTTTTTAATATTCATCGACAAAGTATTGCCAACCTTCAATATATTTGGCAACGCTGCAAAGACATTGTTATTGTCAGATCGTGAAAATGGCGTCGAAAAAATACGGAATACGAAGCGGAGGACGTTTTATTACGATAAAAGAAAATGATAGGATTGTATATTTTGTATCGTATCATGTTGTTTGTGCAATTGTTTACCTGACGAAGTGATCTCAAGTAACTTAAGTCCATCTAGGACATGTGAAGGCATGCAATGGATGTAAATTATTTCAAATGCGTGTAGGGGGGCTACATAAATGGTAGGCCTAGGCCTTGCACATGTCAAATGATCACAAAACGTCCTTGAGTGGCCTTAGGGCTTGGCATATTTTCTTTCATATTATACAGATGCCTCCTGGCATACTATACTTAGCATATCTACATTGGGGAAAATGTTTGCGTTTACGGACGTACAATACATGAATTTCATTTCGGATCAGGCAATATAGGCCTAGGCCTAAGTCTAAATAAAGGTGGCCTAGGCTAGGCCTCACGTACCGTATTCAGATATATTCCCGTTTCTAACTGTGCCTTCAATTTGAATTGAGTGCATTATTTGTATGACGCAAAATGTTAATTGGAAATAAGCGACAATAAATGTAAATAAGAAAGCGTCCAGTCACGTCGCATCGTGGAAATGTGACAGCCAGCTCATGTTTTGACGTGAGGCGGACGCGGGCTCAAAGAGAAATGACGTCATCGCACGCAGTGCTGCCATAGTTTCACGGCTCGCCCGATTTCCCATCAAATGTTCTTGTAGTGAAGCCAATATTGACCGAAAACGAGTCGAGAGATTATATTCATACATACATATTTAGAATTGTCGTTCAATTATCTTCAAATTGAGTATAAAATAAAGAAAATGACAAATGTTTAGTATCTACTTAGTCGATGCTTTATATTCGAAAGTGTATGATTTTTGACCGTTTCAATGGTAGGGGATAGGGAAATCGACGGATTTCAAATATTTATATTAAAAAAAGTAGTCGATGAAACTACTTTATTTTTCGCTAATATTAAACATGATATTTAAGTGTATATTCAACATGATTTGTAGCACAATGACAAATAGTTGGATAAACAGTGGATCGACTTTAAGAGGAATCGGGCCCAGCTGCAAAAAGAAGTGAGATTACGTGATCCCTAAAATGAGACACCTCGTTGAATATTGAACGTGCACACAGTAGTTATAGGCGGCTATAAGCACGTGAGACCCACAGCCGACCATTCTTCCACGCATTGTCCGTTACCGTTTATCAGGCGCTGAAGGTTGGGGGTGGGGGGAGGAAGGTGGGGGGAGAAAAACAATCGAGTTACGTCATTTTCCGTGGCTTCACACAATAAAGGCCCCTAGGGAGCCCCAAAGTTAAACGTGAGCGTCTCAAAGGACGCCGGGAAATTTCGTTTCCGGGATTTATCGGACGTCAACGGTTTCTGGCGGTCCGGCCTTCAATTAGAATTCCTGGCCATCCTCTCTCCACTTCCTAACACTTAAAAATAGGTTGAATAGGAAGGATTTTAACTATTGTTTTCAGTTGAGCTACATTAAATTTTGCAATGTATATAAAAAGTTAGAAACGCGCAGAAAATCATCCGAAAGTTAATTAAACAAAATATATGAATCATGAATCACTACAAAATATTATGCGCCCACACACAAGCCTCGCTCATGTGGGCATTCACCTTCATATATAACCAATGTTTTATTTTTTCCTATGCAATGTACTTTGTATAAGTTGAAGATGAATAAAGCGTGCTAAATCTGAAATCTGATATGAATCCTGAAATACGAGTATATGAATCCTGAAATTGCGTTGTGCAATTGTATGAAAAACACCGGACATGTTTCGCTCTGAAAGTTGTATTCATTGTGTGTTGTTATGATTGAGTTGGTTCACGTCGCGTCGTCACTGAGGAAACTCACCCCAATTCAAGGACGAAGCTGCTGCTGACTGACATGACGGGCGAAAAGTAACTAATTCATTACTCTCTCTGGTGGAGCGACCAAAAACAATGATTAAACATTTATCTCGGAGTTGTGCTCAACGGATGATGAAGCGCTGAAATATTTATATTTACAACGTTTCCAAAGCTTGATGGAATCAAAGCTTGTATCCTGGTGTTTGTTGTCAACAGTTTGTAAGGGGAGGTGTAGGATAAGGATTGAAAACATCAATGTTTGTTTGGTCTTGGTGCATGAGAGCAAGGTGATTGAATACGTGGATGGTTGTAGATTACCTCAATACCACCAACCACGTTAACCGTGACGGCAAGAAAGGACCTGGCTAAATAATATAGCGATAGAACTTTTTTCAAAGTAAATTTGAATAAAGTTGGAAATGTACATTTGAACTGTTTGAACATGATTTTGAAAATATAATTAATACATATCATTATTATTTTTCTAATATTGTTATAATTATATTATTCAAGAGAAAATATGTTCACTGCAGTTTATTTGAACATACCACTATGGAATAAAGTTAACATTAATTCTTATTTTAACTGGTATAGAAAACAACGGAAATTTTATTTTTTCCCTTTCTTGTAAAAATACCTGATAAAAAGGCCAAAATTTTCCTCTAACACAACCGTTTACTTTATGATGCATTTCATCATTTTTTGCCTAAGAAGAAAATCATTAACTTAATTTCCAATTTTATGCAGTAAATATTATCTTTTACCAGTAATATATGAATAGAAAAATATGAACGAAGATACGAATGAAAGAATGCATAAAAGGAGTGAGTGTGAGATAGAAGTACGAGCAATGGTGCTGCGAGCTATGGTGCTGCGAGCAATGGTGCTGCGAGCACGAGCAATGGTGCTGCGAGCACGAGCAATGGTGCTGCGAGCACGAGCCATGGTGCTGCGAGCACGAGCAATGCGCTGCGAGCACGAGCAATGGCGCTGCGAGCACGAGCAATGGTGCTGCGAGCAGGAGCAATGGTGCTGCGAGCACGAGCAATGGTGCTGCGAGCACGAGCAATGGTGCTGCGAGCACGAGCAATGGTGCTGCGAGCACGAGCCATGGTGCTGCGAGCACGAGCAATGGTGCTGCGAGCACGAGCAATGGCGCTGCGAGCACGAGCAATGGTGCTGCGAGCACGAGCCATGGTGCTGCGAGCACGAGCCATGGCGCTGCGAGCACGAGCAATGGTGCTGCGAGCACGAGCAATGGTGCTGCGAGCACGAGCAATGGCGCTGCGAGCACGAGCAATGGTGCTGCGAGCACGAGCCATGGTGCTGCGAGCACGAGCCATGGCGCTGCGAGCACGAGCAATGGTGCTGCGAGCACGAGCAATGGTGCTGCGAGCACGAGCAATGGTGCTGCGAGCACGAGCAATGGTGCTGCGAGCACGAGCAATGGTGCTGCGAGCACGAGCCATGGTGCTGCGAGCACGAGCAATGCGCTGCGAGCACGAGCAATGGTGCTGCGAGCACGAGCAATGGTGCTGCGAGCACGAGCAATGGTGCTGCGAGCACGAGCAATGGTGCTGCGAGCACGAGCAATGGTGCTGCGAGCACGAGCAATGGTGCTGCGAGCACGAGCAATGGTGCTGCGAGCACGAGCAATGGTGCTGCGAGCACGAGCAATGGTGCTGCGAGCACGAGCCATGGTGCTGCGAGCACGAGCAATGCGCTGCGAGCACGAGCAATGGTGCTGCGAGCACGAGCAATGGTGCTGCGAGCACGAGCAATGGTGCTGCGAGCACGAGCAATGGTGCTGCGAGCACGAGCAATGGTGCTGCGAGCACGAGCAATGGTGCTGCGAGCACGAGCAATGGTGCTGCGAGCACGAGCAATGGTGCTGCGAGCACGAGCAATGGTGCTGCGAGCAGGAGCAATGGTGCTGCGAGCACGAGCAATGGCGCTGCGAGCACGAGCAATGGCGCTGCGAGCACGAGCAATGGTGCTGCGAGCACGAGCCATGGTGCTGCGAGCACGAGCAATGGTGCTGCGAGCACGAGCAATGGTGCTGCGAGCACGAGCAATGGCGCTGCGAACACGAGCAATGGCGCTGCGAGCACGAGCAATGCGCTGCGAGCACGAGCAATGGTGCTGCGAGCACGAGCAATGGCGCTGCGAGAACGAGCAATGGTGCTGCGAGCACGAGCCATGGTGCTGCGAGCACGAGCAATGCGCTGCGAGCACGAGCAATGGCGCTGCGAGCACGAGCCATGGTGCTGCGAGCACGAGCAATGGCGCTGCGAGCACGAGCAATGCGCTGCGAGCACGAGCAATGGTGCTGCGAGCACGAGCCATGGTGCTGCGAGCACGAGCAATGGCGCTGCGAGCACGAGCAATGGTGCTGCGAGCACGAGCAATGCGCTGCGAGCACGAGCAATGGCGCTGCGAGCACGAGCAATGGTGCTGCGAGCACGAGCAATGCGCTGCGAGCACGAGCAATGGTGCTGCGAGCACGAGCAATGGTGCTGCGAGCACGAGCAATGGTGCTGCGAGCACGAGCCATGGTGCCACGAGCAATGGTGCTGCGAGCACGAGCAATGGTGCTGCGAGCACGAGCCATGGTGCCACGAGCAATGCGCTGCGAGCACGAGCAATGGTGCTGCGAGCACGAGCAATGGTGCTGTGAGCACGAGCCATGGTGCCACGAGCAATGGTGCTGCGAGCACGAGCAATGGTGCTGCGAGCACGAGCCATGGTGCTGCGAGCACGAGCAATGGTGCTGCGAGCACGAGCAATGGTGCTGCGAGCACGAGCAATGGTGCTGCGAGCACGAGCAATGGTGCTGCGAGCACGAGCAATGGTGCTGCGAGCACGAGCCATGGTGCCACGAGCAATGGTGCTGCGAGCACGAGCAATGGTGCTGCGAGCACGAGCCATGGTGCTGCGAGCACGAGCCATGGTGCTGCGAGCACGAGCAATGGTGCTGCGAGCACGAGCAATGGCGCTGCGAGCACGAGCAATGGTGCTGCGAGCACGAGCAATGGTGCTGCGAGCACGAGCAATGGTGCTGCGAGCACGAGCAATGGTGCTGCGAGCACGAGCAATGGTGCTGCGAGCACGAGCAATGGCGCTGCGAGCACGAGCAATGGTGCTGCCAGCACGAGCAATGGCGCTGCGAGCACGAGCCATGGTGCTGCGAGCACGAGCCATGGTGCTGCGAGCACGAGCCATGGTGCTGCGAGCACGAGCAATGGTGCTGCGAGCACGAGCAATGGTGCTGCGAGCACGAGCAATGGTGCTGCGAGCACGAGCCATGGTGCTGCGAGCACGAGCAATGCGCTGCGAGCACGAGCAAAGGTGCTGCGAGCACGAGCAATGGTGCTGCGAGCACGAGCCATGGTGCCACGAGCAATGGCGCTGCGAGCACGAGCAATGGCGCTGCGAGCACGAGCAATGGTGCTGCGAGCACGAGCCATGGTGCTGCGAGCACGAGCCATGGTGCCACGAGCCATGGCGCTGCGAGCACGAGCCATGGTGCTGCGAGCACGAGCCATGGTGCTGCGTGCACGAGCAATGGTGCTGCGAGCACGAGCCATGGTGCTGCGAGCACGAGCAATGCGCTGCGAGCACGAGCAATGGTGCTGCGAGCACGAGCAATGGTGCTGCGAGCAATGGAGCTGCGAGCACGAGCCATGGTGCTGCGAGCACGAGCCATGGCGCTGCGAGCACGAGCCATGGTGCTGCGAGCACGAGCCATGGTGCTGCGAGCACGAGCCATGGTGCTGCGAGCACGAGCCATGGTGCTGCGAGCACGAGCAATGGTGCTGCGAGCACGAGCAATGGTGCTGCGAGCACGAGCAATGGCGCTGCGAGCACGAGCAATGGTGCTGCGAGCACGAGCAATGGCGCTGCGAGCACGAGCAATGGTGCTGCGAGCACGAGCAATGGTGCTGCGAGCACGAGCAATGGTGCTGCGAGCACGAGCAATGGCGCTGCGAGCACGAGCAATGGTGCTGCGAGCACGAGCAATGGCGCTGCGAGCACGAGCAATGGTGCTGCGAGCACGAGCCATGGTGCTGCGAGCACGAGCCATGGTGCTGCGAGCACGAGCCATGGCGCTGCGAGCAATGGTGCTGCGAGCAGGAGCAATGGTGCTGCGAGCAGGAGCAATGGTGCTGCGAGCAGGAGCAATGGTGCTGCGAGCAGGAGCAATGGTGCTGCGAGCACGAGCCATGGCGCTGCGAGCACGAGCCATGGTGCTGCGAGCACGAGCCATGGCGCTGCGAGCACGAGCCATGGTGCTGCGAGCACGAGCCATGGTGCTGCGAGCACGAGCCATGGCGCTGCGAGCACGAGCCATGGTGCTGCGAGCACGAGCCATGGTGCTGCGAGCACGAGCCATGGTGCTGCGAGCACGAGCCATGGCGCTGCGAGCACGAGCAATGGTGCTGCGAGCACGAGCCATGGTGCTGCGAGCACGAGCCATGGCGCTGTGAGCACGAGCCATGGCGCTGCGAGCACGAGCAATGGTGCTGCGAGCACGAGCAATGGTGCTGCGAGCATAGCCATGGTGCTGCGAGCACGAGCCATGGTGCTGCGAGCACGAGCAATGCGCTGCGAGCACGAGCAATGGTGCTGCGAGCACGAGCCATGGTGCCACGAGCAATGCGCTGCGAGCACGAGCAATGGTGCTGCGAGCACGAGCAATGGTGCTGCGAGCACGAGCAATGGCGCTGCGAGCACGAGCAATGGCGCTGCGAGCACGAGCAATGGTGCTGCGAGCACGAGCAATGGCGCTGCGAGCACGAGCAATGGTGCTGCGAGCACGAGCAATGGCGCTGCGAGCAGGAGCAATGGTGCTGCGAGCACGAAAATGGTGCTGCGAGCACGAGCAATGGCGCTGCGAGCAGGAGCAATGGCGCTGCGAGCACGAGCAATGGTGCTGCGAGCACGAGCAATGGTGCTGCGAGCACGAGCAATGGCGCTGCGAGCACGAGCAATGGAGCTGCGAGCACGATCAATGGTGCTGCGAGCACGAGCAATGGCGCTGCGAGCACGAGCAATGGCGCTGCGAGCACGAGCAATGGTGCTGCGAGCACGAGCAATGGCGCTGCGAGCACGAGCAATGGTGCTGCGAGCACGAGCAATGGCGCTGCGAGCACGAGCAATGGCGCTGCGTGCACGAGCCATGGCGCTGCGAGCACGAGCCATGGTGCTGCGTGCACGAGCAATGGTGCTGCGAGCACGAGCAATGGTGCTGCGAGCACGAGCAATGGCGCTGCGAGCACGAGCAATGGAGCTGCGAGCACGAGCAATGGTGCTGCGAGCACGAGCAATGGTGCTGCGAGCACGAGCAATGGCGCTGCGAGCAGGAGCAATGGCGCTGCGAGCACGAGCAATGGTGCTGCGAGCACGAGCAATGGTGCTGCGAGCACGAGCAATGGCGCTGCGAGCACGAGCAATGGTGCTGCGAGCACGAGCAATGGTGCTGCGAGCACGAGCAATGGCGCTGCGAGCAGGAGCAATGGCGCTGCGAGCACGAGCAATGGTGCTGCGAGCACGAGCAATGGCGCTGCGAGCACGAGCAATGGCGCTGCGAGCACGAGCAATGGTGCTGCGAGCACGAGCAATGGTGCTGCGAGCACGAGCAATGGTGCTGCGAGCACGAGCAATGGCGCTGCGAGCACGAGCAATGGTGCTGCGAGCACGAGCAATGGTGCTGCGAGCACGAGCAATGGTGCTGCGAGCACGAGCAATGGTGCTGCGAGCACGAGCAATGGCGCTGCGAGCACGAGCAATGGCGCTGCGAGCACGAGCAATGGTGCCACGAGCAATGCGCTGCGAGCACGAGCAATGGTGCTGCGAGCACGAGCAATGGTGCTGCGAGCACGAGCAATGGCGCTGCGAGCACGAGCAATGGAGCTGCGAGCACGAGCAATGGCGCTGCGAGCACGATCAATGGTGCTGCGAGCACGAGCAATGGTGCTGCGAGCACGAGCAATGGTGCTGCGAGCACGAGCAATGGTGCTGCGAGCACGAGCAATGCGCTGCGAGCACGAGCTATGGTGCTGCGAGCACGAGCCATGGTGCCACGAGCAATGGCGCTGCGAGCACGAGCAATGGTGCTGCGAGCACGAGCAATGGTGCTGCGAGCACGAGCAATGCGCTGCGAGCACGAGCAATGGTGCTGCGAGCACGAGCCATGGTGCCACGAGCAATGGCGCTGCGAGCACGAGCAATGGCGCTGCGAGCACGATCAATGGTGCTGCGAGCAAGAGCAATGGTGCTGCGAGCACGAGCAATGGTGCTGCGAGCACGAGCCATGGTGCCACGAGCAATGGTGCTGCGAGCACGATCAATGGTGCTGCGAGCACGAGCAATGGTGCTGCGAGCACGATCAATGGTGCTGCGAGCACGAGCAATGGTGCTGCGAGCACGAGCAATGGCGCTGCGAGCACGAGCAATGGTGCTGCGAGCAAGAGCAATGGAGCTGCGAGCACGAGCCATGGTGCTGCGAGCACGATCAATGGCGCTGCGAGCACGAGCAATGGTGCTGCGAGCACGATCAATGGTGCTGCGAGCACGAGCAATGGCGCTGCGAGCACGAGCAATGGCGCTGCGAGCACGAGCGATGGTGCTGCGAGCACGAGCAATGGTGCTGCGAGCACGAGCAATGGCGCTGCGAGCACGAGCAATGGCGCTGCGAGCACGAGCGATGGTGCTGCGAGCACGAGCAATGGTGCTGCGAGCACGAGCAATGGCGCTGCGAGCACGAGCAATGGCGCTGCGAGCACGAGCAATGGTGCTGCGAGCACGAGCAATGGTGCTGCGAGCAGGAGCAATGGTGCTGCGAGCAGGAGCAATGGTGCTGCGAGCAGGAGCAATGGTGCTGCGAGCACGAGCAATGCGCTGCGAGCACGAGCAATGGTGCTGCGAGCACGAGCAATGGAGCTGCGAGCACGAGCAATGGTGCTGCGAGCACGAGCAATGGCGCTGCGAGCACGAGCAATGCGCTGCGAGCACGAGCGATGGTGCTGCGAGCACGAGCAATGGAGCTGCGAGCACGAGCAATGGCGCTGCGAGCACGAGCAATGGCGCTGCGAGCACGAGCAATGGTGCTGCGAGCACGAGCAATGGTGCTGCGAGCACGAGCAATGCGCTGCGAGCACGAGCGATGGTGCTGCGAGCACGAGCAATGGAGCTTCGAGCACGAGCAATGGCGCTGCGAGCACGAGCAATGGCGCTGCGAGCACGAGCAATGGTGCTGCGAGCACGAGCAATGGAGCTGCGAGCACGAGCAATGGCGCTGCGAGCACGAGCAATGGTGCTGCGAGCACGAGCAATGGTGCTGCGAGCACGAGCAATGCGCTGCGAGCACGAGCAATGGTGCTGCGAGCACGAGCAATGCGCTGCGAGCACGAGCGATGGTGCTGCGAGCACGAGCAATGGAGCTGCGAGCACGAGCAATGGCGCTGCGAGCACGAGCAATGGTGCTGCGAGCACGAGCAATGGCGCTGCGAGCACGAGCAATGGAGCTGTGAGCACGAGCAATGGCGCTGCGAGCACGATCAATGGTGCTGCGAGCACGAGCAATGCGCTGCGAGCACGAGCGATGGTGCTGCGAGCACGAGCAATGGAGCTGCGAGCACGAGCAATGGCGCTGCGAGCACGAGCAATGGTGCTGCGAGCAGGAGCAATGGCGCTGCGAGCACGAGCAATGGTGCTGCGAGCACGAGCAATGGTGCTGCGAGCACGAGCAATGGCGCTGCGAGCACGAGCAATGGCGCTGCGAGCACGAGCAATGGTGCTGCGAGCACGAGCAATGGTGCTGCGAGCACGAGCAATGGTGCCACGAGCAATGGCGCTGTGAGCACGAGCAATGGTGCTGCGAGCACGAGCAATGGAGCTGCGAGCACGAGCAATGGCGCTGCGAGCACGAGCAATGGAGCTGCGAGCACGAGCAATGGAGCTGCGAGCACGAGCAATGGAGCTGCGAGCACGAGCAATGGTGCTGCGAGCACGAGCAATGCGCTGCGAGCACGAGCGATGGTGCTGCGAGCACGAGCAATGGAGCTGCGAGCACGAGCAATGGCGCTGCGAGCACGAGCAATGGTGCTGCGAGCAGGAGCAATGGCGCTGCGAGCACGAGCAATGGTGCTGCGAGCACGAGCAATGGTGCTGCGAGCACGAGCAATGGCGCTGCGAGCACGAGCAATGGCGCTGCGAGCACGAGCAATGGTGCTGCGAGCACGAGCAATGGTGCTGCGAGCACGAGCAATGGTGCCACGAGCAATGGCGCTGTGAGCACGAGCAATGGTGCTGCGAGCACGAGCAATGGAGCTGCGAGCACGAGCAATGGCGCTGCGAGCACGAGCAATGGTGCTGCGAGCACGAGCAATGGAGCTGCGAGCACGAGCAATGGCGCTGCGAGCACGAGCAATGGTGCTGCGAGCACGAGCAATGCGCTGCGAGCACGAGCAATGGTGCTGCGAGCACGAGCAATGGCGCTGCGAGCACGAGCAATGGTGCTGCGAGCACGAGCAATGGTGCTGCGAGCACGAGCAATGGTGCTGCGAGCACGAGCCATGGTGCTGCGATCACGAGCAATGGTGCTGCGAGCACGAGCAATGGCGCTGCGAGCAGGAGCAATGGTGCTGCGAGCACGAGCAATGCGCTGCGAGCACGAGCAATGGTGCTGCGAGCACGAGCCATGGTGCTGCGAGCACGAGCCATGGTGCTGCGAGCACGAGCAATGGTGCTGCGAGCACGAGCAATGGTGCTGCGAGCACGAGCAATGGCGCTGCGAGCAGGAGCAATGGTGCTGCGAGCAATGGCGCTGTGAGCACGAGCAATGGTGCTGCGAGCACGAGCAATGGCGCTGCGAGCACGATCAATGGTGCTGCGAGCACGAGCAATGGTGCTGCGAGCACGAGCAATGGTGCTGCGAGCAATGGCGCTGCGAGCACGAGCAATGGTGCTGCGAGCACGAGCCATGGTGCTGCGAGCACGAGCAATGGTGCTGCGAGCACGAGCAATGGCGCTGCGAGCAGGAGCAATGGTGCTGCGAGCAATGGCGCTGTGAGCACGAGCAATGGTGCTGCGAGCACGAGCAATGGCGCTGCGAGCACGAGCAATGGCGCTGCGAGCACGATCAATGGTGCTGCGAGCAATGGTGCTGCGAGCACGAGCAATGGTGCTGCGAGCACGAGCAATGGTGCTGCGAGCACGAGCAATGGCGCTGCGAGCACGATCAATGGTGCTGCGAGCAATGGTGCTGCGAGCACGAGCAATGGTGCTGCGAGCACGATCAATGGTGCTGCGAGCACGAGCCATGGAGCTGCGAGCAGGAGCAATGGTGCTGCGAGCACGAGCAATGGTGCTGCGAGCACGATCAATGGTGCTGCGAGCAATGGCGCTGCGAGCACGAGCCATGGTGCTGCGAGCACGAGCCATGGCGCTGCGAGCAGGAGCAATGGTGCTGCGAGCACGAGCAATGGTGCTGCGAGCACGAGCAATGGTGCTGCGAGCACGAGCAATGCGCTGCGAGCACGAGCAATGGTGCTGCGAGCACGAGCAATGGAGCTGCGAGCACGAGCCATGGTGCCACGAGCAATGGCGCTGCGAGCACGAGCAATGGTGCTGCGAGCACGAGCCATGGTGCTGCGAGCACGAGCCATGGCGCTGCGAGCAATGGTGCTGCGAGCAGGAGCAATGGTGCTGCGAGCAGGAGCAATGGTGCTGCGAGCAGGAGCAATGGTGCTGCGAGCAGGAGCAATGGTGCTGCGAGCACGAGCCATGGCGCTGCGAGCACGAGCCATGGTGCTGCGAGCACGAGCCATGGCGCTGCGAGCACGAGCCATGGTGCTGCGAGCACGAGCCATGGTGCTGCGAGCACGAGCCATGGCGCTGCGAGCACGAGCCATGGTGCTGCGAGCACGAGCCATGGTGCTGCGAGCACGAGCCATGGTGCTGCGAGCACGAGCCATGGCGCTGCGAGCACGAGCAATGGTGCTGCGAGCACGAGCCATGGTGCTGCGAGCACGAGCCATGGCGCTGTGAGCACGAGCCATGGCGCTGCGAGCACGAGCAATGGTGCTGCGAGCACGAGCAATGGTGCTGCGAGCATAGCCATGGTGCTGCGAGCACGAGCCATGGTGCTGCGAGCACGAGCAATGCGCTGCGAGCACGAGCAATGGTGCTGCGAGCACGAGCCATGGTGCCACGAGCAATGCGCTGCGAGCACGAGCAATGGTGCTGCGAGCACGAGCAATGGTGCTGCGAGCACGAGCAATGGCGCTGCGAGCACGAGCAATGGCGCTGCGAGCACGAGCAATGGTGCTGCGAGCACGAGCAATGGCGCTGCGAGCACGAGCAATGGTGCTGCGAGCACGAGCAATGGCGCTGCGAGCAGGAGCAATGGTGCTGCGAGCACGAGCAATGGTGCTGCGAGCACGAGCAATGGCGCTGCGAGCAGGAGCAATGGCGCTGCGAGCACGAGCAATGGTGCTGCGAGCACGAGCAATGGTGCTGCGAGCACGAGCAATGGCGCTGCGAGCACGAGCAATGGAGCTGCGAGCACGATCAATGGTGCTGCGAGCACGAGCAATGGCGCTGCGAGCACGAGCAATGGCGCTGCGAGCACGAGCAATGGCGCTGCGTGCACGAGCCATGGCGCTGCGAGCACGAGCCATGGTGCTGCGTGCACGAGCAATGGTGCTGCGAGCACGAGCAATGGTGCTGCGAGCACGAGCAATGGCGCTGCGAGCACGAGCAATGGAGCTGCGAGCACGAGCAATGGTGCTGCGAGCACGAGCAATGGTGCTGCGAGCACGAGCAATGGCGCTGCGAGCAGGAGCAATGGCGCTGCGAGCACGAGCAATGGTGCTGCGAGCACGAGCAATGGTGCTGCGAGCACGAGCAATGGCGCTGCGAGCACGAGCAATGGTGCTGCGAGCACGAGCAATGGTGCTGCGAGCACGAGCAATGGTGCTGCGAGCACGAGCAATGGTGCTGCGAGCACGAGCAATGGTGCTGCGAGCACGAGCAATGGTGCTGCGAGCACGAGCAATGGTGCTGCGAGCACGAGCAATGGCGCTGCGAGCACGAGCAATGGTGCTGCGAGCACGAGCAATGGTGCTGCGAGCACGAGCAATGGTGCTGCGAGCACGAGCAATGGTGCTGCGAGCACGAGCAATGGCGCTGCGAGCACGAGCAATGGCGCTGCGAGCACGAGCAATGGTGCCACGAGCAATGCGCTGCGAGCACGAGCAATGGTGCTGCGAGCACGAGCAATGGTGCTGCGAGCACGAGCAATGGCGCTGCGAGCACGAGCAATGGAGCTGCGAGCACGAGCAATGGCGCTGCGAGCACGATCAATGGTGCTGCGAGCACGAGCAATGGTGCTGCGAGCACGAGCAATGGTGCTGCGAGCACGAGCAATGGTGCTGCGAGCACGAGCAATGCGCTGCGAGCACGAGCAATGGTGCTGCGAGCACGAGCCATGGTGCCACGAGCAATGGCGCTGCGAGCACGAGCAATGGTGCTGCGAGCACGAGCAATGGTGCTGCGAGCACGAGCAATGCGCTGCGAGCACGAGCAATGGTGCTGCGAGCACGAGCAATGGCGCTGCGAGCACGAGCAATGGCGCTGCGAGCACGATCAATGGTGCTGCGAGCAAGAGCAATGGTGCTGCGAGCACGAGCAATGGTGCTGCGAGCACGAGCCATGGTGCCACGAGCAATGGTGCTGCGAGCACGATCAATGGTGCTGCGAGCACGAGCAATGGTGCTGCGAGCACGATCAATGGTGCTGCGAGCACGAGCAATGGCGCTGCGAGCACGAGCAATGGCGCTGCGAGCACGAGCGATGGTGCTGCGAGCACGAGCAATGGTGCTGCGAGCACGAGCAATGGTGCTGCGAGCACGAGCAATGCGCTGCGAGCACGAGCAATGGTGCTGCGAGCACGAGCAATGGCGCTGCGAGCACGAGCAATGGCGCTGCGAGCACGAGCAATGGTGCTGCGAGCACGAGCAATGGTGCTGCGAGCACGAGCAATGGCGCTGCGAGCACGAGCAATGGCGCTGCGAGCACGAGCCATGGTGCTGCGAGCACGAGCAATGGCGCTGCGAGCACGAGCCATGGTGCTGCGAGCACGATCAATGGCGCTGCGAGCACGAGCAATGGTGCTGCGAGCACGATCAATGGTGCTGCGAGCACGAGCAATGGCGCTGCGAGCACGAGCAATGGCGCTGCGAGCACGAGCCATGGTGCTGCGAGCACGATCAATGGCGCTGCGAGCACGAGCAATGGCGCTGCGAGCACGAGCGATGGTGCTGCGAGCACGAGCAATGGTGCTGCGAGCACGAGCAATGGCGCTGCGAGCACGAGCAATGGCGCTGCGAGCACGAGCGATGGTGCTGCGAGCACGAGCAATGGTGCTGCGAGCACGAGCAATGGCGCTGCGAGCACGAGCAATGGCGCTGCGAGCACGAGCAATGGTGCTGCGAGCACGAGCAATGGTGCTGCGAGCAGGAGCAATGGTGCTGCGAGCAGGAGCAATGGTGCTGCGAGCAGGAGCAATGGTGCTGCGAGCACGAGCAATGCGCTGCGAGCACGAGCAATGCGCTGCGAGCAGGAGCCATGGTGCTGCGAGCACGAGCAATGGTGCTGCGAGCACGAGCAATGGTGCTGCGAGCACGAGCAATGGTGCTGCGAGCACGAGCAATGCGCTGCGAGCACGAGCAATGGCGCTGCGAGCACGAGCAATGGTGCTGCGAGCACGAGCAATGGTGCTGCGAGCACGAGCAATGGTGCTGCGAGCACGAGCAATGCGCTGCGAGCACGAGCCATGGCGCTGCGAGCACGAGCAATGGTGCTGCGAGCACGAGCAATGGTGCTGCGAGCACGAGCAATGGCGCTGCGAGCACGAGCAATGCGCTGCGAGCACGAGCAATGGTGCTGCGAGCACGAGCAATGCGCTGCGAGCACGAGCGATGGTGCTGCGAGCACGAGCAATGGAGCTGCGAGCACGAGCAATGGTGCTGCGAGCACGAGCAATGGCGCTGCGAGCACGAGCAATGCGCTGCGAGCACGAGCGATGGTGCTGCGAGCACGAGCAATGGAGCTGCGAGCACGAGCAATGGCGCTGCGAGCACGAGCAATGGCGCTGCGAGCACGAGCAATGGTGCTGCGAGCACGAGCACTGGTGCTGCGAGCACGAGCAATGCGCTGCGAGCACGAGCGATGGTGCTGCGAGCACGAGCAATGGAGCTTCGAGCACGAGCAATGGCGCTGCGAGCACGAGCAATGGCGCTGCGAGCACGAGCAATGGTGCTGCGAGCACGAGCAATGGAGCTGCGAGCACGAGCAATGGCGCTGCGAGCACGAGCAATGGTGCTGCGAGCACGAGCAATGGTGCTGCGAGCACGAGCAATGCGCTGCGAGCACGAGCAATGGTGCTGCGAGCACGAGCAATGCGCTGCGAGCACGAGCGATGGTGCTGCGAGCACGAGCAATGGAGCTGCGAGCACGAGCAATGGCGCTGCGAGCACGAGCAATGGTGCTGCGAGCACGAGCAATGGTGCTGCGAGCACGAGCAATGCGCTGCGAGCACGAGCGATGGTGCTGCGAGCACGAGCAATGGAGCTGCGAGCACGAGCAATGGCGCTGCGAGCACGAGCAATGGCGCTGCGAGCACGAGCAATGGTGCTGCGAGCACGAGCAATGGTGCTGCGAGCACGAGCAATGGTGCTGCGAGCACGAGCAATGGTGCTGCGAGCACGAGCAATGCGCTGCGAGCACGAGCCATGGCGCTGCGAGCACGAGCAATGGTGCTGCGAGCACGAGCAATGGTGCTGCGAGCACGAGCCATGGCGCTGCGAGCACGAGCAATGGTGCTGCGAGCACGAGCAATGCGCTGCGAGCACGAGCCATGGCGCTGCGAGCACGAGCAATGGTGCTGCGAGCACGAGCAATGGTGCTGCGAGCACGAGCAATGCGCTGCGAGCACGAGCCATGGCGCTGCGAGCACGAGCAATGCGCTGCGAGCACGAGCAATGGTGCTGCGAGCACGAGCAATGCGCTGCGAGCACGAGCGATGGTGCTGCGAGCACGAGCAATGGAGCTGCGAGCACGAGCCATGGCGCTGCGAGCACGAGCAATGCGCTGCGAGCACGAGCGATGGTGCTGCGAGCACGAGCAATGGAGCTGCGAGCACGAGCAATGGCGCTGCGAGCACGAGCAATGGTGCTGCGAGCACGAGCAATGGTGCTGCGAGCACGAGCAATGCGCTGCGAGCACGAGCGATGGTGCTGCGAGCACGAGCAATGGAGCTGCGAGCACGAGCAATGGCGCTGCGAGCACGAGCAATGGCGCTGCGAGCACGAGCAATGGTGCTGCGAGCACGAGCAATGGTGCTGCGAGCACGAGCACTGGTGCTGCGAGCACGAGCAATGGTGCTGCGAGCACGAGCAATGGCGCTGCGAGCACGAGCAATGGTGCTGCGAGCACGAGCAATGGTGCTGCGAGCACGAGCAATGCGCTGCGAGCACGAGCCATGGCGCTGCGAGCACGAGCAATGGTGCTGCGAGCACGAGCAATGCGCTGCGAGCACGAGCCATGGCGCTGCGAGCACGAGCAATGCGCTGCGAGCACGAGCAATGGTGCTGCGAGCACGAGCAATGCGCTGCGAGCACGAGCGATGGTGCTGCGAGCACGAGCCATGGCGCTGCGAGCACGAGCAATGCGCTGCGAGCACGAGCAATGGAGCTGCGAGCACGAGCAATGGCGCTGCGAGCACGAGCAATGGTGCTGCGAGCAGGAGCAATGGCGCTGCGAGCACGAGCAATGGTGCTGCGAGCACGAGCAATGGTGCTGCGAGCACGAGCAATGGCGCTGCGAGCACGAGCAATGGCGCTGCGAGCACGAGCAATGGTGCTGCGAGCACGAGCAATGGTGCTGCGAGCACGAGCAATGGTGCCACGAGCAATGGCGCTGTGAGCACGAGCAATGGTGCTGCGAGCACGAGCAATGGAGCTGCGAGCACGAGCAATGGCGCTGCGAGCACGAGCAATGGAGCTGCGAGCACGAGCAATGGAGCTGCGAGCACGAGCAATGGAGCTGCGAGCACGAGCAATGGTGCTGCGAGCACGAGCAATGCGCTGCGAGCACGAGCGATGGTGCTGCGAGCACGAGCAATGGAGCTGCGAGCACGAGCAATGGCGCTGCGAGCACGAGCAATGGTGCTGCGAGCAGGAGCAATGGCGCTGCGAGCACGAGCAATGGTGCTGCGAGCACGAGCAATGGTGCTGCGAGCACGAGCAATGGCGCTGCGAGCACGAGCAATGGCGCTGCGAGCACGAGCAATGGTGCTGCGAGCACGAGCAATGGTGCTGCGAGCACGAGCAATGGTGCCACGAGCAATGGCGCTGTGAGCACGAGCAATGGTGCTGCGAGCACGAGCAATGGAGCTGCGAGCACGAGCAATGGCGCTGCGAGCACGAGCAATGGTGCTGCGAGCACGAGCAATGGAGCTGCGAGCACGAGCAATGGCGCTGCGAGCACGAGCCATGGCGCTGCGAGCACGATCAATGGAGCTGCGAGCACGAGCAATGGAGCTGCGAGCACGAGCAATGGAGCTGCGAGCACGAGCAATGGCGCTGCGAGCACGAGCCATGG
The DNA here is from genome assembly GCA_945910005.1 of Isoperla grammatica. Classification (NCBI taxonomy): domain Eukaryota; kingdom Metazoa; phylum Arthropoda; class Insecta; order Plecoptera; family Perlodidae; genus Isoperla; species Isoperla grammatica. The sequence goes on along the minus strand of OX246737.1, from coordinate 112,311,399 downwards.
CGCTGCGAGCACGAGCCATGGCGCTGCGAGCACGAGCAATGGAGCTGCGAGCACGAGCAATGGAGCTGCGAGCACGAGCAATGGAGCTGCGAGCACGAGCAATGGTGCTGCGAGCACGAGCAATGCGCTGCGAGCACGAGCAATGGTGCTGCGAGCACGAGCAATGGCGCTGCGAGCACGAGCAATGGTGCTGCGAGCACGAGCAATGGTGCTGCGAGCACGAGCAATGGTGCTGCGAGCACGAGCCATGGTGCTGCGAGCACGAGCAATGGTGCTGCGAGCACGAGCAATGGTGCTGCGAGCACGAGCAATGGTGCTGCGAGCACGAGCAATGGCGCTGCGAGCACGAGCAATGGCGCTGCGAGCACGAGCAATGGTGCTGCGAGCACGAGCAATGGTGCTGCGAGCACGAGCAATGGTGCCACGAGCAATGGCGCTGTGAGCACGAGCAATGGTGCTGCGAGCACGAGCAATGGAGCTGCGAGCACGAGCAATGGCGCTGCGAGCACGAGCAATGGTGCTGCGAGCACGAGCAATGGAGCTGCGAGCACGAGCAATGGCGCTGCGAGCACGAGCCATGGCGCTGCGAGCACGAGCAATGGAGCTGCGAGCACGAGCAATGGAGCTGCGAGCACGAGCAATGGAGCTGCGAGCACGAGCAATGGCGCTGCGAGCACGAGCCATGGCGCTGCGAGCACGAGCCATGGCGCTGCGAGCACGAGCAATGGAGCTGCGAGCACGAGCAATGGAGCTGCGAGCACGAGCAATGGAGCTGCGAGCACGAGCAATGGTGCTGCGAGCACGAGCAATGCGCTGCGAGCACGAGCAATGGTGCTGCGAGCACGAGCAATGGCGCTGCGAGCACGAGCAATGGTGCTGCGAGCACGAGCAATGGTGCTGCGAGCACGAGCAATGGTGCTGCGAGCACGAGCCATGGTGCTGCGAGCACGAGCAATGGTGCTGCGAGCACGAGCAATGGCGCTGCGAGCAGGAGCAATGGTGCTGCGAGCACGAGCAATGCGCTGCGAGCACGAGCAATGGTGCTGCGAGCACGAGCCATGGTGCTGCGAGCACGAGCAATGGTGCTGCGAGCACGAGCAATGGTGCTGCGAGCACGACCCTTACGAAAAAGTATTATTGAGCGTGAATGATTTTTTTAAATAATCATTGCGGGGCAATGATTATTTCAAACAATATATTTCAGTCAATGATTTCTTCAAAATAATCATTGCTAGAAAACCGGAGATTGTTCAGCCAATGATGTATTTCAAATAATTATTCAATGCAAATGATTATATCTGAATGATTATTACACATATAATACTCTTGTAAATAATTATTGCCGGGCAATGATTATTTCAAAGAATATATTTCAGTCAATGATTTCTTCTAAATAATCATTGATGGAAACCCCGAAATAGTTTTGCCAGTGATATCTTTCAAATAAGCATTCAGTGCAAATAATTATATCTGAATGATTATTACACATATAATACTCATATAAATAATCATTGGTAGGCACTGATTATTTAAATAAAAATGTTAAGCCAATGATAACCTGCAAATAATCATTGAGTTGCCAATGATTTTTTGGAATGATTATTACATCAATAATACTTTTAAATAATCGATGCCAAGCAATGATTATTTAAAATCAAAGTGTTGTCCAATGATAGTATCCAAATAATTATTGAGTTCTAACGATAATATCTGAATGATTGCGACATGAATGATTAATTAAAACCAAGTTTTTTTTGGTTTGTAAATGATTAATGTGTATTGATTATCGAAGACGATATTTTTAGATCAAACATTTCTTGCAAATTATCATTGAGAGCAATTGATTATTACAATCATCAATTAATTAGGTATTTCTTAAGAAGAACCACATTGGCAGAAAGCTTCTACCAGTCTGTCAGGAAGCTACTTTGGAAAGTCGAAATCCCAAGACAATGCAAACTTCTTATATATAAACAATACTTTTTACCAATACTGACATATGCCACAGTTACATGGACCATGGGATTCAAAGCAGAAAATCGAATAGTGGCAGCAGAAATGAAGTTCTTGAGAAGCACACTGGGTGTGACAAAGAATGACAAGATTAGAAGTAGTGTGATCAGAGAAAGATTAGGTGTTGAAAGCGTGAAAGTAAGATTGGAGAGAGAACGTCTTCGTTGGTTTGGACATATGAAAAGGATGGACCTGACTAGGATACCAAGAAGAGAGTTTGAACAACAACAACAAGAAGGGCATAAGATAAGAAAGTAGGCAGACCAAGAGACAAGTGGATGAATCAGATCAAAGACAGTGTGGAGAATAGAGGAAGGTCATGGAACGAAGTTGAAGCAGAAAGACTATGGGAAAACCGTGAGAGATGGAGGGAACTACTAAACAGCCCTCTGGTAACAGAATAAGTGATCGAGGAAGAGGTTGAGGAGGTTGTTGTGTCAGGCCTGGCTAGCCGGCAACGAAGGCATTAGCCCAAGACATGGAGTACCTCGCTACTCCCCCCTTCCCGATAATTAATGTTGGCAACGGGGTCAAGATACATATATATACTTCTTAAATCTACCAAATTTATGTTTTTTAATAACAATTCTTCAAAAAATCGTTATTTATGTTTCCTGTTATTGTATCTTTCCATTATCTAAGGCGCACGCATCGAATAGTACGTAATTATGTTTTAAACCAGTTTTAAAATGTTGTTTTGGCTACTGCTGTGCACGGATTTGTAGGTTAAAGATGACGATTATGTTTTTTATGTTTTTATATTTATTCAATTTGAAGAAGGGGTAATTTAATTTGATTTATTTTATTTATTACCGGTACACTCCAAAAATAAATTACCCCTTCTTCAAAATGCATAAATAAAAAACACATCAAACACCATAAAGTTGGTAACCTTAAGAAATACCGTTTAGTATTTCGTTACTAGGGCTAGGCCTAGTTACGATTGGTAGTGATTGAACTGAACACCCAAACCACAGCCCAAACGATTTCTTTGATCTATCTTGAAATTTGAAATTGCCCGCGCCACCTCAACTGCCGTTGGAACTGCGCCTGCGGTGAGCTTGTGAAGTGTGGATTTGGAAAATGTACGCGCCACGCGGCGGCTGATCTACCAGTGTCTAACAAATACCGGTAAGTACAGTGGTAATGATTGATATTTACACATAGAGTGATCTAGGCCAAGGTTAGTTAGTAGTAAGGTTAATGAACGTTTGGTTAAACGTATATTGTCGTTACGTCTCGGCTGTAGATGCAAGTCTCAATGCCCTAGTCCTACCATAACCTCACTTTAGCCGTAGCCTAGTTAAAACCTTGATTGAAAGGAATGCATTCTAGGTCCTAGATCACACAAAGACCATAGCATAGCCTACCACATATTTGATAGGTCTCATTCAACAAGCATACCTCATGTCCCAAGTAAGCTAGGCCTAGACCCTAGGGCCCTAGGCCTAGGCTAGCATCTAGCACTATGGCCTAGGCCTAGGCCTATCAGCTTGACAATAAATACGAATGGGCTTATTGTGCAATGTTGGCCTACGGAGAAAACTCTGAATAAAGACTGCAGTAGGCTTAGCCTACAATATTCCTAAGCTGGGCCTACACTAGTTGGTCTACAATACCTGGCAACTACATTCTGCAACAATAACAGGAAATGCTGCGGTGCATAATAAAGTAGGCCTAATAGAATCTTAATAACACATTAAATATTATCATCGTATATAGCAGGCAGACCCATGTAAATTCTGATTTCATTCAACTCCGGTAATGGGAACAACATCCTAGGCTACATCGAGTCATACAACACGTAAACAAATTTTATCGTTTACAGGTTTCCGAACTTTGCCATTACATTTAGGCATAGCCCTAGGTCTATCGTTATACTGTAGTTGCCATGTTATTGTGGACCAACCTGTAGGCCTATGGTTAGAGCCTACAGCCTGCCTAAGAATAGGATTATCCTACCAGTAATCAATTTCCTTAGTCATCAAATTGCCGTACAGCATAGTTTGTTAGCCATAGACTAGTTCAGTAAAATTGTTCAATATTGGCCTAGTAGGCCTGGGTTATGAGACTGTTGAGTGTGTATTGAAGGGTAGGCCTAGAGACCCAACCGCAGCGGCTGTTTGTCCACGGCTTTGTTCCGCTATTTGGCTGGTAGCAGAACTCAAATGCATGACGATGACAGCGCACGATAGTAGTAGGCCTACTCACAGTCACATGTAGGCCTATGGATCTGTGATTCGTGCTTGCGATTGATTTCATCTGCTACACTAGACTAGCGGACTAGCATATGTTACTGTATGAAGCAGTATACAAACAGCCACTGGCATTGAGACTCGCGGCACTACCCTAAAATACATACTTGACGATGAAATCCCTTAGGGTAACTAATAAAAATATTGGTATGATGTTATTTGGTAATTACTCCATTCTATAATCCTAAGTACAAACGATGGCCGAACCTGTCATTTGGTTTAATGGTAGTATGTCGATGGCAAGTTTAGGCCCAGCTCATGTTTCAATTGACTGTTCACTAAAGCCTCCTAGCCCAGTTGGTAAAAAATCCTGTAAAATAAGTACATATGGCTAAACAAATGTCCAGCCAATCATAATGAAGGAGTCTACCCAGTAATAGCAGACCAGGGTAGCAACATAATGGACGTTGGCCCCTAAGACCTCGTTCTCATTACTCGAGTTAAAACAACTCGGGTTGAACGCGAGTTGCCGACTTGCGTTTTAATTGAACTCTTATACCGTCGTAGGTTAAGTAGTTTGCAACCTTTACACATGGAGCGCTGTAGAAGACACGTATTTTGAATGAATTTCAGGCTGGCCAAGTACTGTGCTAAGGAGTGTCGTTTCCTCGTCGGAAAATGTAGACGTTATTAATTCACTTAAAAACTAAGTGCGGTAAACACACGTAGGCCTAGCGTCGGACAACAACAAATTTACTACAAAGTTTTGAGGTTATGTAGTCAGACGAACCATGGTTGGCGACTACGCGGTGTTTATACTGACTAGCGTAGCAACGGTAACGCGAGTAACTCGGAGTTCGGATGCGGGTTGAAAGTGCAACCATCGTAGCAACCTGCGATCGTTCACACAAGGAAATTAACCCACGTAACCCACCAACCCGCGTTAAACGCTAGTAATGAGAACGAGGTCTAACGCATTGCTGTAACGTAGTCACTTGTTTCAGTAACATGGCAGTTATCATTACAAAATTCTCAAAAGTAACGCAAAAGGTAACTTCAATTTGCATATTGCCAGATTCTGGCATAATGCCCCATTCCCTCCTCCCCCCCCCCCCCCCCCCCCCCACACACACATTCATCCCATTAATAGGAATTTATTTATTTACAAAATGTGGCAGTTCTACAATTGTTGCATTTGTTGTAAATTTCAATGCAGCTCCTGCTAAAATCAATGTGATTGTTATTTTTTTTCAGAGTCAATGGAGACTACATGGCCACTAAACTGTGTCCGATGACAAACATAACAACCAAACGACTCTTCTCAATAACTACCAAGAAAATTGTGCTTACCGTCACTAAATCCGCAGTGAAACTATTGATCAATCAGCATTCGTCTGATTACTTTTTTCAATACATTCAATCAAATGTAAACTCGATAGTTGAAGAGACCCAAGAAGATACTAAAAGACTTACCGAAGTTCAAAATTAGGTTATTTTGTGGCAAATTTGTGTTTTACAAAGTAAACATCACTTACTTTCATGGTCGTTATAAGTGCCTGTAAAAATTATTGTAATTTACTATTAAATTAAGCCTAGCTTCCAAATCGTTTCCCAACCATTTTTTCCACAAACCTGGCACAATTTCAATCAAGAGTCTGTACTACAGGCAAAAGTGAGCATTGGCGTAGCCTCTGCCTACCGTGATCCATCGCACAGGTACTGACCACTGACACATACATATTTTGTTTTTTAAATCACATTTTGAGTCGATTGCTGTATCTTCTGGTGTTTAATTTGAATTTAATTTTAGTTACTGCCTGATCTGCCAGGACCGGCATGATGTTAAAGCCATGATTACATGTACCTGTCAATAGAACGTTTCTTATTGGTTTCTTTAGTTTTTTTCCTAAAACCATACTGCTAGCTCTTTTGTTATCTATCTTAGTTACCTACTTGTTTGTAATTATATCGGTTCATCGAATCACAACCCGTATCTCAGGCGACTGATGCCATGGTGCGTGCGATCCATTTCATTTGACAAGAGTTGGAAATATTTTAACTTTTCACGCATCGGACAAACATGGATGTCGTAACGAGATTCCTAGAGCTAAGTTTAGGGCTCGTCGAGCTGTCTTGATTTAGCAGATCTTGAGAGATGTATTAGGCATTTTAAAAGTGTATTGTTTGTATCGCATGGATCACATCGCATACATGGGCCAGGCCCTTAAATTGTCTAATTATTTTTTTACTGTAGGCATATCCTTATAGTATTATTTTCTTCTATTTTCAAACTTATAGCTGCATATTATTTCTTAAATTTCAATTTACTTTTTAATTTTCTTCATTTCTTTAAATTTCTTTATTAGGTACCGATACTAGGCCTACTTCAATTAAGAAGTTCCTCCTTCTATTGTGTCGTAACTAGTAGGTAGAATTGATTTGTTGATCTTTCTGTTACAAATAAAACAATACTAATAACAATAATAGCCTAATAATAATAATAATAATAATAATAATAATAATAATAGTAATAATAATAATAACAATAATAATAACTATTATTATTATTAATATTGTTGTTACCTTTTGTTACTGTTGCTAATATTATTGATATTTAATTTAGCCTAACAACGATGTAGTGTTGTGAAAGTTTGGTATGAATCTTTCTAGAAATGAGATAGTGTTGGTGGGTTCGATGTTGTCTTGCTGTATTTCAAGTATCAAATACCAACAGAGTCCCAACCCAACTCTGTACCTCTGCATTACTCGACCTTGGTACAACATTGTACCAACATGCTTGTTCTACTTAGTTAATTCTAGCAATGATATCTCGAATAATATGTGTCAATAATTTTAGCAATGATTAATCTGAATAATTTGCTGCCAATAATGCAGTAATGATTTTGCTGAATGATTTTTGTCAATACTTAAGGCAATGATTTATGTGAATGATTTTTGTCAGTAATTTTAGCAATGATTTATTTAAATGATTTTTGTCAATAATTTAAGCAATGATTTATTTGAATGATTTTTGTCAACAATTTTAGCAATGATTTATTTGAATGATTTTTGTCAATAATTTTAGTAATGATTTATTTGAATGATTTTTGTCAATAATTATAGCAATGATTTATATGAATGATGTTTGTCTATAATTCTAACAATGATTTATGTCAATGATTTTTGTCAGTTCTTCTACTAATGATAATTCCGAAAGATGTTTGGCAATAATGATCTACAATGATTTTTTCTTAATGATTTGTCCGAAAAAATCATTGATTCAAAAATCAATGATTTTTTTTAAAGATCTCAATGATTTTTTTCCGTAAGGGGAGCAATGGCGCTGCGAGCAGGAGCAATGGTGCTGCGAGCAATGGCGCTGTGAGCACGAGCAATGGTGCTGCGAGCACGAGCAATGGCGCTGCGAGCACGATCAATGGTGCTGCGAGCACGAGCAATGGTGCTGCGAGCACGAGCAATGGTGCTGCGAGCAATGGCGCTGCGAGCACGAGCAATGGTGCTGCGAGCACGAGCCATGGTGCTGCGAGCACGAGCAATGGTGCTGCGAGCACGAGCAATGGCGCTGCGAGCAGGAGCAATGGTGCTGCGAGCAATGGCGCTGTGAGCACGAGCAATGGTGCTGCGAGCACGAGCAATGGCGCTGCGAGCACGATCAATGGTGCTGCGAGCAATGGTGCTGCGAGCACGAGCAATGGTGCTGCGAGCACGAGCAATGGCGCTGCGAGCACGATCAATGGTGCTGCGAGCAATGGTGCTGCGAGCACGAGCAATGGTGCTGCGAGCACGATCAATGGTGCTGCGAGCACGAGCCATGGCGCTGCGAGCAGGAGCAATGGTGCTGCGAGCACGAGCAATGGTGCTGCGAGCACGATCAATGGTGCTGCGAGCAATGGCGCTGCGAGCACGAGCCATGGTGCTGCGAGCACGAGCCATGGCGCTGCGAGCAGGAGCAATGGTGCTGCGAGCACGAGCAATGGTGCTGCGAGCACGAGCAATGGTGCTGCGAGCACGAGCAATGCGCTGCGAGCACGAGCAATGGTGCTGCGAGCACGAGCAATGGAGCTGCGAGCACGAGCCATGGTGCCACGAGCAATGGCGCTGCGAGCACGAGCAATGGTGCTGCGAGCACGAGCCATGGTGCCACGAGCAATGGTGCTGCGAGCACGAGCCATGGTGCCACGAGCAATGGTGCTGCGAGCACGAGCAATGGAGCTGCGAGCACGAGCAATGGCGCTGCGAGCACGATCAATGGTGCTGCGAGCACGAGCCATGGTGCTGCGAGCACGAGCCATGGTGCTGCGAGCACGAGCCATGGTGCCACGAGCCATGGTGCCACGAGCAATGGTGCTGCGAGCACGAGCAATGGTGCTGCGAGCACGAGCCATGGTGCTGCGAGCACGAGCCATGGTGCTGCGAGCACGAGCAATGGCGCTGCGAGCACGAGCAATGGCGCTGCGAGCACGAGCCATGGTGCTGCGAGCACGAGCAATGCACTGCGAGCACGAGCAATGGCGCTGCGAGCACGAGCAATGGTGCTGCGAGCACGAGCAATGCACTGCGAGCACGAGCAATGGCGCTGCGAGCACGAGCAATGGTGCTGCGAGCACGAGCAATGCACTGCGAGCACGAGCAATGGCGCTGCGAGCACGAGCAATGGCGCTGCGAGCACGAGCAATGGTGCTGCGAGCACGAGCAATGCACTGCGAGCACGAGCAATGGCGCTGCGAGCACGAGCAATGGCGCTGCGAGCACGAGCAATGGCGCTGCGAGCACGAGCCATGGTGCTGCGAGCACGAGCAATGCGCTGCGAGCACGAGCAATGGTGCTGCGAGCACGAGCAATGGCGCTGCGAGCACGAGCAATGGCGCTGCGAGCACGAGCCATGGTGCTGCGAGCACGAGCAATGCGCTGCGAGCACGAGCAATGGAGCTGCGAGCACGAGCAATGCGCTGCGAGCACGAGCAATGGAGCTGCGAGCACGAGCAATGCGCTGCGAGCACGAGCCATGGTGCTGCGAGCACGAGCAATGCGCTGCGAGCACGAGCAATGGTGCTGCGAGCACGAGCAATGGCGCTGCGAGCACGAGCCATGGTGCTGCGAGCACGAGCAATGGAGCTGCGAGCACGAGCAATGCGCTGCGAGCACGAGCCATGGTGCTGCGAGCACGAGCAATGGCGCTGCGAGCACGAGCCATGGTGCTGCGAGCACGAGCAATGCGCTGCGAGCACGAGCAATGGAGCTGCGAGCACGAGCAATGGCGCTGCGAGCACGAGCAATGACGCTGCGAGCACGAGCAATGCGCTGCGAGCACGAGCCATGGTGCTGCGAGCACGAGCAATGGCGCTGCGAGCACGAGCCATGGTGCTGCGAGCAGGAGCAATGGTGCTGCGAGCACGAGCCATGGTGCTGCGAGCACGAGCAATGGCGCTGCGAGCACGAGCAATGGTGCTGCGAGCAAGAGCAATGCGCTGCGAGCACGAGCAATGGAGCTGCGAGCACGAGCAATGGCGCTGCGAGCACGAGCAATGGCGCTGCGAGCACGAGCAATGGAGCTGCGAGCACGAGCAATGGCGCTGCGAGCACGAGCAATGGCGCTGCGAGCACGAGCAATGGTGCTGCGAGCACGAGCAATGGCGCTGCGAGCACGAGCAATGGTGCTGCGTGCACGAGCAATGGTGCTGCGAGCACGAGCAATGGTGCTGCGAGCACGAGCCATGGTGCCACGAGCAATGGTGCTGCGTGCACGAGCAATGGTGCTGCGTGCACGAGCAATGGTGCTGCGAGCACGAGCAATGGTGCTGCGTGCACGAGCAATGGTGCTGCGTGCACGAGCAATGGTGCTGCGAGCACGAGCAATGGTGCTGCGAGCACGAGCCATGGTGCCACGAGCAATGGTGCTGCGTGCACGAGCAATGGTGCTGCGAGCACGAGCAATGGTGCTGCGAGCACGAGCCATGGTGCTGCGAGCACGAGCAATGCGCTGCGAGCACGAGCAATGCGCTGCGAGCAGGAGCAATGGTGCTGCGAGCACGAGCAATGCGCTGCGAGCAGGAGCAATGGTGCTGCGAGCAGGAGCAATGCGCTGCGAGCACGAGCAATGGTGCTGCGAGCACGAGCAATGCGCTGCGAGCAGGAGCAATGGTGCTGCGAGCACGAGCAATGCGCTGCGAGCAGGAGCAATGGTGCTGCGAGCACGAGCAATGCGCTGCGAGCAGGAGCAATGGTGCTGCGAGCACGAGCAATGCGCTGCGAGCACGAGCAATGGCGCTGCGAGCACGAGCAATGCGCTGCGAGCACGAGCAATGGTGCTGCGAGCACGAGCAATGCGCTGCGAGCACGAGCAATGGCGCTGCGAGCACGAGCAATGGTGCTGCGAGCACGAGCAATGCGCTGCGAGCACGAGCAATGGCGCTGCGAGCACGAGCAATGGCGCTGCGAGCACGAGCAATGGTGCTGCGAGCAGGAGCAATGGTGCTGCGAGCACGAGCAATGGTGCTGCGAGCACGAGCAATGGTGCTGCGAGCACGAGCCATGGTGCTGCGAGCACGAGCAATGGTGCTGCGAGCACGAGCAATGGTGCTGCGAGCACGAGCAATGGTGCTGCGAGCACGAGCCATGGTGCTGCGAGCACGATCAATGGCGCTACGAGCACGAGCAATGGTGCTGCGAGCACGAGCGTACCTCATCAGCTCACAATGCCGCGACTACTTCAGCAATGAGATGATATAGGACCCGCGCGGCGTCGGGTGGAGGGAAATGAGCTACGATTATTCGTGGAACTCGCGAAGATAGCGCTAGATTCCGCCCTCGAGCAAACATATTTACATACATCATCAACATCATCTCCGCTGTTATCTCGTGCGAACCGTGGGGGCGTTGACAGTCAACACTCAGAGCGCTCTAATGGCGAGACCGAGAACTTACCACACACTTATACGGTAGTTTGCACGTGTAATAGTCTGGTTTGTAGACGAGTTCTATGATTGATTCTAGACACAACATTTCATATCTCTCTCGCATACATCGAAACATTCAGACTTGCGAAATACAACGTGAAAGTATGTAAAGAGGATGATGATATCTTTGTCGATTTTCCTCGTTACGATTGATTTTCAACTAATTACATTGTACTATCAACTTTATTTGTGTAACATCGTCTAAAGGAGACACGATCGAGAAGGGTTTGACATCTATACTTTAAACTGTGAAACACACCACAACTTACAATGGTTTATTTATAGTTTGGCAGTCACTCGTCGTGTTTGGAGGTGCTCTTTTCTGCCAATCCCTACTCATTATTATATCAATACAAATATAGATTAAATAAATAAATAACGCTCACAAAATAAGACCCACTTGTAATGCGTGGGGTCCGAACCCATTCTCCTTTGTCTTATACATCTCAGACATTTTCTCCATCGTAGTGACCCACGTCGTGGACCAATACCGATAAGCTATATCAAGTTTCAATCTAGATAATAATTAACCTCTCAAAACAGCTTATGTTACAGGCATATAATCTGGGGAAATAATCTTCAAATAAGATATCAAAGTTCGGATCAAATTACCGTATTTTATCCTAACAGAATAAATTTAGCACCGTTTTTTATTAAATATCCGTAGATGAATCCTCATGTTTCCCAAGCTGAATACATTTAATTGCGCGTTAGTGATTGCGACCAGCTATTTGGTGGGGCCGCTATCTCTCTCGTCCAGTGCTTCAGTGCGACACTAGTTGAATTCTACGCAGCTCTACCGGACTTTGGGGCCTTCAGGGATTGCGTCAATGTCCTGAAGTAAACACAATTACATGTTGACAAGTTAGTAATGACACAGGCGGAAGACCATCACAATCTCAACAGGGTGTTTAATTAAGAAACTCTTTGTGTCACAGCTTCTATTTAATAAACATAACACAATATTTAAATAGCTTGATTAGCCTACAGTTTTGTATATTATGATGATCAAAGTCAATCTCCTTTTGATAAGTTTAAAAACGTAATGCATATATATATATATTAGGCGTTATTTGATTTTTTAGAGTACACCGTTGGTGTGAAGTGTTAAATTATTAATTATTTTACCTTATCACACTAACGTTTGGTCTATAAGGTAATATTTTAAATATTTTTATATTTTAAACACTCAGTGTACCCTAAAAAATCAAACGTGTCTAATACATCTTACCGAGAAAGTTTCAAACAAACCATCAATACAAATATGTTTTATGGTAACAAAATATAAAAATGTATATATGTCTGGTATTTAGAATTTTGTATTATGTGGATTGTGGGATATGCGGCTTGGTAAAAGTGCAAAAAAAAACTCCCAGCAAGTATTTAACATGACAGGTTAAATACTTGCTGGGAGTTGACATTGTCATTCTTGCTTACGTGAAGTGTTGCATCAATGACAGGCAAACATAGGCTACATCAGACTCGTGTGATTCGTCACCACATACGACCCTTCAGAACAGACATCGGTTATGTTATTGTAATTATTTCAACTTGAGTTCAAACAAAATGCCAATAACATTCTGTGTTTTGACGTACAAATGAAATCAAATGAGCTGTTATTTAGTATGTTGATTCGCTGCGTTCTCTCGTTTATGCAGATTCCAGCCTATATAGATTGGTCCAGAAACTATTCTTAGATTGTGCATAAAAATGAAACCCTGAATACAAACTAAACTGAGTGAACTAAGTTTGTGAATAAGAGCACAATGCTTTATGAATATCATTGTTCTCCCACTGCAAACACATATGTTCATATCCAAACTACTCCCAGTGTAATTATTCCCCAGTTTGAAACTTTCCAAACTCTCCCGCCACAAACTTCGGTGATGGCTAAGGGAGTAGATTGCTGAGATTAGTTGAGCTACTTCCACCGAACTTACTGCACAGTTGAACCTATGACGTCATGGTTTGAGCACGATACATCATTTAGCTGGACTGGATTACCCCACGATCTATTAGGCCCGATGTAGTCAGTGTATGTAGCTGTGAGTGTGGCCGGGGCCTACGCAGTGGCGGCTCACCCTTAAGTGCACAGCGTCACCTGACACCCTGCTCCTCCCCTCCAATCTCGCACAAATACGACATTTGGTATATATTTAGGTGGCTCGTTGGTCCAGTAGTTGGCTCGTTGGTCTAGTGGTTAGCATCCCTGCTTCCTATGCAGAAGGTCCCGGGTTCAAATCCCGCTTCGGGCGAAGTTGTTTAACTTCTAATGTGGATTCAATTCTATTACTTCTTGGCTTAGGAATAAGTGGTGACTTTGGAGCCGTCCTAGCAACGAAGCACTCAATAAATTCAAAGTTGTTCTGAATCGGCCTTGTTGATTCTGACATTTGTCCGCAGGTGTTCGCACTGTCCAGTCACTGATTCATATGTTTCCTATTTGAAATGTCGATCTTTGATTGGTTATCGCTCACCCGTCGATGGTGCTCGACAACCCCTACAGGGTTGGTTTAGTCACATTAAATTAACGTCCCCCACTGAAAATCAGTTTAGTTACTGAGTGGGTATACTCTAAATGTAAATTTATTTATTTTATTTATTTTATGTATACATAAATCGACTTGCTTGTATTTTAAAGGGTACCGATAAAAAGTATAGCATTGAATTTGAAAGTATGTATTCTCTTACGAAATTGACCAATCAAATGTTACTAAATAAGTTTTGTACTTCTTTAGTTCTATTCTACCAACTAATTAAACAGGTTCATTAGGGATAATTTACAACCCTCAGTAGGTCAGCTGGAACAGTGGCGGTGACCAGTGAGCCTTGTGCACTGTACTAAGCGAAGACTACATTAAAACGCTCGGAATATTTTGATTTTCGTTGAATCAGCGTGCATGAAAGGGGCACTAGCTAAGGATCTGTGGTCGGTATGCGACAATTCACGTAGTTGTGTTCCTGGAGCCAGAAATACTTCAGACAAGTGAATGTACGCCGATGGGTGTCATAGCTTAATTAACATTTGTATCACATTAGTGAGTGATATTGAGGCGATTTGGTAGTTCTGTTTTATGTGCCCTACCCGTGTAAAACATCACACGCGCCGCCACTGCGTCCACGCAACGTGGGAAATCAGGACAATCGGGCGCAAACATTTGCATGCATGGGTTTCGGGGCAACTCTACTGGGATGATGTAATGGAATGAAGCGGCCTCGCCTGATTGTCTGTCTGTCTGTCTGTCTGTCTGTCTGTCTGTCTGTCTGTCTGTCTGTCTGTCTGTCTGTCTGTCTGTCTGTCTGTCTGTCTGTCTGTCTGTCTGTCTGTCTGTCTGTCTGTCTGTCTGTCTGTCTGTCTGTCTGTCTGTCTGTCTGTCTGTCTGTCTGTCTGTCTGTCTGTCGAGAAACCTGATGCATCACTGACTGCAGTCTAGTCACTCGTGATATCGACTGACACGTTTCAAATTTGATGATAGGAAATAGTGTGGGTGGGTTTTGAAAAGTGAAGACTGACATAGATCCATAAATCTCGTTGAGGAATGTGGGCGAATACTCTGCTTTATGTTAAGTTATAATGGGATTGACACAGATGATCGATGGATTTGTTATTACACATTTTCGTCGCGGTTAAGGTTAATTGATTGTTTTGTGGTGCAAAACCTACAAATAATTTACAAAAAGACCGCGTTTTGACGAATGTGTGTGAAAGAACGCCAGGAAATGTTGATTTTCGTTTATACAGTGTGCATGCAAGAAGCAGTAGATACGGAACTGAGGTCGGTATAAGACTAATAATGTAGGGTAGTTCTGTAGTCAGTTTTCTACGTTTAATACATTGTCAAACATGTTTCTGCAATTCTCACTCCCACATCGACCAGTTTAACTGCATAATTGTTCGCTAGTGTATGAATGTTTGTCTTGCATATTTTAATAAATAGAGAAAAGTTGTGGAGGATAATTAACGATTGGTAATCATTTATTATTGGCATTATCGATATGTAGCGCCTACCTAACAATTATATAACATTTGTTCGGATTAATAACTAACTAAACGTTATCATCTAACAATATATGCCGTACTGTTAAGCTTATTAGTATTACCACAATCCACGGGGTTGAGAGGTTGTAAGGGGTTGTTCCATGATGGCCTTCGACGTAGTGGGTATCTTGCTGTAGTTCAGGTCAGGTGAATAACTAGGCTATCAAGGTATATTAATTCACTAAATCGGATGTGAAGACAGGTTATTTTCGTAAGAGGAATGAATGTGATAGCACAAAAATGGTTTCCTCACCCCCCTTTCTCTTCACGAGCCAGCTGTTTATCACATGAGTAAGCTCTATCTCTCTTTCTCTCTCGCTCTCTCACGCTCTCTCCGAATAAATGTGTTTCCGTTATAACACGAACACATATTTTCAGATAGGGAGATCTCACGTGGAGTAGCAGCAATCCACTTTTTCTGATCGGCCTCTCATCAGAATATGTATTCAGATCGCTGGGAAGAACTCCAATAGATGTTTATAAAGAACTCAACTCAATCCTATATACGATTGAGGGGCGTCGTGTAAGAAGGGGGTGTCAACCAAATAGTAGTTTTGAGATAAACAGTGTTCAAGTCGAAAGTCGGGATGTTTTTATCACCGAAAGAGAAACTGTTTGCTTGTAAGATACATAATATTAGAGTGTATTATTCAATAAAAAGAGTCGTGTAAAACATTCAGCTTTCTTTACAAGTCAAGTTAATATTTTGAAAATCCAATGGTGCAACGCTACATCGATATGAACCTCGCCTGGCTAAAATAACACTCAATGGAGCGCACCTCAGTATGCAAACAACACTCCCCTACCATATGTGAATTGCCACCATAATTAATATGTTCACATATTGTAGCGTAGCTTACTATTAAAAACGTATCCCGTAAATATTATTTTTCAATTTTTCTTTTTTCTTTTATTGTTTAAAGTGTAGGGATATTTTTGTACCATGTATTTCCTTTCAAACCCTGCACTTATTTGCATACACAAGATATGAACACAGTATTCTTTGTTATTATTTGTTTTGAAATATATATATTTGAGAGGTTATCGCTCACTCGTCTATTGTAATCGGAGCCTACAGAATTGCCCTTGTCGCTTTAAATTAAGGACCCTTACTGAAAATCAGTTTTGTTACTGAGTGGGTAGACTCTTTAAATACGAATTTATTTTATTTTTATTTCTATTTATTCATTTAAGAAAAATGTAAACACTTGTAAAAATGTTCAGAAGAAGGTAACTGCCTTTACTCGGTTCTTGCACGACTCCCCTCAATCTTCATTTTGACCCATTATACCAGGATTCTGTTGCCGCGGTACTCGACCTAGCGTAGCCCCATGTCCGTGCATGAACACACACGGATTGAGTTGTCCGGGGGGTGAGTGGGGGGGTGAGTGGGGGGGAGGGGGCGAGGGGGGGCACTCGGAGAGCCGGTACGATGAACATGTCGACACGAACCACACACACCATGTGTCAGTACGTACAGAACCACCCATGCAACAGCCAATCAGAAACCGACACATTCACGTTAGCAATAATTGCCTCATTACAGTAAGTGAAATTACTAAGCAACACGCAAAGTTAAAATTACATTTAACTCTATGCATTCGCCAATATTATTCCCTGTTCGTGATGATGACAAAGTTTTCTCTAGACTCATTCACTAATTATAATGTAACTCTCCTGTGATGTGGTACGCCCTATAAGCTGGCTTAAACCTGCATGCGGGTTGTTTGGACACAATGTGAGGGGTTTAGTGGATCACAGAGAAATATACTGTATACAAAATAATGGTATTTGTGCGCGTTTTTTTTGTACATATCCGACCCGATAATTCGATTAGGAGCTTAATCCTTGAATAAACATGAGTACACACCAAAAATAGCACGGATCCAATTCTCAAAGGGCGTTTTGCCTGCCTAACGCTCAGGTGACATACAATGTTGGACAAAGGAGTGTTTTTGTTCCCGACAACACAGTTCGGCGCTACGTTGCCGTTTGTTTGCACTTTACGCGATCGTTAAATGTTTTAGACAATGAGTGACTCTGTTGACGTTTTACTTTGGCTACGTTTACACACGCAATCAATTTATTAGGGACTTCAAATGGCCAAGTTCATTGTGCTTCCGAATAATAAATGACATGTGATGATATTTTTGATAATTGTGTTCGTATTGTCCGGGAATATTGGACGATAATAAGAATCAATTTGGACGAAATAGCGAACAAGCTGGAAATTTGCACACCTCCTGAATATTTCCAGGAATGTCCCCTAAGGTCTCCCGTTTGCGTCTTCATTTATAGTGGCAAAAGGGCGTAAGTAACCAGCGATGGTTATTATTTTCAACTTAAGTGCCATTTGGAAATTATATTTTGTCTGTGTTTATACATACATTCATTGTTAAGACTGGTCCACACAGATTTTTTAAACATAAGGTTTAAGGTTTTAAGACGTTGTTTTAAAAACAACAATGGTAACAATGTCTTAAAACTAAAACTTTGTGTGAACGCCAGTACGTGTTTCCTATGATCCAACTTTACGACTACGTGTTAAACCTTAAATCTTATGCTTAAAAAATCTGTGTGGACCAGCCCTTAGAAAAAACGAACCACAATGTTATTTCTTCATTCGTGAAAATAAAAAGTCATAAAAGCTTAAATATATTTTCTAAGTAATGTGAGATGTGTATATTATTGTTCGCTCATGCATGGTTGATACACCCTGTCATTTGATTTCACAAGCAATAGAAAAGCAGCAAATGACAGATCCAATTTAACAAGCTCTCGATTACCGATTTAATTCAATGTCTACTTAATTTGCAATTACCGATATATTTTGTCTGATGGGGCTGCCGGATTATAGAGTTGCTTGTAAGAGTCTCGCGTATGCGCAGATCGAGCACCAACACGTTTGACCAACGCAGGTCAGTCGTGTGAATCTGTCTTGAGCTATTTGCCCAGGAAGAACGTTTTATCCAGCCGGATGGGTCATGTGCTGCAAATAGCAAAGTGATTTCTGTGTTATTTGCTCATGTGTGGCAATTGCGATTTGCTCTGTCATTTGTTTGCACAGCCCTCAGCCATCGCGATATACGTGGGAAGCCTGCCATCCAGTGAGCTTCACGTGTAGGCTCAACCACAGCTTCGAGTGAACCGAGTAAATAACGAAATAAATATTTTCTCTGTAAATTGCACGCCCTGGGATAGAAACCTTGCCTGCCGTCAGTTCGAAACAGCGCTGCGCCCCTTCCATCGCATCTGGTAATACTAGGCTCGAGGCAATGTGGCTGTTTGTCTGTTTTACAGACCACCTGATGGAAAACAATAGTTAACGGGGCATAAACGACGCGATAACATCGTGGTATAGTGATTCACACAAAAACAAAACATAAAATAATAATTATATAAGTTGTGGTTTGAATGCGAAATGTGCAGGCGAGTTGATACGTGTATAGAAAATAGACTAGAGCGACGCGGCGCGGTCGCATTTGCATTTATAATTTGCTTGGACTAAAGGGAGTAGTAGTTCCCCAAACAAGCTATGACTTAATTAGTTTAAATGGTGAAATCACCAATAACTTGAAGCACGACGGCGCCATCATGAAAACTACGACTGAGATAATTTTGGTTCGTTTCTACCTCAGGCGTCACCAAAACAAGGCTTAAAGAAGCACTTGGCATTAAAATTCCTCACTTCCAAAATGCATAAGCTGGACTTAAAACTTTGTATAACGGTGGAATAAATAAAGACATCAATATTGCGAGTGTTCAGAAATGAATGTTTATAACACAATACCACATAGACGAGTAATATTGGAGAGACTGAAATTGTCGGCCAATTTATAACACGTTGCTCCGGGGCAGCGTTTGGAGTTCATTTGTTTCAGTGCCAGGACATATCATGGCTTGAAGGCATCAGGTTTTACGTCAACATTTGTATAATTAATTAGAAAACTTCACCAGGAGCGTTGAGGTCTTACACAACACACACTCAATCCACACACATTACAACCATCATCCAATATCGATATTCAAAGACATAAATATCAGCCAAACTACCGAATAGCTCAATTCATAAACATGTTCACACAATACTAAGTTAGCGCAGTAGACTACAACGGTTATATACAATGCATTGTTTAATCGTGATTTTCAGCAAAAGGTATAAATAAGTAGATTTTCTAAATGTATAGTCTCTCACTCAATTACAAGAACGGATTTTCAGTGGGTAACTTATAGATTCATACAGTTTATTATGTGTTTCAAAATTTAGTTCGTTTTTTTTGGCATTCAAACATTGCACATTATAAAACGTTTACATAAGCCTTTAGAGACGCAAAAAGAAAGCTTATCATTGAGTGAGTTTCAGAGATTAATACAACAATCTAAGTAGCCTACTTGACTCCAACTGGATTAGGGAACCATCTCAAACTGTTCACTTCAAACCTCGCCACAAATCTCCACTATTAGGTTGGCTGCATACATAATCTCGTAGACCTTATCTGACGTAATCTTCGAAGTTTGAGGGGAATGGGGAGGAGAGGGGAGTCCACAGGATTGATGAGGATTAGATAGCATGTTGTTCAAACCTGTTGTATTGTTTGGAGAGCAGTGTATCGATCTTTGCAGCGTGTGTTTAACATATCACTAGACCGCAACCGACGCCAACACAATAGTCAATCGTACGGCATTGTGTAAGATGGCCCGAGACGTAAACCCGCCACAACAGTCAATCACATGGCATTGTATAAGATGGCCATATCACAACACGAGACGTAAATCCTACACAACAGTCAATCATCATTGTCCTTATCAGAACGTTGCAAACCGAACATTTAAGTATTGCAAAATACATATAAATCTATAACGGTGTACTTGTCCCATCGTAACTATTCTCATTTTAACATCAGATATTTAAATATCTAATGCCCATGTCATGCACGTGGTTTCGACGAAAAGCAGCCGGTTCCTGACGTTCTTTCACATATTCGTAGAGGCAGTCTTCCTCTTAATAGAATGCACAAGCCTCATTATTCACGCCCGCTGTGTTAGGAACTTCCATATATCCAACCCAAGGTCGTTAATAATCCTTAATGGACATGTTTCAAGTAAATGGAAATTGTTTGTACTTTTGGACTAAGTGACGTCGTAAGTGTGAGACTAGTTACGAGATTCATTGCACATCGTCAGGGTCATCATTAGGGAATCTAAAATAATAGGGGGGAGGGGGATTAACGGGTTTAAAGGAAGTCAGGTAAAAAACTGAAAAATCACCAATGACTAAGGTGTCATAAGTGCATGAAGTTCAGTTATGTGTAAAATAAAATTGATATAGGTTGCTTCAATGCAAGAAAAAAATAGTGAACATTTAGCTATTCTACTAGAATCCCTTCGCCAGCTCTGCTGCATTTTTCGTCTAAAGCGTAGTACAGCTGTATCGGTTCTGAGCTCGCTAGCGCCTTCCCGATAGACAGAGCACTCATTGTGTAATACGAATCCAGCCACAACACTCCGCGACTGCGGACAGTGCCGCTCAAAACAGATTGCAACTTTTCTACACATCAAGTCACACAAAAATTAATTGCAGGGCATTTTGTAGAAGTACACGTTCGTACTAAAGAGCATGTTATCGGTAGAGAAACGTAGACATTTAACCTCCTGATCGATTTTTGATAAGTGCCCTATTTTAGCGGTGGTTTTACTATCTCGAGCCAACAATTTTTTTCATATGGGAATTACCATGAGAAGAGTTGCTCGGTGCTACTTGGTAGCAACAAGCCAAAAAATCGCGTTTTCTTTAACTTTTTAACCACCTGCTTTGAAAGTATGGTATCTTCTAGTCATGTTTTCCATATTTGAGGGTGGACATATACAAATGATAGTTTTTAAGTTTTTCACCTGACTATTCCTTTAATGGACATGTTTCAAGTAAATGGAAATCGTTTGTACTTTTGGACTAGGTGACGTCGTAAGAGTGAGACTAGTTACGAGATTCATTGCACATCGTCAGGGTCATCATTAGGGAATCCAAAATAATAGGGGGGGGGGGGGGGGGAATTAACGGGTGTAAAAAGGCGTGAGGGTTGGTGGGCTATTGGATCTAAAAGAGGGCTGGGAAGAAGTCACGCGCTTTTAACACTGGCAAATGAATGCTATTCTTCCTATATCAACCCGACGATTTCCAATACAGCCACTTTATTCACTTCATGTTCAAACAAGCCCACTTACCATGAAAGCCAAACACCACGATTTATTGCCAGTGAATATCCAATAGACTCCACCAAGTCAATAATATGTTTTCGTTGATAACCCACTTTATCGCCCAAACCGTAGACAATAAAATCAAATATCAGAATTAGCGGCTAAATATTCGACCCGGCACCGCCACCAAAACCGAATGTTTGCTTGACCATTTAAACATGACGCTCATACCACAAACCGTAACAGCTACAAACGATACCGCTGATCTTACTAAGTCAATATTACCATTGACATTTCAATTGTCGGCCCCGTGATAGCCAATAAAACACGCAGAAGACAGCGCTACCTACATAAAGTTGCCCGAAGTAACTAATTTCATGCTTAAGAAATGGTTGAGTCCAATAATATCAACTTAATTTTCTAATTCTTCAGTTCGTACCATCCATTTCAAAATTAGTGATAATTTATGACCTTGTGTTGGATATCTGAAAATTCCGAACACAGTTACCTTAACTAATGAAGCTTATTGGGCATTCTCTTAAGCGGAAGAATGGCGTTTAGAAATGTTTGAAATATCACCAGGAATCGGTTGTTTTTTTATGAAACAGCGTGTATGAAAGGGGCAGTATATAAGGTCGTTATGAGACTAGTTACATCGGGGCTAGTAAAGCCATTCCGCGCTCTCCTTGGTATCTCAACTTGGCACACGAGCCTCGCCCAATCATCAAACATCCCCATGTAGACTCGCGAGCTTATTACATTACAAAGGTAAATACTGTAACCAGCCAGTGAGTTCCCGTCCCGTCTCAAGGGTCACTATTAAAGAGGCTCACAGGAGGTCGTTCTACGGAAGTTTGAGCTTTGACAAGTTGTCGGGGAATAGGGGAATATACTCACTAGTTGAATCGCGTCGCACGGTGCTGCTTGTGACAAGCATGTGGTCTGCAGGGGTGGGGGAGTCTAACTCTTACATAGGCGCCATGGGAGGTGAAGACGCAGACCCGTGTTCGCGACGTTCATCATCATATTCAGATATATATAATAGTCGCAGTTACGCATTCACTCCTTTGAAAAACGTGTTTTGTCGTCGTGTGCGTCTTTGAATGCGTCGTGAAGCGATACTTAGCTGTGGGGGGACATGCCTAGGGCACAAGTGCGGTATCACACAAGCGGTTTAACCTCATTGCCGACATCAGAGGGCGTAAAGGTGAACATGAGGGCTCTCGAGGTGAGGTTGATCTGTTTTGTGCTTGGTTACGCGTTCCATTAGTTGGGCTCTTCCTGCGGGGGGGGGGGGGGGGGGCTCTAGTCGACAGCACTCGACTTCCCATTCAAGAGAACATTCAAAATCCAATCTTTTCTTTCTGGATTCTTTCATTCAAAGTATCGAAAGATCCATTTATCTAAAATATATGATTCAGACCTCCTGGTGGTTATAACGGTGAAGTGGACGGGTAAATACGCGAACACGCTCAGCGCGTTTTCTGTCGTCGTAAAAATCACGAGCCGGAGATGCAGATTAAGACTCGACTTATATAGTAATGGTTGTTTCTGCTGTGCGAGAACGTAGAAAATTAGAGCTCTTCTCGCATTATTGAATTTGAGCTGGTTTACAATTTCAAAAAGCAGGGAGCAAATAGCGACGACGGGATTGTGGTGGAGGGGGAGGGGGGGGGGAGGGGGAGTAGGTTACCAACCACGAGTTGATTGCGACATGTTTTATTCAAGAAGGAAAATTCTTTCAAAAGTTTGGAATTGAAATCAGTCCATTCGCTTATAAAAGTTTACGTCGAAATGCCTATAATATACATGAATTAATAATTCTTATTAAAGTCGCAACTTGTCAAAATATTTGATTTTCTCTTTTCCGGAGACACAAATTAAGCAATCACTTATTTAAAAACAATTAGAACAACATTCTCATCAATATAGATTCACGTTAGTCTCGTGCAATAATTTTGTCTATTTGAAATAACTTTCAGCATAACTCCGAATCTGATCGTTTTAAGAATACTAAACTTAGGCATGAGGATAGCATAATCTCATATAAAGAAGTCTTACTTTTTAAGAAGTTTTTGGGAATAAGGGAATCGATGTTGAAAGCTCCTTAAAGTTGATAGTTCAACTTGTGTCAGATCCTGATCATCGTATATTCTACCACCATGGTTCCATAATCGCGTATATTCTATGTAGAAAATGTAATAGCTACAAATCGCTAAACATTCTATGTTAAACACTGGAAGAAGCCATCATCATTATATCAAAGATTACAAAGTAGGTTGTCCTTTAATTATATGTATGACTAAATATTTAATTATATTGGAAAATATGTACTACATTTATTTTTTTGCACGTTTCAATAAGATTCCCAAATGTAATAAATGTAAGTACCATAATATGATGTTTTCAAATAACTACTTATCTTTTTTTACAATAATTCGGTTTTACTTGATGCTAAAAAAAAACTCATCAAGGAACGTTTTACAGATATACTTGCATGTATTTTATGCGCAAATGTGTTTGTGTGTCGGGACTGTTTTTGTTAGTTTGTACATTTTAAAGCCTTTTGTGAACGAAAACATTTTTTAATATTTTTTCACCCTTTTCAGAAAATATCTTTATGGACGTTTTCTCAGCGTTCACAATAGGCCCGCACCAAAATTCAAAGGCAACTCAACCAAGATTGTATTCTGTTAAAATTTATTACCTATTATTCTATCTAGAAAACACTTTTTATACATCATTCTAAGATGAAAAGGTTTGAGATTTCTCGTCCTCTCAATTCAGCTCATTCGCAATTTATCCTCCGTGCTCGCAAGCTCACAAGACGTCTTCTCGTAAGTGAAGATAAAAAAAGTTTGTAATTGCATAATTCCCGTTTCTAAAGCGCATTGCCTTTATCCTAGTTAAAAATGGGAAATTAATCTAGCTTACTACTCGTAACGTCTCGCTTCCGTTACAATATCGCTAAAGGGTATCGTAGCTTCGTTCCTATCCTACCCAGGTGCCCGATGAAAAAAGCACTGGTACTAGGTAGGGTTAATTATATTTCCGAGCTGAAATTTACATTATTAAAATTTATAAGCAATCTCTTTATCCACTCATATAGTTTCTTACCAATTTGTTTTCATTATACATTGTAGCTTAGAGTAATAATTGAAATTCGGTACAAGTAAGTTATACTTACTGAAAACTGTTTTCGGTCAAAATATACTTTTTTAAAGGATTTTCCAGCACAACTACCTTACATGTACTGTGTACTGTGTACTGTGTACTGTGTATTGTGTACTGTGTACTGTGGACTGTGTACCGTGTACTGTGTACTGTGTACTGTGTACTGTGTACTATGTACTGTGTACATTGTACACCGTGTACTTTGTATGTGTACTGTGAAACAAATAAATATATAATTATATGACCGGCTAAGGTGTTGGTCACTTCTGGCCAACGCTGCGCATAATCTAAAGTATAGGCTTTCCTAACTAGTAGTACACACCACTTAATACTATACTCTTCACATATATTATGCGTCACCCTCCAGCTCACCACGCATGCTATCCCGCTCACAGTTTGATGCGTGTGTGAACATGACATCACAAAGTGAATGGTCACAAAGTTAATTGCAACATAATATAAAAGCATGATTCAGGCTCCGTTCAAAAACTCATCGTTGTGTCGCATAAATGCATACTGTTCATTCTTTGAAGATTTACGCGACATTCTTTGCGCGTACGTGGTCATTTTATTACATTTTAAAAGGGGACATCAATTTGTTTGAAGTCGCCTAACATAGTATTTATTTACAGTTAAAAGATGTAAATATAAGAATGAGGTGCTGTGACATTGATCTTACAACAAGCAGAGTTATGCTGGAACAATGCTGCGCAACAAAATAAATAAATTAACATTTAGAGTCTACTCACTCACCAAGTAACAAGACTGATTTTCAGTGGGGGACTTTTACTTAATGCGACTAAACCAACCCTTAAGGCTCCGAACACCAAAAAAGCTCTGAGTGGAGGCCTGATTGCTTTATTCTCACTTTCATTCAATCACCCCTATCCCTTGAATGTGGCTAAAATCTCTGCAGATACCTTTATATATTCGCGACCCTCCAGATCGAGCTCTACAAGTACCGAGGATTAACTTACAAATAAGAAACTCCCAGTCTAGAGAGATGAATCTCTCCAAAACTTTTAAAACCACGCACGACTCAGTCGATAAAGAAGTGATCCACATGTAACCGAGTTTAGACGCGATCCATCAAGTGGCTATATCAACTTGGTTCGAAGTGAATTTAGTGGCCGCGTTGTGGCAGCTGAGACGCGTCTATCTTTCAACGTAAGTTGTGGTCCTCTCTTCTCTTCTGTTCCCCTGTTCCTCTGTCCCCTGTGAGTCAAGTCTGTAGGGATCCGACCCCAGCGACCGACGTGACAAACAATCCGCTGTGGGTCGATGAAGCCGCATTGTCTCTTTGCATTCAGGGATATCTATTTGACTATCAACGTTTAAGATACTAGTATTAAATATGAATTGAACTCTGAAGTTCGGTTATGACACTTATTTAAGATTTAAGGTTTTAATTTCCTAACTGTTTTACTCAGGATCGCTATCATTGGCCGAATTTATAAAACGTCACCATTCATTGGCTGGGCTTTTTGGTCATAGGTTGCACGTACCTTTGCGCGTGGCAGCCACATTTGTGATCAAACTTTGACGTTGCCATGGAGAAACAATTGAAGCTTGTTGTGGTAGAACACATAAATCCTTAGTTTTCTATAATTCAGCTTGTTTTTTAAATAAAATTAATATTATGTGAGGTAATTTTTAGTTTTTTCATTCTTATGTTTACTTTTTTAGTTCTAAATTAGACTTATTTTTGAAAAGTATTTTCTAATTATCTAGGATAAGTCCTTATCAATTGTGTCGCAATCATGGCCGCTGTGACGTCACGTGGGAACTATGAGTAAGACCTAACATTGCTATGGTTTCTTTAAATCTTCAATCATAGGAGAGTGTGTAAACGCCATTATGCTTTTGGCTTGATTTGATTTTGTTAAACCTTAAATCTTAAATGAGTGTGTAAACCGACCTTAGCACTATCTCAATAATCTACCCACTGTTTGATTCGCCGGGATAAACCAAGTTTGAAATATATTTCGAAGTGTTTGAAGAGCAAAATGAAAAGGTAGGAATCAACTAGATGGCTTACACAGCCATTCCCTCTCTCCTTCCGCAACCGTTTACTCTTGAACTAATGATATTAATGAAAAGAAAAAAATGTGTACGAAAAGTATACTAAATCAAATAAATACACGTTGCGATTGTTTGACTGCTCAATAATAAGTTCAACTCTGGCCGTTATATTTTACAATGTTTGAGCCGGGGTGCTCACTCCGCGGTGATTTTTAGTGGACTGTATATTTTTTGATTGAAACTTACCCCAATGATGTGAAGTGTTCGAAAGATGACAAAGCGTTGATAATAGCGACAGGCGGAAAGTTGCCGTAGAGAGAAAGAAATAGAAGAAAGAAACTCGAGTTTGGAAGAGAAAAGTAAGGAAAGATGAAAAATGCCTGGAAGGCGATCGAACCCAGGACATGCAGCAGCGTTGAAGCAGTCTGGTCGCACGAGAGAGTAACAGAACTTGACGAGGTCGAAACTCGAACAATACTAGATAATAGATAACGCTGCGTGCTGAAAACAGGAAAACTGTAGGGGATGACGTGATTGGCCGAAAATCGAAACATGAAATAATAGACAGGTAAACCAACACCACAAAAATACAAAATCCCAGCGTCGAATAAACGGCGCGAACAAATATATTTTTTGAATAGGTATACATTTTTCCAACGTAAGTTATAGTCTCAAGCTTACAACATAGCCACGTCCCATAGATCCTAATTATTTTTCTACTACTCTTAATCATCATTTACTTAAAACAAGTCCATTACCTTTAGGGATAAATTTAACACTTTGAATTAGTTACCTGAAAATTCCAAACACAGGGGGCGTGACAAATGTGGTTTGTGCACTCTACAAAGCACTATATAGAGTATAGACTGTCTTTACGAATATTAGAAACACGCCAGGAATATGTGGATTTTCTTTGAAACATCTTCATGCAAGGGGCAGTAGATAAGGTTCTGAGGTCAGTTATTTAGGACTGGCATATGATTTACGAACAGGTGAATTGCAAATTAAGTTGAAGTACTTAAGGTACTTTTTGTAATGGATGTTAAGTCTGCTAGAAGTGAAGTAAACGTATAAATAGTTCGTGACCTGCGCCGTTGGAAACAGCAATCTAGTATAGGCAAATGCGTCATAAAAATGCAAAACTGTTGCAGTTTATCCAACATGCCTTGGGCTTCTTAACAGTGGCGCCGCTTTCATTACCAACCTTAGTTTTAGAAAAAAACGTCCACACTTCAACAGAGGGGTTCACGCCAAGTTCAAATACTCTCCTCGATACCCTCAGCCGTATAATCTAACGATTACTCCCAGTTAAACATTAAACTGTGCACGGGGCTGTGTGAAAGTTCGTTACCTTAAGCCAGAGGCCCACATTGAAGAGGACATAGATTAATTGATTTAAACGTAGAACATAACCCATTCAACCAAACCATTTAAATTCACTACATTTCCGTGGTGATAAAACTCGAAATAAAGGTCCCACATTTGTGTATGCACGTGATAAGTGATGTTTGTTAATTTGCGTTGTATAAGTTCCCAGTCACAAGGGCGTGTACTGCATACCCACTTCCATACAAATGATTCTTGTACAAGTATGTGCTTGCTTGCTTAGCACTGAAGGCGCCTGATGAATTACGATCAATTTGTCCGTCTGCCAGCCTCGCCGGGCCGCTACGTCAGGCAGATGGAAGCGCTAAGCTAATTAGTTTAGCCACGGGACAAACTCGTTATAATTAATTCAGTTCCGTCTAAAATACACAGCACTTTGTAATAAATGTAAAATCTATATAAGACAAAGCAAATTGCGTATCACTTGGACGACACGGTAGAGTTCTACCGTAGATTGGCATGAAGGAATTTCGAACAAGTTTTAATTCTAGGTATGGTATGGTTATATGGTTACATTTAATTTTTGTTATTTGTTATGCTTATAAGTAAAATAAGTTTCGGAAATTTTAATAACACAACACAACTTTTAGTTAAGCAAACACTTGCATCCTCGTCTTTAAAAACACTATTGTAATACTAACTTTCTTACGCCTTTATCTACCAAAATCAAAATACAATCACGATTTATCGATGGTAAAATCGTATACATTTTTTTGGGGTAAAGTGTCTGCTAAAAATACAATGTAAGTTATAATTTAACTATCTTCACTTATTTGTGTTATGTAACGATAACCAAACATCATTATGTAAATATTTATTAATACGAGGTTCTTATAGCCGCATGGATGTCATTATTACAGCACAACAATAAATAAACATAATAATCAATATCACGTATTACTCAATTACAAGATTATATTATATGGCTCACTAGTAACTGAATAATAGTATTCAAACTGTCTCGTTTCCAGACACAATGTCAGCATGAAATATGCAACAACTTATGGATACATAATGCCTTGCCAAGGAACGGCACTGTGATGAATGAGGATGATAACATTTGGGCTTTATCTAACATATTTTAACAACGATGTTAATATAGACGATAGGCTATGTGGTCTATTGTGAAGATAAACAAAGCATACGTGGCATCCATACCCTAAGCCATCATTCAAACCTGGAACGCATTGCCCGCGGTTTACTAGCTAGACCACAACGCGTGATCGACCGCGGCCAACTACGCTGACTGAAGAGTGACCACGGTAAACACTAGACTACCGCGCTCACCACAGATATTTGCCCGCCCAACTTGTGTACTATGTGAAATATTGTGTTGAAATTGTCGAATTTGAATCTGTCGTGCGCTTCCAAATCGCTCCCCACGCAACTTTATGAGCCGCGCTGTGGGGCGGTGGCGGGAGGGGGCAGGGGGGGGCAGGGGGGGTGAGCCGCAACCCTTTAGTGCTCGCTTTGGGGCTGACTGCGAGCAGGGCCGGAACCTGCGACGCCGGAAACCGCGACCAACTCTATTAGGCTATCGTGGTCACTGCTTTCAACCTAGCTCCAAGACTGCGACTGGCATCGTACATTTATTTTAGGGCTGTAAGTTCTGATTTATGTATGTTAAAACTCTTTAAAATAATTTAAAATGTCATAAAGTAATAACAAATACGTCATCTAGTAGAGCATTTAGGGTTCTTCAATCCTTTGTGGAACTCCCGATTTATGTTTGCTTAAAAATGCTTTCAAATTATTTAGAACTTTCACAAAGTAAAAACAAACACGTGATCTAATAGAAAATTTAGTGCTCTTCAATAATGAAAGGATTCACTGACGTACCCACATTTCCCCTCCGACCCCGCCAAGGGTCTTCCCCCACTACTCGGCCGCGCGGCGAGTTCGAGGGACTGACCGTAAATTATTCCTGTCAAGATGCCCTCTATTCAGTCTCTATTGATTCAGTTAATCGCTTCAGTAACACATACAAAATCTACAGATTCAAAATTTCTTAACTTTTAACCAATTATTTGGATTCTTGAATAAAAACCAACACGTTTTTATGTTTGAAACGTCCCAATAGACCGACTACATCACAAGAAGATAATACTGACACTTCAATACGGGATGAATAACTTCTTCAGATGACGTAACCGATTAATCACAACACATACGTTAATTGGGTGTGGAAAGTGGCATAATAGTCATAATAATAGGCATAATGGGCATAATAATAGGCATAATAGGCTTATAGATGGAAGATGATCCAAGTTATAGTACGTAAATTATGATGATCATTCTTTTTCATGACCTACACATCCAAATACACAACGAATTAAAATTAAAAATCACGTTTCTTGTTGCTTTACGTCTCTATTGCTGCTATAATAAATGGGGATGACAGACAATTTGAAAAAAACATTAGTTGTGCTAGATTCGAACGCATGCACCTTTCGGTAGGAGCCACCACGCGGGCTGTCTTTTCGGGTATTAATATGTAACGGCAAGTGCCTCGATTAATTATTGTTAATAACGATGCAATCAAACACGCCTGATACAAAAAACATATTATTTGACATTGAAATATTGAGAAAAAATTCATTAATATACACTTTTTCAGCATAAACACTGTCTGCAAAAACAACCAACCCACTAAATAAACAAATAAATAAATAAACAAATATTCCTTATATAAATCTACACAATTCCTTACACAATTGTCACATCACCGTTACTCATCAACGCATTTTTTGTCACTCGTCCTACCCCTTAGTATATTTTGAAAGAAAGTTGAATGTCCCGCGATACACCATTGACTTGGCGACATCGAAAAATGACATCTGGCAGGGAAACAACATCTTCAATGCTTTTGTTAAATAATCGCCTTTTGTTGGAAAGATTAGTCGACGGTTTCGTGTCTTCGACGTGAGACGACGGATTAAATGTTTATTGTACAACTAAATTATAATAATCTACTCGTGCGTGGGTGTGTATCAGAAGAGTGCATAAGACTGAGGTCCGTACGAATTCAGAGTCGATAATTAATTGCATTAGAACTCAACACTGTTTGCTAGGGTTTTTTGTATGGAAAATATCACGTATAAAATAATTAGCAACAGTTTATACAGATTTTCAATGGGGTAGGGGTCGACTATGAACACTTGTATTCACACTATATGGCCCATAAAGTGAATACAAGTTTCTATTTTAGTGTGCGAATGCCTTCGTGCATGATCTGTGAATTGTTATGTATACCAAGTTTAGTTATTTATTTAGGCCTATGTGTTTATTGCATAACATCAACACTCAACAGGTACAGAACCCACAAATGACGAATAATACAAAAATGGTTTAGTAAAGCACTGAAGATAAATATAAGCAAATGAACGAATGACTAATGAGTGATAAAAACATAAGTTAAATAACAAACACCATGACGGAAACTGTCAGTCAATAAAAAAATGAGCTAAAACTTTACACATGTCGCAGAATTTCCTGTTTTAAATAATAAAACAAAATAAATAAATTAAATATAAATTTTTATTTGTAATTTACAATAATTTAAAATAACTCCTAAGTAATGCATTTGTATAGTGACTGAGAGTATACGGCAAAGTAGTGACTGTTTCTTCTTTATGAAGCTGTTGGTCTATTAGGACGATTCAAACATGGAAACGTATTGGTTTTTATTCAAGAATCCAAATAACGTGTTAAAACTTACGAAATAATGAATCTGTGGATTTTGTATGTGTGACTACAGTATGAATAGAGGATATTTACAACAGGACAGGACAGGTATAATTTACGAGCAGTCTCTCACTCTGAGCGCGCGGCCGGGTGGTGGGGGAAGACCCTTGGCGCGCATAGCAGTTGCGTGCAAAAACGGCAGTGATATCATTCGGTGGAATACACTTTATATTGTTTTATTTCCGATCAAAACAGTATTTTAAATCCGCATTCTAGCGGTAATTTGACTCTAGCACGGAACTTCATTCACCTCATGATATTTATTTTTTTACTTAAAAAGCACGTATAACAAAACAGCTGAAAGCTTCATGGAACAGTAATTAGTGAAATTGTTAACACACTGGATTTATGGATGTTGCTTATTATATTTTATGTCAGTTTATATATGTATATAGATACAACAACGACGTATTTACAGCGTTTATAAACGTTTGCCCGTCCTGAGCGCCAACTTATGAACCATATCCGGTTGTAGGCCTAAGCACTCACTTTGAGGTACCGCGCCCACAAGACAAACTCTCATTAGATCATTTAGTTTATGCTTGTTGGCCCGTGATGAGTCAATCAACACGCTACAGTAAATATTAATACACATTACCATATGAACATCAGGGATGGTAATGAAGACAATAATGTGGGTGAGGTGTTATTAAAATTAAAAACACAACGGGTTGTTCCGCCACGTCAGTTACTCACTAAAATCCATGTTTACGCGTTTCAGAACCGCAATGGGTCCCTTCGTCTGAAGGACTCGCCGATGCAGATTCATTTATTTAAAACGTCGCATAGGAACCATATTAAGTAACAGTTAGAAACAGGAAAGAAGGGAAATAATAATGCGAACAATACTATTTATATCATCGTTAAACGAATTTAAAACTGCCCGACTTACAGCTATAAAAACATATTTCATGCAAATAATAAGGGACAAAGCTACAGTCATCAACGAAAATGTTGGAAAAAAGTTGTTTTCAGAAAGTAATAACATAAATATTTTCGGCTCCAACTGTCCACGAACCACTTGAGATAATTCTCTAACGAGATGATATCAGTGCAAACCACTGCTGACCGACCCTAACAAGTCCCTTCAGTGGGACCTTACGGGGCGGTAAAATTTATACTAGCACGCCTTCATCCCTTAAACTTTGGTACTTGACGGAAATTAATTTAAGCCTCTTGTGTACAGTTGTGTTCACACATAAATCAATTTACTATTTGCTGTTTCAACGTTGGCATGAATGACACGTGCTTGCTTGCCAGAAGTACGCATAAGGTAAAGCCAAGTTAGTTTACATTGAAACATTGGTTAATTGGCTTTATTTAAAAGTTATAGTAGACATTTTGAACAAACCACAGTTCTGCGTTTGGTTTATATTGTTTTGAGCTATTTGAGTACCTACCCGCTAATATCTAATTCGGAAAGTTCTAAGTTGTGCGCGAAGGTAAACTTCAATGGGTGATAGATCTCTCACCAGCTAATGTTGGTCATGGGTTAACAGGTAAGTACGGGGAACAAACCTGGAGGTAAATTATATTAAGACGAAGATAGAGGTAAACTTTACACGGAGACAAAATTAACTGATCACTAGTTAAATGAATGGTTAGTGAGGTGCTGGGAGTTTGTAAACTTTGGTACAGTTTGCTCAAAAAGAATGAAACATTGATATTTCAATAGGAAAAGTAAATGTAGGCATACATATATGTAGAGCGAGAATCATGTGTTTATTCAGTCCAATGTTAAATTCCCGGTTAGTGTTGGGTTTCTTTAACTTTGTAATTGACTTTTATCTACATAAACGTGACTTTGAATCCATCACCACAGAAACGAAGCACATGATAAATGGTTTAAGATATTCCCCAATGAAAATCAATTCTTGGAACACAGTGTGGATAGAATATAAATATTAAACACATACAGTATTTAAACTATATTTTGTGTCTGAAAACTCCAAAGGGCCCACTTTAGAAAGCATTTAAGTGAATGAAGCAAGTATCACCATTCACCTATGATTGAAATGTAAAAGGAAATTTTCTATTCAATAGGTTTTCATGATTATATTTGAATATTTTTTAGGTAATAAATTTGATATCTTCAACTAAAATTCACAACATATTTTCTACCAGTGACAAATCGTTATCGTTGGGTAAGCAACTAGATTATTTACTATCACGTCGAGATACATTTTGGCATATCCACTAAATGCGTTTGATTTCCTTAATAATTGTTTTAACACGCATCATTTATGTACGCTTTCACGTCATAAACAAGGGCGAACGTATGTCTTTAGAGAAGGTAGTACACACGATTGCTTCAACTTCACCTGGTCCCAATACCATATACAAGTTAGCTTCCAGTCATTGCCACATAGACAGCCCTCCAATATTTAAGTCCCAGTTATCGATATTCAATAAGCTTCAGAACCCAATGCTACTTCTACAATCACAAATTATATCATGTTAAAGTTTTACAAGCATTTTCACAGAATGAAGTTGAAATAAATGTTATAAAAGTGATTCGACTGTGGTAAGAAACCATCAACAAGATAATCTTAGATCATTTGAAAACCTGAAATATTATTATATAGCATTTGAGTCTATACGTTACTTTATGTGATGTACAGTTAATACAATCTATTTGTCATCTGTAGCTAGAGACGACACTTTTGTTTTGTTTGCCCCGTGCCCAAGTCCCATCGGTAATATATTAAATAAATCGTCACAAGAAAATAACAGTTTTGTTCAGTTAGTTGGTAAAAAAGTGTCAATGTGTTATTACCTAAATAATAAAAACCCGCACCAAGCTGAAATAATGAACCCTTGACACTATGTATGTATATTGAGCAACCATTGTAAGTGAAGGAGTGGTGTTTCGTATGTGCAATAACTTAAGTTTATCTGTCTTGCACCAGAGAACATTCGTTATTGTCAAAAGTGTACCTAAAGTGTTCGGTTTAATTTGAGACCGTTTAAGTTTTGGCAGCCAACCGCTAAATGAGCATCTTCCCCTGCATCGACTCGACTTGCCTCTCACCTCACGTGTAGCCCCACCCCCAGACTCTTGCTCAAACTCAACACTATAGTTTACTTTTGCAAATTAAGAATTCCAGTAAGCAGTTGCCCTGGCTTGTTCTTGTGTGAGTAAGCAATTCCCTCTTCTTTCCTCATCTCCTCCTCTTCCCCCCAGTTCCCCTGAACCACCTACGCTACTCTCGACACAGCGATAGAATAGAACACTTGTTGATTTATTGGCTCCGAGTCAACTTCACCACCGTGTTGATAAAAGAACATTATTTTTAATTAAATTCTCAAGAAAAGTTTTTACAAAGTTCGCTCTTTTTTCTTATCCTGTTGGTAAGCTTTTCTTTGGTCTTCAAACTGTAACTTTAGTAATTCTAACATCAACTCTTGAGGGGAACGCGATGACTCTTGTGGCAGTTTCAAGAAGCTCATTGTTTGCATGGCCGCCACAAATTGAGATATTGATTCTCGTTTATCGTGGTGGGTGAGATTGTAACCTTTGTTTAAACAAGATTCTAAAACAAACCTTGTATTGCTTTAAGATAGCGCAGGATGTTAAATATATAGACGAACGGTTAGATTTGCATAGCAAACAAGTCGGACGAGAAATGTACTGTAACTTGGAGGTGCAGTTACTTCAACCCCTATTTGTCACTAAATATAGGGTCCATTTTCTTTTTTACCTTTTGAATTGTGTTTCATATCTGCCCATGTTTTCCAGCCATACTTGGAAAATCCAGTTTTCATAATTAGAGACCCATATTTTTGTGCTTGGCGCGTTTTTAATTATTTTTCATTTAGCATTGCGGAGGAAGAGGAAGGGGGGAACGGAAGGGTAGAGAAGAAAAGTGACTATTATAAGACCGTCACCAAAACCACCCCTTTCCTCTGTTAAAATAAATAAACGAAGATATTATTTCACCAACACCTTCGCTGGCTGTATATAATAATGCTTAATTCCACGTGTAATAGGTAGTGATGATAACTTTACAAAATAGCAATAATAATAAACATAAAACGTAACGTAACTTTATGAGGCGTCGTATACGTACTCGTTTAAGCCCTATTATGGGTCGGCTTCACCGGTTATAAAGGTAAGTTATGATCATGAATCTAGTACAGTAGGTACATAAGCCGAAGATGAGCGTATATAGAATCCGTCGGTGCATCTGATGCAGCTAATACAATCTCTGGAACGTTATGATCATACTTATGGCATAAAAGTTGCTATCTAGTATAAAAGCAGGCAACGCACTAGTATATATACAATATACAACCTTATTTGCGTTCCTCTATTCTCATAATAGGTGATGTCTTTGAAGGCGATAATGAAGATATTTGGGGAGTGCACGTATCATATTTAGCAACTATGTTAATCGAGACAATTCGTGGATGATGATGATGATGTACAAAAATGAAATAACGCCAAATGACTATAAATGGTTGAAGATAGAATAATGCTAAATCGATGAAAGTTCTACTAAGTGTTACCAAAGATTATAAAGGGTGTGTGTTACTGTTCAAGAAAACATCTTATAAAACACGTATATATTTAACAAAGGAATTTTCCTGACCTTATGGCAAATTCGGTAACTTCAGACCTATTGTAAGCCCTTATTTTATTATTTGCAATTTTGAAGGTCAAACCCCTTGTATTTGATCCAAACAAAATATTTGTTACAAATTATGAATGACTATATTTTTTATTTCAAAACGCTCCAAAATGAAAAAACTCTATTTCAAAAGGCTTCAAACACCCATATCTACATGGCATAAGGATATAACCTGGAACACAGCGTCCGTGGTTTACTATAACCCAACGCCTAATCGACCACGGCCCACAATACACTATCAGTGGACCCTTATCACACAAGGGATCGTTATACTGGAGAGAACATTCTTGGTTCCGTGCTATGTCTCCCCCCCCCCCAGTGTAAACCCCCCACAGAGATACATAAATCGCCCCACTTCCTGTGCAGGAACAATACATCATTGTGAGAATACCAAGCAAACAGGTTGAACGCATGCAACAAGCAAGACTCTCTCTAGCACATTATCTTCGTGGCAGGGACTTCCTAATCTTATGTTGATAACAATACAAGTAATGTTGTGTTCATATCAAACTGCTCGCCACACCAAACCCGTTAGAAGCGGCTCGGCAGGCACGGCTCTCTAAAGACGTTAAAACTGATATTCTAGGCTCTCTAAAGACGTTAAACTGATATTCTAGGCTCTCTAAAGACGTTGAAACTGATATTTTAGGCTTTCCAAAGTAGTTGGAACATTCTAGACCGCTACAAAAGCGTTCGCACTGATATTCTAGGCAATCCAAAGACGTATGAACTAATGTTCACTATAAATCCAAAGAAGTTGAAACTGATATTCTAGGCTCTCCAAAAACGTTTGAACTGATATTATAGACTCTCCAAAGTAGTTGGAACATTCTAGACCACTACAAAGGCGTTGGCACTGATATTCTAGGCAATCCAAATACGTTAGAACTAATGCTCTCTATAAATCCAAAGAAGTTGAAACTGATATTCTAGGCTCTCCATAGACGTTGGAACTGAAATTCTCGACCACTCCAAAAAAGCTGGTACATTTTCGACCACTCCAAAGACGTTGGCACTGATAATCTAGGCAATCCAAAGACGTTAGAACTTAGAACGGATATTCTCCACAAATCCAAAGAAGTTGAAACTGATATTCTAAGCTCTCCAAAGACGTTGGAACTGATATTATATTCTCGATCACTCCAAAGACGTTGGCACCGTTATTCTAGGCAATCCAAAGTCGTTAGAACTGATAATTCTCTACCACTTCAAAGAACTTGAAACAATTCTAGGCCACTGCCAAGAGGTTAGAACTAATATTCTTGGCTACTCAAAGACGTTGGACTGATATTCTACAGTAAATTTAATTCTAATCTTGCAGTGCCGTTGTTGCACTTAACCCACTTCCAAACCAAGGATCTCCCCCATCGTTCTGCCGCGCGTTAAGTGCAACAGGGGCTCATAAACTATACCGCGGACTGTTGAGCGTTTGATGGTGGGTACGAAGCAAATTGTGTGACTAATATTGTATTTTGTATTGCGGTGAAACTTGTATTAGTGAATCTGTCCCTTTGTCTGAAAATTGATGCGTGAAAACTCCTACAGTAGTTTTAGATTTCTATTCTACTGGATTAGAAACTCCATTCCGTTTACCAAAGAATTCAATTTCTAAAGTTTTAAAAATATTTTCATTTAAAATACCTACATGACACGGTTCAGTAGTTTTAGATTTCTATTCTACTGGATTAGAAACTCCATTCCGTTTACCAAAGAATTCAATTTTTAGAACAAAAGCGATTCACAATATATGGAGTCTATTTGTATTGTTGTGCATTTGCAATCAAGAACCATTCTGCAAACAACATGATACGCTTCTGTTCTTGAATTCAATATTTTTTATCAAATTAGTGAACCGTGTAACATGGGTACAACAGCTGGAACTACCACACATCAATATAGCGTAAAGCAAGCGTGACGTCATTGTGAGATAACGAATCGCATTCGAATGAACACATTTCCATGTTTGTTATTAATTGTTGCACTTTTAGGGTGTATTATTTAAGGCAATCAGTTGCTTATATCAACAATAAGTAGATCTACCTTCACACGTAAAAAAAACAACATAATTAGTATCTTTTTTAATAGAAACTCAAAACATAATGGTTTTTAAATTGGTTTTGAGCAGAGATTTACCCTAATGCATAATATATTGATTTTTAAGCAGATTTGTGGTGCAATACATTCATAAACAACCATTCTTTCCTCATTATGCCACTATGTACCATAATATAAAAATTTTATAACCGGAAAATAAAAAATGTTGAACTTTGGAACTAATATAAATAAAACTCTTTTGTTGTAGAACATACATAATAATATTTCTGGGATGATATTCAGATGAAGATCATTCTATTTAACATACCAGAACAAATATTGAAAACGAAGGACAGGTCCCTATTCACACTGCGAGTAATCAGATCGCCCATGTTTCCCTCTATATACTAATAACAGTGTATCACGTGACACCGCTGTACTGATGTCTCCCCGAGGCTCGTTCGACGACCCCCCTCCCCCCCTCCCTTCCCTTCAACGTGCGTCATCCCTGCTTTGTATACCCCGCTCTCACTAACATTGCCGGTACGGCGGTCAGGTTTAGAAATATACCCTTCACTGGATACAGGGTCCATTTAACACCATAATTTGTCGTACAGATTTGAAAAATATTTTGTATGAAGGATACATTTTTTAATAGGAAATGCACGGCTTTTTATAAGAAACATACTCTCAAAAAAAATGAGTTCTTTATAGGATTGTGTCATACAGGTTAGGTTACGTGTAAAGGTGCTTGTATAGCTAATGAGGCGTGTTCATTCTACTAAGCGGAAGACTAACGTTACGAATGTGTGAACGAACGCGAGGAATGTGTTGATTTTCGTTGCAACTGCGTGCATGAAAGCCTGGGCAGTAGATAAGGATCTAAAGTCGGTATGTGGTGTGACTAGTTACGTTGGGGATAGAATAGAGCCCCAGTCGGTGTTGGTTTTGTAAGTTTTGGACATCGTGCTACCCGCAGAGATAGGCAAAATACTCAAAAAAATGTATTTGAAATACAAAATACAAAATACTTCACAACACAGTATTTTCAAATACAAGATACAAATACATTGACAATTTTGTATTTCAAATACAAATATACATATGTATTTTGAAAATACTCAAAATACAAAATACATTGCTGGAAATAATGGTAGGTAAGTAGTAAATAAATAAACGTGAATTTTAAAATAATTTTTTTTAATTCGATTACATTTTATAGTAATATTTTAGTAACGTAGACATTACTAACATAGGCCTACCAATAGTAATTTAAGGCATTTAAGCTTTCTATTTGGTGTAGGCAGAGGCCTTGATAGATAATCAAAGGCTCTATGTATAATGTACTATGAATATTTCAATCTTGTGTCCATTCCTCTTGCAAATTAGTCTTACAAATGTTGAAAGAATTTAACAAAAATATTGAATAATTACATTTCGTTGTGAAGTAGGATTGCATTTTGTATGGAGTAGTCCAGTAGTACTCCACTACTTGTATAGTTGTAGTTACGGAGGGAGGGCCGAACTGACTAGCTAGGGGTGATTTGCTTTGAGAAGAACCAACTTTTTAAATTAACTGTCGGATAACAAGTGCCGGCGTGGAGTGTTTATTAGTGATGCAAATGATAAAAGTCTTTCCACTGGTGCAGATGAAGGCATTATTTTTGAAACATTACTTTTTGAGGCTAAATTCTTTGGATGTATCGTCCCATGCATACAATGTATTTTGAGTATTTTGAAAATACAAAGATACAGTAAAGTTGAGTATTTTGAAATACAAGATACAAATACTTTCAAACACAGTATTTGAAATACAAAATACAAAATACAAATGTATTTCAAATACGTATTTCAAATACATGTATTTTCAATACTGCCCATCTCTGGCTACCCGAGAGCATGTTTCCAACCATATTTCCTTCAAATGCCTACATGTTTGATCAACTCGAGCAAACGCATTATGGGAGCTCTTGCGCCCTAAAATGACGTCATATTTTATTCTAAATTGTCTTACTTTGTTGTACTGGTTAAACCTCAACTTTCTCGAGCCAGCACACGCCATTCTCCCTATTAAACTGTTCGATACAGAACTCTAAAATTTGCAATTACCATCAATCCTTATCATATTCTTTCTTTTCATTTTCTGCAAGATGCTATCTCTTTATTACATTGCAAATAGCCTCCAAGAAGAACGGATATACTTATTTATTTCGTGTTTGCATGATTACTAAGTATTTGATTACTTAGCTCATTCTGTTGATTCCCATCTGTACATCTTTATTATGAGCAGCTCAAGCTCAAAGAACAAAACATGACGTTGCCACTCAAGTCTGCGAATTCATTCAGACACGAGGCAGTAAAAGAAGAGAAAACATAATAAAAAGTAAATTAATATAACGAAGAGATGAAGCTTGAGGTTGGTAATGTGTTCAGATAAACAAGATTTTACTCTAGAGACGTTTTCCTTCATCAAAACATTGACTGCAGGCTGTGACTCGACAAGGTAATGAGAGAAAACTCATTATACGATGTAATACTATTGGTTACAGCGGAGAGTGATGATATTATAATACGACGGGAGATAACACGCTGAGGGGTTTGTCTCAAATAGGTGGAGGTAGGATATGAAACACTGTCAATGAGGCTAGAAAGCCAACGGGTTATATGAAAGTGTTGTCTAATTTTGAGGGATAAAATTGTTTACGGTGATTAATGCCAAGATGATAAGAAAATCAAATTAATTAAAAATTCGGAAAACATAGAAATATATTGTTTCATAAATATAATACACAGATGTACCAACTATTACAAAATCTGTATAGAAAATATACAAAATATGTCTGTACTGCAGATAGACAAATAAAGATGAATTCAAACATTTAAATTTAAACAAATCATAGTGCCACTCCGTTCGGTGTCGATCCGCCCTTTATCCCTACATTAGATATATTTGAATATTTCCATTTTTGTTTCATAATTATACATAGATTAATTTATAATATGATGTTTTGAAATGTAAGAACAGTTTGCTTTGTGATCCTGACAGTTCGAGTATACAATATATAACAAGCATTCTAACGTACAGATCGGAATTCGTGCCCTGGTAAAGGCAAAATTTTCCTGCAACTAGTATGCCTACCACACCATAATCAATGCCATATTATGTTTTCTTTGGTCGAAGCCTCTAGTTCTAAATCTAAACCCGACTTCATCCATAGTAGATGCTTCAGCGTGTGAGAGATACTGGCAGCAGCACTACCCAGCCCATAGAGAGCTTTATTAGCATTGCTTTCTGATATAACACAATCAAGCAAATGCGAGGTACGATATCTTGCCTCGTAGAGTCTATTGACCATCACCCCCCCTAACATGAAGCACGACGTCCACACGCAGCTCGGACGATATGTAAACAGAGTTGTTATAAAGAGCTATCTTGGCCACATCAGACAGTTTTAAAGGAGATAGCCGGGGAAAATTAAAACTTTCCATACTTTTTTGTTAAGAGCGTTCGGCAGTAAGAGTTTAACAGATGTTTTGGCCATCACTAATTACTTTTAAACTAAAAGTAGGATTATTATAAATATTTACCTACTCGTAGAGGGATGTCATATACATGCATGGTATTAAGTACATTCGTCACCAACCTATTCAAAAATAATGTACCCATTTTTAAACAGATTCTCTGTATTTTTTCGCCGAACATTTTCGACGAAAGTAATTTATTTGCATAATTCAAACATGAGTATATTATTTTTGAGCAAGCTTGTCACAAATGTTTAGATATGACATCCCTTTGCAAGTAGGTAAATTTTCATAATAATCCTATCATTTGTTTAAGTGAAATTAGTTGACTAAAAACATCAAAATACTTCCGAACGCTCTTTAAGTGCATTTTATGAATTTCTGCTCCGACAAATAAATGTGTAGGTACTGCCACTATAAACGCATGCACGTGTACATCCTCTTAGCCGTATGATGACGTCATAAGCGCCCACAACACCCTGAAGCATTACTTAATTTCCTTCTGGAAGTGTTTTATCATCAATTTTTGTGATACGCTGTGAATAATATAATTAATAATAATAATATAATAATATAATATAGTTACTGAGTGGGTAGACTCTAAATGTGAATTTATTTTATTTTTATTTTTATTTAGGTATAATAGGTATTGTACAATATCTTCTCAATGATTAAATATTTGAGTGTCATGTTAGTTCTGTAACTTTCTATTTTCGTTTTGATATCAATTGTATGTTATTCTGTGTCTTACGGCAACAGCTATGGATGCAGAGATCAATAAAGGTTGTTATTATTATATATAGATACTCTCATGAGGCTTACCTATTAAAGACCACTAATTGCAAACAACGTACATCCTTGCGGTTGTAAGCATATGTTTTAAACCTTCAAGGTAACTTATATTGCTGCACAGCAAATGAGGTAATGTATTTTTATTACTTATATTTTATCGGTATTCTGCAGAATCTAGGTCACAACTGGTCTTATGTTATTTATACGGCCATGGATTCCCGTGTTTTCGTTTGTTTGACTTGATTCAAAGCGAAATCGAATTATAACCACGGTTCATATTTTCTCCATAGAAAACTGCAAGTTGCATTACTAACAATATGCACGGTCGTGACCAACTTCAATAAGCTATTCTAGTATTCGCTCTTTCATACGGTGGAAAACCAGGAAACATACACACAAAGATGAATATTATTATTATCTAGCTATATCTATCTTGTAGTGTAAGCCACATTCAATAACGATAGGAAACAAAACAAACATTTGTGTATCTACAACGAAATTGACCTACTTTTTTCACTAGATTTTTCAAACAGATACCTCTTTTACTTAATTCAAGAACATAGGCTTTGTATTGGTCCTTACAAAATACTCACCCATAAAATTAATAACAGGATGAATAATATGTTTGTACGCTAACAACTCTTTAGCACTCATTGATTATTGAATAGGGTTACTGATAATTATTTCTAATCGATGTATGTTGCGCCTATTGATTCATAAATTATATTAAGGGCCGTTCTTACAATCT
This sequence comes from Isoperla grammatica, assembly GCA_945910005.1. Taxonomy (NCBI): domain Eukaryota; kingdom Metazoa; phylum Arthropoda; class Insecta; order Plecoptera; family Perlodidae; genus Isoperla; species Isoperla grammatica. The sequence goes on along the minus strand of OX246737.1, from coordinate 112,267,927 downwards.
CCTAATAAGAAAGTTATTTGTAGCAATTAAGCTATTTGGAGGATTTTAAGGTTTGGATCGGTTGTCGCCATGGAGCCAACAAGCTATTCCACGAATAAGTAGTTATTGGGACATTGTATGACTGGACCTTAGCTATACAAAGTACCAGTGGGAGTGCAGGAGAGTAGTTCGAGTAAAAAACATGTTCCGTCCACCCCTTGGTTTAATTATGACAGCGAGTTTACAAAGGGATGATGTTGCTCTTTGTGAATATGACATAACAAATGTCACATGTACTCACATTATACATATTATCACGTGACCTAGACAGAGCAGTTGGCAAGACCAGCGTTGACGGTATTTCTCGTTCTTTTTCTGCTGCTAAGCGTCTAAGTGGGAGCTAGAGCAACCACCATCCATCATGCATATATTCCTCTAGCATATTTCACTTGACTTCCGCCCGCGCGACCAAGAGGTCATCAAGTCAAGTGGTCTAGCTATAGGATGCGCGCACGCCGCTCTCATCACTTCAATGCTCCGAGCTTTAATATGGGATGTTAGCGACTTGAGCGATGCATCCTGAGTACGTGTAATAGGCTGTGTACCTCTGGCGGTACATCAACGCAATATTGTGAACTTGTAAACGCAAATACTATAGAGCTTTTATGTTGTATATGAAACATGTTGCGTAGTAGGCCTAGTAAAAAGCCCTTGTCCAGACTTTTATTAATTCATTTCATTGTTGTGTCTTAAGTGTGTTGTAGTTTTAATATTAAATAAGCTAATTACTAACTATATATGTTAGGTTAGTATAGCATAGTTTTGTATCTTGCCTTATATCTTGAAATACTACTATTTGAGTGACATTTTTGACGTTTATTTACTAACTCTCTTGTTTACTTTTGTTTTATTGTATGAATACAGACTTTTTTAAATATTGATCTAAACACTATCTATACTACATAAAAGTGGATAAATGCAAGGAAGAACTCACTTTGAGCACCACAGATAGTTTGTTCAACCTCTTTCAGTGTCCGATGTGAAAGCTGTAGCTTTTAATATTGGACCCGGCACCTCCACCAAAAATACTTTATTTACTGTTCAAATAAATTTTCAGACCAAACAAAAGTTTCAAGAAACACACAATCATTAAGCCTACTAACAATCACCAAACATACTTTAATTTTGCCTGTCGTCTTTCTAGTTTTTAACCTGCCTTTTTAAAGGGCGAAATCTCACTTTGGTCAGTAAAGATTAGCTACATTAGCAACATATTATTATTATGATGGTACAACCGTAAACATTCAGCCCAAACCAATAAACAAATACTGCTATTGAACACTTCCAATAATACATCATACACCATACTCAAAGTAAAAGTGACACATTGTACCATAAAACAAGTATCATAAAACTTATATTCAATGTTCTGTAATATGAGACATTCCATCGTATCTCTGAGAAATTATTGATTCGAATAAAACTGGTGAAATATGATTTCACCGCACCGTTGTCGCGATATTAAAAATTGGCAATTTACAACATGACAGTCAAACGCTTCATAGAAGCCAAGAAATGATTTATGCCTCTCTGCGTACATTTTAATTGTAAATCGCGCCGCTGTCAAGTTGTCTCTTCGGCTTCTTCGAGCCCTGACTTTCGTTCAAGTATTTTTCGTATTCCACCTTAGAGAAGTTATTCCACTTTTAACTAATTAAACAATTTCATCTGAAACGTGGCGTCGTTCTAGTTAAGTGAGCACTCGTGGCGCGAAGTTCTGCTTCGATACAAACGAGTTATTCGGTGAAGAACAAAATAAATATTGTGTTTCAGCTCTTTCAAGCCCTGTTTAGTGTTTACACAGATCTTTGCACGGAAGTACTAGTTGATTCATACCGTTCAGTAATGCCGCCTGATGCGTTTGAGGCGATATTATTTGAATAGCTCATATAAAAATGAAGTCGTTGCAAACGTAACAAGTCTACATGTGGTGAGATAAATTTTGTAAATATTAACGTGTTAAATAAGGGATCATCAAACTGACAGGAATTGGAACAGGTAAACAGATACTTCAGTAACAGTTTTGTGAGCCTACGTTTTCAAAGTTTGTGGCTTTTCCTTCATATAATCTAATTTTGTACTAGAGTTGAACATTGAAATTTATTTCCAACTCTGCGTGCCTGACTGTAATCATAGGTTATTATTTTCTGGGAGAAAGCTACTTTTCCGAATTCATCGCAGGAAGGAAGTATAATTATACTTTGATTTTCAATTTTCTTTTGCAGAAAATACACGAGTTCCCCACGATCGTACATCTTTCACGATTGGTTCAGCTTAGAATTTTGCTAAATGCAACGAACTATTAATAAACTACATGCATTAATTGAACATTTATACATTAATAGGCACCATGATGTTTTGTGCATTTAAACATAAGATGTTGTAATAAATGTATTAATATTTATATTTATAATAATATTTATATTTATATTTATATTTATATTAATATTAATATTTATATTTATATTTATATTTATATTTATATTTATATTTATATTTATATTTATATTTATATTTATATTTATATTTATATTTATATTTATATTTATATTTATATTTATATTTTTATTTATATTTATATTTATATTTATATTTATATTTATATTTATATTTATATTTATATTTATATTTATATTTATATTTATATTTATATTTATATTTATATTTGTATTTGAATTTATATCTATATTTACATCTATATTTACTCCAGCTAGAATACATAGGGACGTGTTATGTGATTCGTAGGCGATGCCCATCAATGTTTTTGTTTCTGAACTTTTGTTAGTAGAAAAAGCTTGTTGTGAATTTTCCCCGAGTAAATATCGAATAATTGTTGTTGGCCTGAATGATTGCTCATGTTGTAATTGAAATGTTCGAACTGTCAACGTGGAACGGTTTTAATTAGAGAACACTCGTAAAATATGTCAATTGCAGCTTGGCAAAATAATTTCCCAGCGAACAGGCAGAACGTTAACCAATATATATTGGAAATTTAACTGGTACTAGATTACAAATAATTACCTTGGTTGGGAATTCATTAGCAGATAACTAAAATGGATTGAGCTCGCTGCTGGTGTCACTTCACTGAAGCATGCTTTCCGCATTAGAGTCAATTGTACCAAACCCGCAGTTGTAACATATTATTCACAGATACAATTTATGCTCACGTCTATTTTATTTATAAAATAGCCTAGAAGTCTCGAGCTTTTTTTAAACACTTCCTTTTTTTTAAAAGGTAAAGCCAGATCCGGTACTCCCAAAATACATGAACGATTTGGTCATATTTTACAAAATATCAACTTTTCAATTCTTGATTAGTACATAGCATCATGTATCAAGAATTGGTGAACATGCATTTTTTGGTATTGCAGACCAATACATATTTTTAATCATTAAAACATCTAATTTTATTATATATTATTAAGCTATTAATTTTGTTTTTTACTGCAACCCCTATACTTTATCTAACTAAAGGTGGGTGTCGTAAAATCAAGTGAAACAAATTTTTATCAAAGGTTAATAAAAAAAGATTCCAATCGTTCCTTTTCAAATAAAATAATAAAACCCCAAAAAATAGCTTTTTAGAAAATACTATTTTTGCATTTTTTAATTCGTAAAACGAAGTAACCATAGTTATTTTTTATAGTAAGTGTGTGATAACTTTTAAATGTACACACATTGGTGCCTTTATTTACACACCCTCAGTAACTTTTCAAACTTATATATATATATATATATATATATAAGTGTGAGCATATATATATATATATATATATGCTCACACATGACGTCGCCAACCACCGTATGCTAGAACTGACCATGTACTGTGCAGCCTTAAGCTGCGTACACACGGCGGATTTTGGCCTCACGTCGATCTCAAGGCGGTCGGACGGATGGACTGATCGGATGAAAATTGGATGGAAATCTCTCGTGTGTACAGTCTTGAGGCGATCGTACGACGATCCGTTCCAATCTCTGCCTGGTCAGTATTTGTAGCTGCGTACACACGGCGGATTTTGGCCTCACGACTGTCGTACAACCGCCTTGAGATCGTCGTAAGGCCAAAATCCGCCGTGTGTACGCAGCTTTAGTTGAAAATAAATATTGTCTGTACTCATTGTAAATGTAATGTATGGTTAAGTTGTAAAGAAGCTTTTTAGCTTAACTTCACCCAACGAAGGCCATTTATTATTATTATTATTATTATTATTATTATTATTATTATTATTATTATTATTATTATTATTATTATTATTATTATTATTATTATTATTATTATTATTATTATGATTATTATTATGATTATTATTATTATTATGATTATTATTATTATTATTATTATTATTATTATTATTATTATTATTATTATTATTAATATTTATATTAATATTATCATTATTATTATTATTATTATTATTATTATTATTATTATTATTATTATTATTATTATTAATAATATTATTATTAATAATATTATTATTATTATTATTATTATTATTATTATTACTATTACTATTATAATTACTATTATTTTTACTGTTATTACTATTAAATAATACCCCACAATGACCCTGCGATATGTGACGTCTGACAAAGTTAGGTTATGATTGACACAGTCCATGCACAATCACCCCCCCCCCCCCCTCTCCGTGATCTTAAAAGCGTCGAGCCGCCCCTCCGGGTGTTTCCCAAGACGCCGCTGTGTATATCGGAAAACTCTCCGTGAAGTCTTTGTTATGACCGGCGGCTGTTGGTCCACACACAGAAGCACGCGTACACAATAACCGTGACTCTACACAGTCGCATCACAAGCAACAAGGAATCGATATAACCTGCTGGAGGGGTCTTGTAATTACCACCACTTTCATCTAGAGCTCTTGCTTTGATGTCGTCACCGTTACCAGACTTATGACTTTATGACTGTTGCCGCGTGAAAGATCACAGGGTACTTCAATCATACGGAGCTCTCGACTCAACTCTCAACTACCATTTTAAACCTAGGTGACTACTCGTATTTCCCACGAGGAACTTTATCACGTTCCGTTATGCACCTCTCAAGCCAAGTACTTCACTTACTGTACGAGGGTGCGACACGAGACCAGGTTGAAAATATTATAATTTAAAAGGCTACTCTGCGGAACTTCTGTTCCGATTTCTGTCCTTTAAAATTGTCAGAAAGTAAACAATCTTTTCCAATAAATATTTACGTTTTTCAAATTAACTTATTTAATTGTGAAAGTTGTGCTGTAACAACATATTTCAAAAGTAAAATGAGTTAATTTGAAAACCGGAAATAATTGTTGGAACAAAGAAACAATCACAAGAAAAATAACTAAATTCTCTAAAGGATCTTTTTGATAATTATTTTATAGAATTTTTTAAGCAATTTTAAGCGACATAAATTGGAGGGTTTAGCAGCATTATGTAACGTTCTTACCGCTTCACCTTATAAAGTTTAGCTGACGATCGCATGTATTTAAGACAAAATGCATATTTAACTAGGAGATAAGTGCATAGTATGGACATAGTATTATAGGTGCCTCACATATCGACAACACTACACATATACCATAGTACGCTACTTAAGAACATATAATTCTGACAAGGTAATTGCGTTGTAGTGATATGGTACGATGATGCGGTAATGCTCTTAGAGTTGTCATAGGTTCGAGTCCAGCCACTTTCAATTTGTTTCCGTCAGACATAATGCGAGTGTTGCTATCGGTTAACGCTACCCCAGCAATATTTTATATTTCATGTTCTAATATTGACAAAAAAAGATTTTCAAAGAGTACCCGCAACATTTTTATTTTATTTTTAAATATTGGCAAAAGGAGATTTGTAAAGAATGAACTTTCAAGTGGTCTATGGCATAAGATATTGATATTTTCGTTTACCAGTACAAAAGACGCATTTTTACCGGCGGGGTAAAAAGTTTGTAAACCGGGAACCATCGAAGATTCTTATACGGATTAAAACGGTAAATTATGTTGATATAGCATTTAGTATACTATTTATAAATTTCGTCGTCAGTTGAATTCTATAACAGCGGTATAGGCTAAAAATTAGTATGATACATTAAATACATTATTTGAATACACTGTAAGAGGACTCAAAACTAACATAGATAGCGCTGCTAAGCAACCTCCTTTCAGCGCCATTGATGAATAATAACAATAAAACAACAATGAAAATTGACAGCTAAACCACTCCTAATAGAAGTTTATTTTCTTGCCACCAGAATGCATCTAGTCTATTTTGAGTGCTCTCCAGGCCCCTTGGACAAAACACAAAACCCGGTAAAACCCTAATCAACAATATATTATTTTATTTTACGGTTAGCCAATCAGAAGTCGTTCGTCGAGAAGTGTCAGAAGAGTCGATGTTGTTTGATGTCACGCAACACTAGCGCTGTTCCTTATTGGTTGAGACGGTAAAACCGCCAACTATTCTCTCACGTCAGAACAGTAGAGAAAATAAGTTAGTATTAACAAACATTTTGGTATTAACGAGATAAACAAAGAAACATCATTGATGAAAATGCAAGTCTGTATTTCCGTCTGCTAATTTTGTTCGTAGAAATCAAAGATCTCCTTCGCCCATATATATCAAGCAGCAACCTCATGTTTATTAACAAGCACTCCTCATCTGCATTGTCCCATCACATCCACAGGAAGTGTTGCTTTGTTCCAACAACAGAATGAAACCGCTCCACTTCATCACTATTACCTCTAGTGTATCGAGCAATCAGTATAGTAGAGACCCGTGACTGTAACACAACACCGAGGCATCAAAGACATATGTTCAAATCTCACACAGGTGATGGTGGGTCGTATCGATTAATCTTTCAGTCCTCAGGGGTTGCGTGAACAACATTAATACGGCCCCGTACCATAATACGTTTCGGTTGAAGAACGATCACACATCGGTGTGTGTGAAGCCACACTGGGCGTTAGGTTACTACCTGAGTGAAGAAGTGAATGTGCTTCTCGAACAATCACTATCACGACTAATTTATTTATCCGGTGGGAAAGAGTGGTGTTAAAACTTTATCTACGATTGAAGCTTTCTGTACTAGTGCTCTCGTTAACTATTTGGTATATCAGATCTTGTTGATTGTCTATACTGGCCATGTAGTATCTTGCAAGGTGTTGTCGTCATAGATTATGCAATAGCAAAGTGACGTATATGAGCAATACCAACATTTACATTCTCTGATTCCGGTATTGTAGTATTACTAACAGCGCGTTTGTTGGTAGACGTTGTCAAGACGCATTCAAAGCGTCTCCGTGTAGTGGACAATAACAAACAGGTACTGGGAAATCCTGCTGCGAATTCCGTTGATATAGACCGCGTGGAGCGACCGTCTCTTCTGAGAATTTTACAGCTCAGACTGCTTGATACGCTCATTCAAGCACGCTGGTTCAACGAAAGTCTACATATTTCTGGTGTTATTTCAGACATTCGTAAATTAAGTGTTCGATTTAGTAGAGTGCACGTGTTTCAAGAGTTTGCAGGTATAAACGCCAAGGTCGCAAATGATCCCTAATGGAAATAATTTAATTAGATGGTAGGAACTAGATAATAAGAAAATGAACTTTTTTTGAACTTGGCTATTTCGTAAGCATAACTCCGAGAGACTTATAATATGGGTCATCTTCACTGTACTAAATTGTGTATACGAAAAGTACAGAATAAGAAAGACATCCTCTTTATTTCCTGCTCGCTTCCATCCCATCACTTATCCAATCAGTAGGCATACTCAGAAGTTCTAAATCTGCTGACCTGCCAAGTGCTTTTAGAAGTTGTAACAGTGTTTGTTCGTATTTCAATCAAATAAACTATCACGAAGACGGAGTTGAGTAAGTCCGATATATCCGAACTTAGCAATTCGAGTCGTAGGTGTGATTCATTATAGTACACTTAACCTCTCGCTCAGCTAGTTTAACTGAAAATGTTTTTATTTAGATAACTTCTTATTTACAATTTCATAAAGCGGTTTCTTCACTGTCAATGTCGACGAATTATGGGCCTGACTAAATTCGTTCGAAGGGCTTGTTATTGGACGGACAGACACAGCGCCATAGCCATGTCCCTCCCATAGATAGAAAGCAACAACAAAAACATTGACCATACTCTTCAAAACACTGAACACAAAACAGATCCATAGATGTTCATGGAGACAACAGATAGCGCTACTGAGCAACCTCCTTTTCTGAGCCATTGACGATTTAACAATAAAACACCAATGAGCATTGCGCAACTGAACTCCTCCTCGTGACAGTTCATTTTCTTGCCACCAGAATGAATCTAGTCTATTTTGAGTTGTCACATTGGTAGTAGAAACACCTTCTACTTTGTCCACAGCACCCTTTATTTCTGAAGGGACAATCAGCTTTATTGTCACTTGAGGACTACATGAAAGGTCTAAAGGTTTCTAAACACGTTCAAGAGAGGTAGAAAGAAAATCCCGGCGCTCTACAAAATGAGCAACAAGTATAGATGATTGAAAATGGCGCCCCTAGGCCCGGTTTTCAATCGGTCATTAACGGGTTCGTTAGCTGACGGTCCGTTATCTGCATGGTTCGTTGGGTTACAGATTACAGACCGTCAGCTAACGGCCCCGTTAATGACCGATTGAAAATCGGGGCCTTATCACTTACTTATCATTTACTGGTACGGCAATATGGAAACTGACAAACAAAACATTGTGGTTGTTTTCAAAGAGGAAGAGGTATCAAACTTGTGTAATAGTCTGTTGTGGACTTTCTATTTGTGCCGCTATTTCTCCTTGGTTTGTGCTAGAATGTTAACCTAGCAAATAAAAGCTCAAAGGAGCAGCTTGAGATTCTTTACACGGCCAATTCCTTCCGTTGTCGGAATCAGCCGGAAGGTCCGGGGATTCACCGAGCGGCGCTGACGTAGATCGATTGTGTATCAGTCTTCGAGACCTCGCCTATCTGTCTGTCTGTCTGTCTGTCTGTCTGTCTGTCTGTCTGTCTGTCTGTCTGTCTGTCTGTCTGTCTGTCTGTCTGTCTGTCTGTCTGTCTGTCTGTCTGTCTGTCTGTCTGTCTGTCTGTCTGTCTAACTATACACTATCGTTTTTCTTAAAGAAAAACATGGCCAGTCACTGGTTGTAGTGGTAAATGAAAACCTATCACGAACAGTGGCTGTACTATACTGACATTTAAGTGGAACACATTTGAAAAAAAATATTAGAAAGTGGCACATTTTATGTAAGAATATCATATCAAATAAAACAAGCATTCTGTATAATGAAATAAACTTGGCGTAAGAATGAAGTCGTTGATCTCTTGCAAACTACATTTTCTTCACGCGAGCTCAAATTGGTACATTAAGAGATAGTGGGCGAAAATTGGGCCATACCCCTGAATTAATCTTAGCCAGATCCCACGAAAAGAAGCATTTAAAATTCTAATTTACCACGAAAACTTTTCAAAATCTTTTATACTTCCTCGTAAAAAGACTGCAAAGGCAACTATAACGTTGAAGATATATTTGATAAAAACTGTTCCAGTCTAAAGCCAACGCGTTCCACTTTTCATACTATAAAAAACAAGAGCTCGTGCGAAGATGAAAGGCGTAAGTGCTAACCCAATAACCATTAGCAACGCCAAGTGACGTACAGGAGTGCGGAATGAGAGAGGGGGGGGGGGGGGGGGTTCTTTTCAGCCGTTATGCTAAAATGTGGAGCTGTAAAACTGGTGAGCACACAGAACCATCCCAAACAGAATGAATAAAAAAATATGTACACAATTTTGTATGAGAAACTTTGCAAGAAAATCATTAAAAGCCACCTTAAAGTTAATTTCAAGTTGAGTGGCCGCTAAATAATAATGCTTTGATGTAAATTGGGTTAAGTATGAAAATTTGTGTAATTAATATAGTTGGAAAAGGGCACTCTATAAAGCATAGGTGTGAATTGAAGTGAATGTTCACATTTTCAAAAGAGATGTGTAGAGCTTTGTAGTTTGATATGTCTAACCTGCGTTGTTCACGTACTGTCCATTAATTGTATATGCGGGCAGGCATGCGACAGGCGCGCGTATTAATAAACTTGAACCTTTGAAATATTTTACATACTGACAGTTTTTGTGCTCAGTTTTTACAAAAAAAAACAAAAAAAAAACGTTATAAAATAAAAACCTTTGTCAACAAAATTATGACTATTATTTCAACACTAATATTATGTGTTCCACTTTAACACGTTGAATCCCTGTCTGGGCCCGGGGTAGAATTAGTCAACGATAACTCTGCTTATCATAAGAGACGACTAATTCGCCGACTTTGTATGAGCAGTGAGCTAGCTGTCGAGTACGTTGTAAAACAATAAATAATATATTTATAAATAATAAATAAGTTGTAAAAAAAAAAATGTATTCTTAATAAAGTATTAATTTCCAAAACAAACCAGAAATATGAGAATATGGGGGATATGAGGAATGTGAGATGTGAATCAGCTCAGTTTTTAAGAATGATCAATATCGTTGAGCGTCATCTTCCGCCTTCTCCAACTTGAGTGTTTAATCGGTCGTGCGTCACCTTGAGCGTTCAAGTGGCTTCAGCAAAGTACAGTATCGACAGCGGCTTCGTTCAACAGGGGGCAAAGGTTGAGTATGTTATGAGTGACGCTGACATTGGTTGTATTCGCGGCAACTTATGTTTTCCGTAACAGAACCAATGGAGCCGATACCGACAAGCTCAGCCAATATCGGATGTTGAGCACATGTCTTTCTTTCTCACCGTCTCGAAATGTTATTGAAAATCACGGCAACGAAAGCTTGGTTAGGTCTTTGACAGACCCTTTGTTAAATGTTGGCCCAAGTACCCTAACACGTTTTCTTTTATATTCCCCCCTTGCCTCTCGAATTAGCTATAGTGTCGATTTACGCTGCGGCAACGGACACTTTGATAATATATGAACACGGGCACATAAACAGGGCATATAAACAACTCATCCATGTGGATGTGAGTATACATTATGATGTGGTTGCACATTCATATATTCATGGCACATAATACTACTTAATAATGACCATAGACTCAATACAATAAATAAATACATTTGTAAGTTTAGTCTAACCATTCAGTTTTATTTGTTATTCTTTATTACCAAAATGAGCTTGCGCGCTTTACAATGGTAAGAACTTAACACTAAGAAATTGTAGTAGATGAAAAAAAAAACAATGTTACTTACGACTTTAACATAACAATAACATAACAACAGTTACAAGAACTGGTTTTCAGTGAGGGGTGTTTATTCAAGTTATTATGTCATAGAACGATAAGTTCTATGACGGATCCAAAGTCATCGTTTGCGTGTACACCAGTTCAGATAGACTTTGATGTTAAAATCCAAAGTTAAAACGCTGGACCTTCTTCATTGGAACTTGGAAGCAGGGCCTGGTGTATATATATAATACTTAGTTGTCCTAAGTTAGATAAATCAAAATAAATCAGATCTGGGTATTGCTACAGATTCACAAATAAAATATTATTAGTGAAGTTGTTGATATTTTACTATATTTTATCTTTATGACATTGCGGAACGACATATGCGTGATTTATATCACTAAGATTAGCCTAAACTAGGACGTCTTAGCACAGGCACATTTGTGAATCTGGGCTCATGTTATACACCCACTGGACCAACATTCGTTAAATGTCACAGTATATAATACTAACAAAAACATAAGTATAAATTCAAAGATATCACATCAGCTGGTATTGAATATTTTACTTCTAACATTTCCGACCAAACGAATCGGCTCTAAGCTATAAGCACTCCACGTGCTACGTACGTTCTATTATGGACATGTGGCCCTACTCTGTACAGAGTAAAACGGTTATTGTAACATATTTCACTTGCAGAAAGCAAAGCCCCTCCGTATTGGAAACAGAGTGAATCCGAAATAAAAACGCAAACATTTTATCTGGTTTGAATCTCAATGTCGTTTGACTCATGGATGTCTTGTGGAACATCTGTCCACTCAATTCAATATGCTATTGCACGATAGAATACAGAGCAGTACTTGAAACAATATTACATGAAGCTCTTTCATTTAAGAATCTACTGTTCTGAATAAAATCAATAAGGATTCAATACAACAAAAATAAACGTATGCTTTACTCTACTCACCCATGTCACAAGATATTTTCGGTTGAAGACAGTATACAATGTATTATGCACATTGTTGGTATGGAATTCAAAATTTAAGTAATAATTATACCAACGAAGTTATATTGTATTGATAGATAACAGATGTCACAAAAACATCGCCGTAATGAAATCCAGATAATTATGCGTTGCTGCAATAGCCTCAAAATCTATTCCAAAGTTCAAACTATCCTAGTGTATGTAAATCAAGTTCGATTACCGGTCAGTCATTTTAAATAAGTCGCAAGTGTTAATTCCACGGATTTATAATAGTAACTGCGTTACTAAATAAGCGTTGGTAAATAAGTGTACCACTATATTTGTCCCGGAATTCGCCTGTCGTTGACTGACGTTTTTGTACTTTAGCTACGTTTTCCAGTTTCTTTAACATTGTTAGTATGTATAGCTGCTTAGCAATGGGTTAAAATCGCCGTCAATTTCCTATACCAGAAATGAGAATCGCAGACGCACTTTACAATACAAATATGATTGCAGGTCTATTATGATTAAGTTCATGGATTTATATACCTTCATAGCCAATAAACAAATCTACACCAATAAATAAAAATGCCACAATTATTATGGCCTGATGTATTAGTTTCGTTCAAGTCTCACCTGGATTTACGATAGCTAAAATGTGTACGGTATGGCTGAATCTTTCAAAAGTACTTCGAAGCACCGTTATACAAGAACAGATTCAGCGCCACCGTAGGTCTACAACGCCCCTAATGAGACTCATTGAAAACGATGGGAAGTTAAAGTTACTATAGAGCTACAAACTTTCGTAATTACGTTCTGCACAACACAGCATACTGACCGGCCAGGGTATACAACTATATTCAACTACTAAGCATGCTGTTGGGGTCACTAAGGTAAGGTGATCGTATGAAACAATGGGACGCGTGTTCGAAACCCGGGCATAATCAAATACTTTAATAGCCGCAACCTGGATCTGTTTAACACGCACTCATGGCGACACAGCGACACGGCGAACCTGGCGGGTTGACATGGCAAACACAAACATGACCAGCATGACTGACACGTTAACAGTGAAACAATGAAACAAATAAATTGAACAACAACACCAAAACACAACAATGAAACAAATGAATTGAACCGATGGACAAACAACAAGCCGTCAAAAAATAAAATGTTGGAAGTTGGAAAATTTAAATGTTCAAAACGTTTACAACCTTTCAGATCGTTGTTGTCCATCATTGAACAGAAATTTTAACTGGCAATCAGTTACTTTCGTTAAAACTAATTGTTTTCCCCCCATTATTCGCAAAAGCTATTACTTTGACAGCTTGTTGTTTGTCCATCAGTTTCCATTCTTGTAGTTCGGCTGTGACGTCAGTTGGAGGTTCCCTTTTAACAAAATGACGTTTCTGATTAAAGAAAAAGTTATAACTATAAGGAGATTTCCACCAGTTTAAGTTTATGACGTCATTTGCAAGACCTATAGCGTGAAAGTAGCTTGCATTTATCATGGAAACGTTAATTGATTACAATTTCTGTTGTAGCAAATTAAAACTTTCCAAATATTCAATATTTCAGTTGATGCTGGATTAAAACTCGTGTATATTGAAGACTGAGAGAAACATACGGCCATTTTAGAATCAGCGAGTGGATGTCTTCGCCTAGTACTAAGTCAAGCCGTTAGACCAGCGCTCGCCAGAATTCTCTAATGTTTATTCATGTTCGTTCATTCGTCCACATTGGAACTAGAATAACATGAATGGTATTAGTAAAGACATAAACCAATATGGAAAATAAACGTTCTGGTAATATTAGTAATCGTTATCAAACACAGATTTCTCCCGCGAGAACGTAAAGAAAGCGACGCTATAACCATCAGCGGGGCTTCCCACAGTTTCTGTAATACGGTTATTTGGCAGCCAATCTCGGGCAGCCATGTAAGACCAGCGTCATTGGTCCGGGCTGTTACACAGGCATTAAAAGAACATTCCTTTCGAGGCGGTTATACAATATTAGTTTTACTTAGGAAGGTTTCATAATGTTCAACTTAATAATGTAAAGCAATTTCTGTTGAAGTGATTTTAAGGGGAATTGGCGTTTTCTTAAACATGTTAAGCACAAAGTGTGGAGTTACATAAAACTACACTTCTTGAGAATATTAATTTTTTTTATTTTTTTACAAATTTGGTTGAAGAGTAAACTTACAACGGGTTTTTATTAAGGGCACGGGAAACAGCTTCCAGTTTACCAAAAAAACTACATGCATGTTTGATAAAGAATTTTTTTCTTAACACCCTACTCTCTCTATAATCTAAGGTAAAGTAGAGTTTTGTAATGATTGCCTCAAACATCTACATCTCACAGTATAATTTGGTTGTAGAAAACCAGTACAATTAAAATTTGCATACTGCCAAGCAAAACAAATTGTAGAATACAAAATATTGAATCTAATTATTTCAAAACACTAGATTATAGTGAGGGTAAGGTGTATAAAAAAAAAATACGTATCAAACATGATTGTGTGTGGTATAACGAGTAGTTGTTTGCCGTATTCGTCATAAACCCCTTTGTAAGTATAGCATACGGCTCCACCAAAATTGTCTTAAGAAATAATGTTGATCTTCTCATAAGAGCACATTGAATATACATACTCCATATACAATGCGCTTTATTAATAATAAAAAAAAATGGGGTAGAATCACCTGATTGAATTATTATTTGTGTTTAACGACGTACTCGACAATAAGTCATATGACGAGAGTCAAAATTAAATTAAAACACGGTTTGGAAGTTTAGGGGTTTATTGAGTATTGACTTCTTCTTCTATGACATTGCAGGTGTGAGAATGGTTTATATAGAAGGTTTCATCATTTCATCATTAATTATGAATGCATTATCGAATACACTTTAAATCAAGTGAAACAATTGCTCACGCCTCATTTTGATAATTGTATTTTAACGACGTACTCGACAAGTAGGTCATATGATGGCGTAGTATAGGATTGAAGGAATCAGAGTAAAATTAAATTAAAAAACTGTTTAGAAGTATAGGGGTTTTGAGTATTGACTTCTTCTTGCTTTATATAGAAGGTTTCATCATTTTATCATTAATTATGAATGCATTATCAAATACACTGTAAATCACGTGAAACATCTGCCCGCGCCTCATTTGAATAATTGTATTCGAAATGAAGTTTGTGGTTAACACAAACTCAAGGTTCTCTGACCTAGGAACTATTATAAATACATGCTCTGACGGGGGTTGGTCGCATTCGCGCTGCTGGCGGCGATACAGTGGACCTTGGTAGACACAAGAATGCAGGTTTATTTCCAAAATACAATGCCAACGTTTCATTTTTAAAACATGTGAGAACGTTGTAGCCAATTATCTCTGTGCTCCCGTTTTCTACTCTTTTATTTTAGTTCCTTTTCACACTTAATTAAAATAACACTTTATACTAGTTAATGAATGTATTGAATTAAATCTGAGTACGTACGTATTTTCAGTCAGCGGAAAGCTTTAGTCAGATCAAATTGTGTCTGCTTCTTTCTTTCATTAGACGTCTTCATATAGCTACTAATGAAATTGTATTTCTACATTTACTTATTTATAAACAATATTGAATTCCCTAAATTCTGTCGTCAGATAATTGCTGACGTATGCACGAAGATATACAGGGCTCCATGAACAAAAGTAGTCTGTTTATGGTGTGTATTAAAGTCTGTAAAACCGAATGAAAATGATCATGTCTACGTCAGCCCCAGGGCATCAATGTGGAGACAGCCAATCCCACATCGTAGCCTCAGATCCGTCTTGAGGCGATGAAGAGTTTGTTCCTGAGGAAGTTTGAAGGGTGACATTGATCTACTCATGAGACAGAGAGAAAGAGAGAGAGAGAGAGACAGAGACAGCGAGAGAGAAAATACCCATTAGACGGCCCACAAAAATGAAGAAGAAGAAGAGTAAGCACTTAATTCTGCTATTCCCTGTGACTAGCTGCTAGCTACGGTAAACACATATCTATCTATCTCCATGTGCGCGTGTGCGTTCGTGTGACTTGAAGCCAGCGCCAAAAGTGCGCCTCGCTCGTTGACTCTTGGCGCGCGCCCGGTGGCCAGTGTGCGAACTAGCCGACCGTCCTGCGGTCTTGTCAGTCGCCTCATATTTTCGCAACTCCTAGTTGCATTCGCCCTATTAGCCGCTTCTAATAACACTCGCAATTTTGGTTGGATTATTGGCACATCGTGTCAGGCACCGACGCCTTCAAGGGGGTGCGCCTCAGATCGCACGCAAACCCCCCACCTAGATGCTTTGTTGTTGTCTGCTCGGATACATTCGACTTGCGACGAATGCTGAAGGTTGGGTGTTACAGTGTGCCCTGAAGAGGTCGTTTTAATTAGCTGTGTTTCTCCATTTACAATTACATGTTGCTTCCCATGTGTAATCCTGCATATTCCCAGGAACACAACGTGAAATGTTTAAGAAGCTGTGGGTGGCAGTGTTGGGGAGAGAAACATTACTAGAAACGCGTGTTAGGGAACACGTTCCTTCTTAGGGAACTTTTATGGGAATGCGTTCTATCGAACAGCACAGAAACTTATAACTAAAAAAAATAAATGGCTATTTTGTGGGCACTTGCAACAAGTGAACAATCCTTAAAATGTTATATAGTCCATTTGAATTAAGGAGCTAGCATTATCGCAAATAATGTATCCTTAGCGCATTCAAGATAATATATAAATCCATTACGTTACTTTGATAAGTTAGTAATGTACTATAAAAACTCCAGTCCCAATTTAATTTTTGCTCTCAGTAACGTTTAAAGGAACCAAGTTTCTAATTTTGAAGAGGAACTCGACTTGAAATTAGTTCATTTTTGTTAAGTTACAAGTAATTTCACTTGTAAATGTTCCTTTTTTGGGGGTCTTAGCAAAAATTATGGGTGGTCACGGAATGGTCTCAAAACGTTTTTATAACCCAATAGCTTCGCTTGTTACCGCCCACAACGTCTATAATTTTCAGACATTTTGTTTCAAGACTTATACCCCACTCATCATGCTTTATCTGTACCTACAGGAATAGACGCGTTATCTCTTCTATGCATGAGTTTAATAATTCACCTACATCAACGGAAGCAACAGTTCTTCATTCTAGACTGTCGCGCTTTCCTTTTCCCGTGCGATATTGGAAAAGTTCGTATTCTGGTTTTCATTGTGAGAGTCTAGCCGGGTAATTGAAGCTAGAGTGGTAACCTCATCAGCGCCCTCATAACGAGAAATGTGACCGAGGCGGTCACATTTCTCGTCGCCATAGCTACTCTCGACTATACGAGCAGGCCAAGTGCGTACTGCGTACATCTCTATTATATTCTATCGAATACGTATCTACAATCAATATCTGTGGTATTGACATCGTAACTTCGTCATGGTGATCGCATCGATGAGCCATCGTTGTAATGTAATGAATACAAACAGTTTGATTTGGTTGGACAAAACTCTTTTAAAAAGTAATTGGAATTTGATGTTCAAATGAGATTTTGATAAAGAGAAAAACCGTGCACACACGTATCACATGCACATGTACAATATACACACGTAGACAAATAAATATACATCATACATATATACACACGTACATGTGCACGCAATAATATTCTAGTGAAATTTGTTTTGCATACTTTGATAACGGCCTTGTTGATGATTGGCATCCTTCTTATATCATTATAGAATTTGTGAAATATTTTATTAAAGTTGCACTTGTACAATGTGATAATTCTGTTGAAAATGAACTCGTGAAAGTAAAAGTATTTCTAAGATTTATGGCGATATAATTTTTGGATAAAATAATTTAAATTATAAATGATACAATTTTGCCGTGGGCACATTAATAAAAATAAATACGACATAGTCAATAAATTAATTACTTGGAAAGGTATGTGTTAGTATGCATTGTACATACGCAAACAAATATACGACGAACCGCATCCCACGTGACTTCAAAAACTTGCGTAAACTCGTCTCATTAAGGGGCTTTTTCCCGTAATGTTTAACCATCTTCTTGAGAGCTATTTGCAACACTAGTACGTTCTCATAATAAAGTTCCTCTTTAATACCGCCTCTTCAAACACGAGCAAGAAGCCATTGAGTGGCGACGCGTTAGCTTTATACATTGATTCGGGAGAAACACTTGTTAAAATAACCCCTTGCTTCTACCCCCACATTCAGGGTATATATTGGTCTTGGGTGTTGTCAGCCTCTCTTGATTATATTGACGACGGCGTTTGTTACAACGACCTTTGACATCATCACTCCAGTGACGTGACCAGGGCCGGACTGGGATCAAAAAGCGGCCCGGGAAAAAATGGAAGTTCCGGCCCAAACATTTGTGGCCGTAAACGCATAGCGAGTAGTACTCGTATAATATCAAGATCTAGCATTTGGGATGTATGGCTATATGTTTTGTTGCACCCTGAATACAAAATACCAAATTAAATCTATAAGTAAAAACATATACGAACACTTTATCAGCGCCTTTATTCCACAAACAAAAATACAGTGAATCGAACATTTAAAATTAATTTTAAAAACGTGCATGTTATTTTTGTCAGTTTTATATTGTTATTTGTATTATAATATAATGGAAGATAACTTCACATGTCACTCAAACTCACTTCACAAGATTAACACATTGTCCTAGTAAGCCCTAGTCTTAAAAAAACCAAAAGTCGAATCAGTTGGCTCTTCGTCACCAGCTTGTCAATGATAAAAAAATTAAATCTTCCAAAGCTTGTCAATGACGGGCTGGCGTGGTGTTCTCTGATTTCAGATAACACATTTAAAATGAATTTAAAAACATGCATTTCATTATTTTGTCAATTTGATATTATTATTTGTATCATATTATAATATTAGGGAAGGTAACTTCACAAGTCAAACACATTGTTCTAGTTAGCCCATTCTTAAAAAAAAAGTCGTCTAAGCAGTTTGATCTTCGTCGCCAGCTTGTCAATGACTAGAACTTAAAAACTAGAAAACTATTAGAATTTTGTCTTGCTAAGATTGCACTTACCTAAAACACTTGAGCTGCGGTGTACAACGAGCGGCCCCACCTCAGCCAGACAGCCACACCACGACAACATTCACTCACAATCACGAATCATCACCACACGAATGCTGATTCGCGAGTCACTAGACAGGGTATTGTCTGAATACTCATCGCCCCTACGGTCCTACCCCCTCCCCACCCTCGCCCTGTCGATCTAGATTCTAGAACGTTCAGAACGCTTTATCTAGTAGTGCACACAGGGTTCACCTGCACGAAAAGTCACATGATATTGTAATAAACTAAAATAATAGAAATGATATTGAAGTGATCAGAAAATATTATTTATTTTAATGAAAAATAAAATGTGTCTGATGACCTGGCGGCCGGCGGCCGGCCCAACAGCCGCCCAAAATTATTATTAAAATTATTGCGGCCCTCTGGGAAACTCCCGATTTCCCGATATGGGCCAGTCCGGCCCTGGAGCGTGACTAAAAGTGGGCAGCAACTAGGTGGGCAGGGCGCCTTTTATTCTGTTACAACCAGTATTTCTTGTTTTACGTCATATAGCGTCGGCTGAATTCAGTCGTGCGGATTGGTGAATGTTCAGGGTGCTGTTTTTTACATTTTTTAATTTTGTAAGTTCCGCAACTATGAAATATTATAAGAGAAAACGCCTTATTGTGATGAAATGCCTCTGTGAACGCACAAGAAATGAGCTTGTCAGAACCTCATAACCTGGGCCGTATATAACAGTTTAAAATTATTAACTAGAATTGTGTGGTCTGTATATCAAAAGGTGTGCATTAGATAAAATGATGAGGATCTTTACAACTTTAAGTTATTTTCAGTTTTCCCATGAAGTCACTATGTATAATTTCTGCCCTCATTACGGGCCCAAAAATCCTGGACCCCATGCCCATCTTGTGTCTACGCCTCTGCTCGGTTCCCTTTCATAAACACTGTTTCCATACAACAGTAGCACTCTGTACTAGAGGGCTTTAAACTTAACGGATTGACGAAACGGAATTGCCCAATCCCGCACGATTCCGTTTTCATAAGTTTAAAACGATTTTAACCCATTACAGGAGTTCTCGTTTCTCATGACCGTACGGACTCCAACACGTGTAGTGTAGACTGTATGTGAAACGTATATGAAGAAGGTTTTGTCAGCGCGTCTTTGAGAGATCTTGGGCCCACTTGAATGTGTATCTATACAGAGATGTATCGACTGTAGAGTTTCTATGCCCGGCTACCTAGGGGATGATGAAATAAATGCGAATTGGATTCCAAGCTTTAATGGATGGTAATGTAGAAATTTTTTTGCATTTTTACGACATTAGCTTTTGTTCGCGCTTGTTTTATCAAACCATCCCTTGAGAGTGGCGGGAGAAGTATTCGGGGAGGAGATGAATGTGGGGGAAGGGGGGGGGAAGGGGAGGGGGGTTGTTAGGGAAACAACGCGACCACTGCTTGCATGGGCAGAACCCAGGAAATGTAAGACTCGCTCAAAGGACTAGCCTACAATAATTGATGATACTGTTACACTGCAGGCTTGTGTAGTTAAAAAAAAAGTGTGTTTATTTAATTTAAGACTGTGCTGAGTTTTTATACGATCTAACTTTTTTTATTTCAAACACTCAACTTTTTCAAATTATCTAAAATTAAATTAAATTTCAATCCATCTTTGAATGTTACAACGAAATTGGAATTTAATTAATACGAAAACTTCCTAAGGTGTTATGTTGGATGTAGAAGAATTTCAAGCTACGTGAAAAAGTTTAATCAGTTTGAATGGAAATTGAAAGCTAAGGAAGGAAAGTGAGCTTTATGCTCCGATCTTCTTATCGCCTGTAGGTCGTAATCTAATCTTGTCATGTCGTGTAAATCCGTCTGAGAGCTTTCGTCACGTGCAATGCAACACGTAACATGTGTAATAATTGCACTGTACGCTGCTATACATACTCTTGATGTAACTCGAGTTGAACCGCTCATGTCAGTTCAATCGTGTACTCTACGCCCAGAGACGAACGAACATGGGAACAAAAAACAACATCTAGTTCGCACTCACTACAATAAAACCAGGACTTAGAAAATAGAAAAGCAATTTTACTCCCAGTACAGCGGACGGGACGTAAATGTAACGTATGATTTTTGTAGCAATGACACGTTAATATTCTTGCATTTTCGTGCTTGATGAGGTGTAGCCTGGGGATTTGTTTTATTTCAGTTATACCGGTAGTGGGTGAATTGGGATATTTAATTAACATTTCAAGCGAACAATAGTGGTGATCAAGTGACACATTAATAATGAAAGATGAAAAAAAAACAAAAAAACAATTGAAAGTGTACGTTACGTTTGACCATGTTCATAAAACTACACTTGAACAGTTTAGGAAGTTAAGCCCCAACCACAATATTGTCCACATCGTGATCGGGATCTGGATCGCAATCGTAATTTTCTCATGCTAAATCGTTACGACATAACGATTTTATTGTGAAAAGCACCATAAGAACCATGTAAGTAAACGTTTAACGTTTTCACGATTTCCGGATTACTATTGCGATCCCAATACCGACAGTTGTGGTTGCTACGCAGTGTGACATAACGTTAACCTAATCTTTTAAGATGTTCGCAGAAATATTGGCAACTCATGCGTCAAGAGGCTTATAGTTCTCAAATACTATTTAATGTTTCTCTGGCTAATCACGGGCCCTGGAAAACTCCTAACGAGGACCTCTCACTTAGTGAGCTTTGCTGCTTCGGGGGCCTAAAAAGCCACGTTTACATACAATGACTAAGACTAAGGTTTTAAGAACCAAAACGTATTTACTTTCTATTGTATGAAGTTATAAACTGATTTACAAAGGAGGACAATAAATAAAACTATACAATTAATAATTAATTAATAGGAAAAACACCGAAAAAAATAAAATAGCAAAATACAACTCAACACAATATAAACTAGTATATTATAAAAGAGGACACAAATAATAATAAACTTTTGAAAAAGAAAATATACTGTTAATTACGACTTCCAGTTGTTTAATTAAATTGTATAATTCAATTATTGTAAATTAAGTTGTATAATTCAATTATTGGAAATTAAGTTGTATAATTATCTCATTGGCAATTGATATATTATTCTGTAATCAAATTAACAGTAAGTGGTTTTACAAGGAAATACGTATATGATTACATTCTACTAGTTCTTAAACATCAAACCTTAGTACTCTTGCTAACACGTAAATCGTATCCCCACCATTGTTAATGCTAACACACGACTTACTTATGTAAAAGCGCGGCGCGCCCTAACGTAAATGTAAGCTATACTGAAGCTAAAGGTGTAAAACATGCTGCAAGCTGCATTTATTGCTGCAACAGAAACACAACAACTAGAACCCGCTAATTGTGAATCACGTTGTCATAAATCGCTGGGTGTACGTGCTACAAATGTAGTACAAAGTCGTTGAGTACATAAAGTCTTCCAAATTTTACATAATAACATTAAAAATAACTGATAATAACTATTATCTGAATAGGATCGATATTAAATGTAGATTTAAAAACAATTGACTTCTGCCCTCCACTGAAAATAATGTCTTGGTACTGATTGTTCCCATTTTGTTTGTTAATTTGAGAGTTCTATAGTTAAAGTTAAAATATTTATTTTGTGAGTGGATTGGAGAGAGTGCTTCCTAACCCTACCTATACGTTTGATATTCATGACAGATCACGGCCTTATCCAATTATCGGTGTTGGCTGTTCGCTGCAGCTGACAGACAAACAAAGACATGGAAAGGGGGTTATTTTATTCGGGAGGAGACCTATACAAGCAAGATCCATCTTCACTCGTTATAAAACATTTTGAAATAATAAACATTTTTGAAAGAAAAGCAATGTGAATGTTTTCAGGAAAATCAAGCTCGAAAAACAATATTTTTAAGAAAGAAAAGCCGCGCCGCAGGCAGTACAAAAAATAAAACACAAAATCTATTGAGAATATTAGAAGGTAATATATAACTATACCTTCACATTCCCCAAATATTGTGACCATTCCGCATAAAATATATTTTCGTTTGCCATAACTTCCTACGCGCCTGGTATCGCACACGCTAACACATAAGACTGTGGACAAACGTTGTAAACTTCAAGTTACTCGTGTGGTTACTACGTACTAGCCCCAACGTAACTAGTCTCATACTGATCTCAGATCCTTATACCGCCCCTTTCAAGCACACTGTTTCATCGAAAATCAACCGATTCCTGGCGTTATTTCACACATTGTAAAGGAAAGTCCGCTTCGTAGAATGAACGAGCCTCACCAGCTGTGTTCGGAATTTTCAGGTATCCAGCCCAAGATCGTATGCACCTGTTTAAAGTTGATGGTAGGAAGAAAAGTAGTAGACAATGATGTTGGTACTATTGAACGGCTATTTCGAAAGCATGAGACCGCTAACGTTGTGGCAACTAATGCAAAAAGGGTAAAATTAAAATATGTGATTGTTAGGCTCATTAAAAATATGCACTGAGTCGCTGTAAATAATTGGATTTCAGAAGAAATGTATTAATAGTGAGTCGGTATTGAGTTCATCTCAAGACTGATCAATGGAGCGCCTATTATTCTCCGGATCTGTGTTGGATTACGTTCAATATGTCGTCAATAGCCGTGAGACCCCACCATTTTGGTCAAAAAAAATTTAAAAAAATTCCAACATGCTTTTTTAAGACATAGAAAAATTCCCATAGACAAATACGGGCAAAAAAACGGCACGGATGAAATCCGATAAAGCACCATAACTCGGACACCCGTAAAGTCTAATTTTTTAAAGTAGTTTTTTACGACATACACAAAGTTATTGTTTGATTGGATTTCCAAATAAATGTCACGGAAGGGGGGGGGGTGACTATGTGGCAATTGTGAACGAATTAAACACAAGATGTTGGTTGAATGAATACGACGAAAAATGTTTAATGATTGAGGAATTAAACATGTTTTCCATAGTATTACTGGCTGAAAATGTATCATACAATAATTATTTCCGTAGTTGTGAAGATAACAAGACTTGACAAGATATTCGTGTAGAATGTCCGACTCTCTAACCCATCACCTTTACACCCAGCAGTGCGCAGGACTCATATTCAAATTCCTAACCATGGGAGGCTCGCTCAACATCAAACGAGTCAATTACAGAGCCACACGCCATAGTATACATTTGAATATTATCACTAGCATGTGTAGCGAGACTTTATTTATTGCTTGCCTTTGAATCAGGTTGTCTGTATTTTTCTGAACAATATAATCGGCAGCGATATCAGAAAAAGAATCTTTAAACTTTAATAATATAGTTAAGAATATTCTTTGAAGAAAACTTTATAGTAATGAGTTGGACTACGTGTTTCCTCTAGACATCGACGGAGTATAAGAAATAATCGTGTGGCATGTCTTTGCTTATCAGAGCACTCACAATAATTGATCACGAATAGGTCACAACTATGTCAGCTCATCCAAAACTAAAACAAAACAGCTCTCTTGACTCTACTTATCAATATTGGGACTTAAAGACAGAACAGTAAAAAAGTACCGATGCCATAATACCTAGTTTTTAGCACGGAAACACAAAACTATTATTTCGCCGGGCGGTAGACGATAGGAAGAAGGGGGGAATGTGTGGAAAGCCGGGGAACATGTTAGGGAAGCCGCACTAACCTGTTAACATTACATGGAGACGTCCCACGACGACCGGCTATGGTTCCACCACACTGGAATGACTCATGTGCACTTCTCCGCAGTCCGCAAGCAACTGTAGTGAGTGCTTATTCAACAACATGTTTGCTGATAACGCTCGTGACGTGTATTGTAGTGACGTATAAGAAGTGTAGCTGAGGGATGGGATGGAGGAAAAATCCAAACGACGCTAATTCTAAACACCTAGTCTACTCTAGAGAGCCTATATAAGTGGATACCCAAACTTATATAGGCTCTCTAGTCTACTCTATGTGCTTAAAATATCGTACTTAGCACCTTACGATAACGTGGCATAGACGATCGTTTTATACTTAAGATAAATACATATTTATGTACAAGAAACTTCCCATAACGCCATAATACCTAGTCTATTGCACTTAAAGTAACGTACTTAGCACCTTACGTTAGCGTGGTATAGAGTATAGACGATCGTTTTGTACTTAAGATAAATACATATTTAAGTACAAGGTAGGTACTTAAGTTCATAGTACCGACATAGTGTTAGGTAAGTCACATATCGATTAGTTGTATTTACACCTATAAGTACAATGTACACATTACTAAAGACAATGGTGTAGAGACTTCAGTAGTATTGCGGAAGTGGTTGGAATTGAACCGCATTCAAAACCTTCCTCTTTACCATTTCACTAACTTTTTATACTCCGATTAACAGTTAATCCGAATTTTCCTACGAACAATCATGGCGAGTAGGCCATTCATTTTGAATGTAATGTTTGTTGAGATAAAACCATGGTTACAAAACGGAGCTTACTAGTGTGTGTTAACCTTATTGATGTAAAGTGTTTATTAGAAATTAACTTATTTTTGTAAGCGTAAGTTACTACAGAAATAGTAACGTCGCTTAGGGCCAGTTTCACCAAACTGTAATACGGCGATTTTCTGTTCATCAAAAATGGCGCCTGGTAGAAGCTACCATCAAGGATTTTTTATGTAATTTTTGTTGAAACCATGGTAACCAATCCGCAATTAGTAAATCGGCCGATTAAAAAGTTTGGTGTATTCCAAGGAGGTTATATAAAGCACTGGAGGGGCGGTGGCCTCTGTTGCAGTGAAGCCAGTTTTGCGGTGCGCGGCCGAGCGGCGGCCATATTGGGACTGGAAGGATTTCAATGCATGCATATTTCCCCGCCCCCTCGGCGGCCCCCCGCACGTGACTTTTTCCACGATGTGTCGCTACAGTTTTCGGCGCCCGGCCTTTGGCTACTCGTGGGTATTTTTTTCGACTTTCCACCCCCACCCCTTCACCCCCTCACGACGTGTTTTATCTCGTCAAGTGTGCGATTTCGGCGCTCTCGTTTTGCGGTAAAAATTGTAAAAAATTCAAATGTTTTTTGGGGAATTTTTCGGATGCTTTTGATCGCAAGTCCATTAATTGGCGCATCTTTTTGTAAGAATTGTATGAATTTTAATGGTCCCTTTTAAAAGTTACGGGCACTTAAACTCGAAAAATTTGCGAAATTTGGATTTGACGGATCTGGTACGTTTTTAACGCGTCACATTCAAACGGCTCTGCCCGTCGAACCAAACGAGATATAACGTTCGTTTTTGTTTCGTTACCGACGCTTACCATCTGGGTAACTGGAATTTGGAAATTTTTTGGATTCGTCCCAGAACTTTCGTCAATCAAATTGTGTACATTTGGAAAAGTGCGTTTTTATAAAGCGCGTGTAACACTTTTTTTCCACATTTTTTGTTTGAAAATTTTCTCGACTTTTTCATTTTGATAAATAACCACTAATCTTGATTATTAACGAAGCGATTTTTTAATTTCGTGCCGGATGCTTAGTTATGGGCACTTTTCCATTAATTCTACACGGTTTCAGTTTTGATTTTTTTGCGTCAAGTTGGTACTTCCGAAATGGGTTTTTTTTCTTTAGCCCGATGCTAAACCCTTGCCCGTACAGGGGCATGAAAAAACATTTTCAAAAAGTCACCCCTTTACCGAATGACAGATGTTCCCGCAACGCACTTTTCACGGCGTTAAGAAAACACGCATACAAAAGTTTTGTTTTTGTATATTAAAAGGGATTTTAATATGCCATCCAACATACATTTGTAATTAGTATTATTAAATGCACATTTGTCTATCCGAAAACGTTACGTTAAAAAATTAGACTTTACGGGAGTCCGAGTTACGGTGCTTTAACGGATTTCACGCGTAGCCGTTTTTTGTCGGAATTTGTCTTTGGGAATTTTTCAAAGTCTTAAAAAAGCATGTTGGAATTTTTTCTAATCATCGTTTTCCGTTTTACCGTGTCCGAGATTATTTTTGACATATTGAATGTACCCGGACGTACCGGGCACATACCGTCTTCGTATTTTTGTAATTTTAATTTTTTATTTTCAGTTTTGAACGTCCCCAAAAGGTCCCGTTTTGAAATTGGTATCATTAAAAAGAGCGTTCCAATACCTTTCAGTACATGTGCAGTTTGTTGACGTCACACTTACCAGGACGTACCGGAAAGCTTTTGTACGTGCAAAATTCAACTTTTTTGTTTTGACCACCCAAATTACGAATTTGTTATGAGTTTTTTCGGAATTTTTCGTCGGAATAACTTTTCTCTATTCTTAATTAAATATGTTTAGTTTTTAATTTATCGAAAAACCTCAAAACACGACGACGGGTGGGTGCCGTATACATTGATGTAATCTGAAGATAATCAATTTCGACACTCACATTTGTCTTTGATGGCTTATTGTGGGTGTCGTAGATACTTGAGTGAAGAAAGAAACTTGAAAATTGTGTGATTTTGAAAAAAGAAAAAAGAATAAGTGTACAAAAAGTACATGTACCATGTAAAACTGTCGTGGATACTTGAGTAAAGAAAGAAACTTGAAAATTGTTGGATTCGAATTTCGAATCGCTGACCCATATGGCACTGGACGCTTGAACTCGATATACTATGCTACAACATTGGGCAATTTATTCGTTAAGTATCGTGTAACACGGGCGCGTATAAAAAGTCCGGGTTGATCTTTTTTGGTGAATTAAAGATCTCGTATATTTAATATTGAATCACGCTTTCTAAAAAAGTTGACACGAAGTCTGTAAGTCATATTGGTCGCCCACAATAAGCCATCAAAGACAAATGTGAGTGTCGAAATTGATTATCTTCAGATTACATCAATGTATACGGCACCTCCCCGTCGTCGTGTTTTGAGGTTTTTCGATAAATTAAAAACAAAACATATTTCATAAAGAATAGAGAAAAGTTATTCCGACGAAAAATTCCGAAAAAACTCATAACAAATTCGTAATTTGGGTGGTCCAAAACAAACAAGTTGAATTTTGCACGTACAAAAGCTTTCCGGTACGTCCCGGTAAGTGTGACGTCAACAAACTGCACATGTACTGAAAGGTATTGGAACGCTCTTTTTAATGATACCAAAACGGGTTGTCCAATTTAAAAACGGGACATTTGGGGGACGTTCAAAACTGAAAATTAAAAATTAAAATTACAAAAATACGAAGACGGTACGTGCCCGGTACGTCCGGGTACATTCAATATGTCAAAAATAGTCTCGGACACGGTAAAACGGAAAACGATGATTAGAAAAAATTCCAACATGCTTTTTTAAGACTTTTAAAAGTTCCCAAAGACAAATTCCGACAAAAAACGGCTACGCGTGAAATCCGTTAAAGCACCGTAACTCGGACTCCCGTAAAGTCTAATTTTTTAACGTAACGTTTTCGGATAGACAAATGTGCATTTAATAATACTAATTACAAATGTATGTTGGATGGCATATTGAAATCCCTTTTAATATACAAAAACAAAACTTTTGTATGCGTGTTTTCTTAACGCCGTGAAAAGTGCGTTGCGGGAACATCTGTCATTCGGTAAAGGGGTGACTTTTCGAAAATGTTTTTTCATGCCCCTGTACGGGCAAGGGTTCAGCATCGGCCTAAAGAAAAAAAACCTATTTCGGAAGTACCAACTTGACGCAAAGAAATCAAAACTGAAACCGTGTAGAATTAATGGAAAAGTGCCCATAACTAAGCATCCGGGACGAAATTAAAAAATCGCTTCGTTAATAATCAAGATTAGTGGTTATTTATCAAAATGAAAAAGTCGAGAAAATTTTCAAACAAAAAATGTGGAAAAAAAGTGTTACACGCGCTTTATAAAAACGCACTTTACCAAATGTACACAATTTGATTGACGAAAGTTCTGGGACGAATCCAAAAAATTTCCAAATTCCAGTTACCCAGATGGTAAGCGTCGGTAACGAAACAAAAACGAACGTTATATCTCGTTTGGTTCGACGGGCAGAGCCGTTTGACAGTGACGCGTTAAAAACGTACCAGATCCGTCAAATCCAAATTTCGCAAATTTTTCGAGTTTAAGTGCCCGTAACTTTTAAAAGGGACCATTAAAATTCATACAATTCTTACAAAAAGATGCGCCAATTAATGGACTTGCGATCAAAAGCATCCGAAAAATTCCCAAAAAAACATTTGAATTTTTTACAATTTTTACCGCAAAACGAGAGCGCCGAAATCGCACACTTGACGAGATAAAACACGTCGTGAGGGGGTGAAGGGGTGGGGGTGGAAAGTCGAAAAAAATACCCACGAGTAGCCAAAGGCCGGGCGCCGAAAACTGTAGCGACACATCGTGGAAAAAGTCACGTGCGGGGGGCCGCCGAGGGGGCGGGGAAAGATGCATGCATTGAAATCCTTCCAGTCCCAATATGGCCGCCGCTCGGCCGCGCGCCGCAAAACCGGCTTCACTGCAACAGCCCGTAAACATAGGCCACCGCCCCTCCAGTGCTTTATATAACCTCCTTGGTGTATTCGGACCTTAGTATTAGATGGTATTAGTCACATCCCGCACGCTATCCAGTTTGTCCTCCAGCAAAGAATACAAAAATCAATTCGCTCCAGGCAATATCCGAACACTGCATCGACTCATCGTAATTTCCAATTATTGGTCGCGGTACGGACCTCAACGTAAATTCACTCCCCGCCTCAGCGTATGAATAAACAATAATTAGATTTCGTGCGTGATTTGAGTTTGTTCCATTTGGGTCCCTGCGCTAGAACGTGGGAGACATACAGATTTGTGTGAGTGCGTTGAAAAAGTTGGGCACACAACGCATGTGTACGATCACTGCCTTGTTGATTGATCTAGGATACAATTCACAATCAAGGTATGTTATATCTCTGACTAGCGGAAGCTCGGTGAACTAACAAAGTTAGGTAGTCGCAGCCAGTGGTTAAAGTGGACTCGGAGAAGTAACGGTATGCACTACTGCTGTGTATACAGTAGACAAAGTGGTTACGCCGGGGGGGAGGGGGGGGGGGGGGCTTGGAAAATTGGTCCCCCAGTTTTGTTGTCATGAATACGTTTAAATGGCTTTCGAAACGGGGGGTGGGGGGTTGAGCTCTCGCAAAAAATATTATTTTGTGGGGGAAAAAACAAAATTTGGAACATTTACTTTAGAAAAACATTGGATGAGCAAGTAACATATACAAAATACAACAAAACGTTCAATAAAATTCGTCAGTATGCCTATAACCGATAAAAATTAGTGCCGTTATAGTATGCCGTCGGTTTTTTTAGTAACGGTATGCATACCGGCTCATACCGCCCCACTTTAACCACTGGTCGCAGCGTGGTCGCAGCATGGTCACAGTCCGTTCAACAATGTTAAAAATCACATATTATTCAAATGAGAGAAACGTTAAAGAAAACGAATAAAGTGATCAGCTGTCAAGATAACTTATGGCCTTAATTAAAAGACATAATCAGACTTTTTTAAGACTGTTAATCATATAATTCGATCAAAATGTCTCATTTACGTGTGTTTAAGTATTACTTTACATGATCTACAGCGTATATTCATTTATTAAAGTTGTTTTTGTAGTGGCCCACAACATGGTGATTTTGGATACCATGCAACAATTGGGAGTTCGACGAAGTAGACCTTGATGCAACCGAAAGCCTTTTTCAGCTTGAAACAAGTAAAACCTGCGACACCCACCCAACCTAAGTATCCAACTACCACGTAAATCTTTACCTGCCAACTAACTTGTGAGCTTGAAACTACTAAAGAGTTTTAAAGAGTTTCTGAATCTTTCAAAGTGTCTTCAGTACTTTATTATACACGTTTTATTTTAACGGAGTAGAAATACTATCGTTTAAGGTAGTTTATAAACGGACGCAATCTCCTTACTCCTCTCATCCAGACGTTATATTGGTGGTACATCTGCAGTGCGTTAACCATCCGTTATATGAATCATGAGTGATGTTCAGTACCGAGTTTTCCTCCATTTTATTTGCCACTTTTGTCACACATGAAACATTCACGTATCGTCTCGATTAACCTTCCAACGAACATGAATCTCAACGTTACCAAGAATATGATGCAAAACTTTAATACAAAGTATCCACTACAACAACATAATATGTAACTTCTCTCCCCCATGCCTACATTTCGTTTTCCTATTCAACTATTTTCAACACAGAGGAACATATAATACGTGATTTTATTCCTCTTATTCCACTATTAATCACAAGATTGCCATGAAACCACTTTAGTCTGTAACCGGACGTTGAAGGGAATGTGGGAAGGTGTATGCGATACTCAGGCCCGAATGCATAGTTCACACTCAAGCCCTCCTCAACTCAGCCTCTCCTCAGCCTCGCCCAACCACCAATCACAGATCTGTTCACATGGCAATGCAGTTCTGTTATTGGTGGTTGGGCGAGGTTGAGGAGAGGCTGAGTTGAGGAAGGCTTGAGTCTGGACTATGCATACGGACCTCATAGCCGGAAGTCCATGCAAGACGTACATGTGTGCGTTTATACCTTGCACTGGGTTCAACAGGTTCGCGCTCTTCCCCGTGAAGTACTGCCCCCCCCCCCTAGATAAAACATATCGACCCCAAGCAGCAGCGCCAAGTGGGTCGATCACAGCAGCGCGGTAACCCAGCAAAACTAGCTGAAACTAAAGAAGAACCAACGACGTGATAAACATTAGCCCAATAGGGAATTCTTCAACCTTCTAAATGTATCAATAAATGAGACAAATGAAAACATCACGGTGGTTTTCACTTAGTTTAACTCGTTTGCAGGTGGGATGTGACTTTGAGCAACAGGTGTTGTTATTGACAGTGTGGGGGTGGAAGGGGTGTTTTATTGAAATCCATTCACGTGAGTATATCTTGGAAGGGCATTAGAAAGTGTATTCGCGGCATTAAAGGCGCAGCATGTCGACCGCTGGGTTGCCCGATTTGTGGTGTTTTCTCGGGCATCTCGAGCACATGTATTCACAGTTCGGCAAAAAATTACGAATATTTTATCTACATTGAAGAATCACAAATGTTTCAGATTTTATCAATATTGATATTGTGAAGCGATAGGAGTAGTCGAAAAAGTTTGCACCAACCAGGAATCTAATCCAAATCCTCCGGCTTTAACCACGATGTAATAATATTTCTCGAGAAATATTAATTAAGACTGACTAAATAAATCGCTTATTTAACTTTTTGAAATTGTTGACACGTAATGATGGTCAAAGTCACCATCCGTTTCCGATTCCCGGTCGCTGCAAATTTTTTTCGACTATAGCTATTGATTCACAACATTGTCCATAAAGCTGAATACAGTTTAAAACCTGTGCTATAGTGTACATATTGTTTGCTGTTTTTATTTAGATAACACAGATAAGAGAACAGGGTTCCGATTTTCTTGAAATCTAATTATCAGTGTCAGTGTCGTTTGACATCGATGTTTCGATTCGATGTCGACAAATATCGACATCGATTTGATACATACAAATCGAAATAATCGACTTTTAAAAACAACTAGCACTTTTCACTAACGGCAACTGTGAATAAATAGTACTTTACAATTTCCCCTTCGATATGCATCATATTCATGCGTATGCGTTGTTTTCGTATTTTTTCCGCTGTGCGCGAACAAAACAGCAGCGATTTGCTGCGCTCGGCTAATTTCAACTGTCATATATTTTTCTAGGACAGTTTGATTTGATTTTTCAAACGATTGTCGATGTCGAAACTTTTCGTCTGACATCGATTTTAAAATGTTTTCGAACGGCATCCCTACTATAATGGTTCCGTGTACCTACCCGCATTTCTGGCATCTATAGTTCGTTTATTTCGCTGTTGGATGGCCCGAGGGCATAGGCTCGGTTAGCGTTTGCACCAACCTCTGACCAAAGTATAACGAGTATCCCCACTCTCGCCTCGATACGTAACTACTTTCAGTCTGTTCTTTGTATGAGTAAGTGTCCGCTTATAGTTAGCGACTCATAAGTCCCGTTGTTTTTATCGTAGAAAGATAAATTTTAAACCGATATTTGTATAATTGCAAGATCTTTTACCGAGTGCAAAAATATTCATATAATTCCGGAAAAAGTGTTGCGCTTGTACAATGGAATTTGTTTTGACAGGTCATCACGATTAACAGGTGAGATTATGAACAGCTCGCCGATCAAAGGTATTTACGGTCGATGCTTGAGTAGAGGAAAGGAATGTCAGGGTTTGGCCAAACGATCCAATTTTCAGACCTCGAAGGTCTCTGTGTTGTCAACAGGAGGTTGTATGGATTATAGATCATGAATTATAGCGGCTAATGGTGTATTAACCCCGTCTTTGTAGTTGCTAAAAAAACATTTAAACTTGCATTTCAATTGAGAATAGCGCGTACTATAAAAATTATCTGCAAGAAAATCTAATGCCTGTTTTGTTCGCCGCTAGCAAGTTTGAAATGCCTCCGAGCGTCCGTAGTATGAAAAGAGTTCCCCCTGGGGCTGGACCAAAACAACAAGCAGACTCTTTGTTGTTGGCAAAGTCGCGCAACTTCTGCGCAATAAGTACCAGGGGGAAACCGGGGGGGATTTCATAACTTTCCGCTCTCAAGATGAGACTGATTAGTTCTTAGACGTACAAAGAAATGCTTCAAAAACTAATTAAAGCCGCATCCATATTTAATTTGAATTTGAATGTATTTGCTTTTATTTTGATCGCTCTTACTAATACTCACTCGCAAAGCTATTCTGTACACATTTTTATTTTCAAGAGAAATGTAAAAAGTTAATAGTCTCTGGCGTTTGGACGTACAAAACGTGTTTGTATTTCAAATGAGATATCTTGATTTAAACACTCGTACAGAAAAACTGAAAGGATAACTTGGCTACTAAAGGTTGGTTTACATACTTTCGTAAGATTTAAGTTTTAAGATTTTATTTTTCTAACTGTTTTACCTAGAATCGCTACCATTGGCCAGATTTATAAAATATCGCCTCTCATTGGTGCTTAGAATTTTTAGGTAAGAGCCAAATTTTGGCTTGATTCAACTTTGTTATAAGCCAATTAAATCTTACATTTTAAATAAGTGTGTAAACCGACCTTTATATAAAATGAAGGATTGTCTGTCTTATTTTCATGCTCACTTTTCATTATTTTGTATTCTTTAATAACAAACACAGATAAACCTAAGCACGTTCCGCACAGACTGCTTTAAGCACGTGAAGCACGACCTAGCTGTTCATATTTGCAGCGCATGTTAGATGAGAATTACGATGCAGCCGGTCTAGCTAGGGATTGTGTTGTGGTTGCATAGATTTCGAACATGGGATTGAGTTTGGATTTAAACTTGGAGCCATCAACAATGGATAAGCCCATATGATGCACTCTACACTCGTACGCGAATATCTTGCTCACTGCCTCATGGATGATATAACAACACCCTCGGTGGAGTCTCTTACAAGTTTGAGTGCTTTGGATCCAGGTGAACGAATGATACGACGCAAACCAATGACGTATGCGGCCGCTTATATACGTCATTGACGCAAACTGAAAGATGTTACGTCAACGGTTTTGCTATCGAGAAGTGCAACAGCTGTAACTCTTTTTATTCCTTCATGTTATTTTTTGGTATGTAGTGACCTACCTTTCTTTTTCACGTACGTATTTCTGTTATTATGTCAAATGTCATTTTGTATGGATAACAATTTTTTCCCCGGTCATTTTTTCTTTTTCATGTTCCCCTTATTCTTTTAGTTTGTTGTAATGTTCCGTTTAAGTTTCCTTAAATTCAAGACCAAAAACGCATCAAAACATACGTATAGACTACACACAACAATTCTCTACTTTCTTTGATTCAATTTTGTTTTCTGGAATGGAACATTGAACTGTCTAAAAGCAGCTTTATGGGTTGCTAGTTTGTTCAGTAAAGTTCGGTGTACATACTTATTTAAGATTTAAGGCTTTATTTTCCAAACTGTTTTACTTAGGATCGCTGCCATTGGCTGGATTTATAAAACGTCGCCTCTCATTGGCTGGGAAAAGAGTTTTAGGTATAAGAGCTAACGTTGCCATGGTTTCTTTAAATCTTAAATCATAGGAAAATGTGTAAACGCCATAATGCTTTTGGTTTGATTTGATTTTGTTAAACCATAAATCTGAAATCTTAAAGTAGTGTGTAAAGCGATTCTAATTTCCTCTTCTTGTTAAATCGTTCTGTTTTCTTTATTGTATTTCTCTGTATGTCAGTTATATAACTGAATAAGATGGACATTAAATAAATAAAATTAACAAAAAACTGATAAAAAACTTGCATTTGTTCAGTCAGTGATTTTATCTTCGTCTTCTAACCAAAATATAAGCCAATCCTTGAAACATATAATATAAAATTTACGATGTGGATTTCTCTGTAACATTCTATATAAATATATAATGATGTTCAGTAAACATTGGCATTCGGCATGTAACATAAGACAGTGTTTTCAAAACAAATGGCCGAGGGCTGCGATCCGACTGTTTGCTTCGTAGAATAGAACAAGAGATTTGGCAACATTGATTGTAGGTCACGTGGTTATGGACGTACGTTGTTGCCAAGTCACAAGAAGATGATAAAATTATTGGAAAATTACATCTCTACCATACACCAATTTAGACAAGCAATTCAACTAAAATAAATAAAATTATATATTTTCTTGCCTCGCTACAGCATTTAATAAAACAATGCAATTAAATTAACAGCGTATTTATGTACAAGAAATACGCAAGTGATGAGCTTTGTCTGCAAATTGTGTACGACCTTAGTTTCTCTTTAATCTTGAAAGATCCAGAAATGCAGTGAAGACTTTACTAAAAATTGTTTGTCCATGATTATGTTGTGTTCAATTATTTTTAGTTGCTCTAACAAAACTAAATATTGTTACACATTCTTATAAAATTATATTTCATTTAAATAAGGTTTCAACTAGGGATTTTCTGAAATGTACCTTCCAAAAAAATGTCGTAAACTTAGCTGGTTAGCAAGCTATTTGTTTAGGACTCAAAACAAAAAACTACTCTAGTTTCTTTTACTATCGTACAGTTGCAATATTAACTTGAACCGTGCTAAACTATGTCACAATCATGCACCGTGTTGCATAAGCTTTGTATAGCATGGTAAAATAACGTCGATACAATATAGAATGTCATATTATTTATTGGAGTATTAGAGGAATGGTTGTTAGGGATATAGTATCGATAAAATCCATTTTCTTACTCCATATACTCCAGTCTCATATCGTTAAACAAGAAAATGAAAGAGTAAAGGAATCTAGCTCAGAAAGTTTTAAGCAAGTCAAGAAGACATAAAATCTTTGCATAGTCTCTGGGGTATTTGTGAGGCACGGTCCATTATACTCAATTTATGTTCGGAATTGAACAAAGCAGCACGAACGAACTTGCTCAACGCAAGCATGTCTTTAATAAATAAATAGGTTTATCAGCTCTCGCCCGAACTTTTCGGGAACTGACGCTGATGTTTCGCGGTGGCGACAGAACATTCCACATCGCCTCATAGTGGAGGTTTAGCTATCTATGCAACGTGAGGACTTAACCCCAGTCATCGACTTTTATTGAGAACTATCACGAAACTGCACAACTGTATTGAACCACAAGCATTAATTAGGGGGACTTTGGAGCCGTCATTGAAACGAGGTGCAATACAATAAATCTGAACAATCCCCGGATGAAAATCAATATTGCGTAGATAATAGGTAATATAAAATGTATTATAACCCTAGGAATATCCATGTGCAATACTTGTGGTGCGTACCAATGTGATTGAGACTTGTTATTAACTATTCACTACTTACTACCCTGCTACTCTCTAGACACCGAGTTTTACCTCCGAGGGCGCTAGTGAAAACGAATGAAGCGCTCAAGTGGCAATGTCACGCAACTTTCCGATGAAGCAGCGTCGTTCTTCTTACGTCGATAATGGCAAAATTGTGAAAATTGTTTAATTAAATACGGCTTTTTAAAATTTTGGGGAGATTATGAATCCCGTCAGTCCATCTTAAAAGGAAAGGACATGATTTTGACTTACAAACAACAAACAACACACAAAAACACAAAGAAAACAAAACAATGAAAAACAAACACTAACACAAAACAAAGCAACAAAACGAAATGAAACAAAACAAAAACACAACAAGAAAAAGCAAACAAAAAACAAGATATTTCACGATGATATCCGGCACTACTTTGAACCGCGGAATGCAATCTTCATCAATAAGTTGCTACATTTGGCCACATATAGCGCTGTATGTATTAACACACGGTGCCTCTAGGTACCTCTAGACCGACAGGGTATATCTTATTATCTTTGCTCTAGACAGTAACATTTTTGACACGCCGCTGTTTAGATTTTCAAAGGACGCGAACAGTTTGCAACAGTTTTTTTTGTTGATGATAGACGGATCGAGTTAACGGGATGAAAGTAGATCAGCCGAAATTTGAAGGATATTTGTAAACTTAAAAAAATGTTTTAATTAATTTCCATTTCTACTCGATTCAACATTGAAAATGTGTTTGAATAGGATTACAACACAATGGTAAATACGCACACAATTTAAAACATTTTCTGATGGTGAAGTTAAAACATTTTCCTGTGTTATTTCAGCATTGACGTCACTCAGCTGGTCTATAAAGTTTGTTTCATTATTTAGGCCTGAAAGTGTGTGTGTGCAACCCATAAACCAGTAATTCTGTCTGTTCTGACGTCAGTGAGTCTCTATAGTCCAACCCATTCACGCACGAATATGAATACTACTGATTTAACAATGTATAAGAAGTATTAAAATTATTTAAAATACAAGAATTATTTTCCTACAATTTACATGCTGCTGTTGCAAGTTGTTCGTCATCAAAGTTTATCATAATATATTATTAACTATTAATTTATTTATTTGTAGCAAATATATAAGTCACATATGTTTCACAAGAGCTGCATTGTATTCTCACAAACAAACCGTCTGCTAATACCGGTATCTATAATTGTGTTCACAATACTCTAATGCCAAGGTGTTAAGGAAATTAAATTAACTAAATATTAGTAAAATAAATCAATAGAATCGGTGATATTTTTATATTATAAACTTAATATTCATAAATATCCAAACTATATATACATATAGATATATGCAATTTCATAATCTGTAAGAATATTATACAGTCAAGACTCTCCAATAAAGATTAATTCGGGCTCATTTAAAAAAGTTACGGAATAAAAAATAAACTATTTTGAAATATAATACACATTTTAGTTTAGAGAGCTAGAGCCGAGTAAAGAGGGCTGCGTGTGAAGTCTACTAACTACGGTATTTTAAGAACAACCTCTGGAACTACAGTCAACTACTTTCATTAAGATGGCATTATAAAATACGGTCCCATAAATCTTCAACCAGAGGCCGATTCCTGTGTAACCCGCAACAAATTATTAAATGTAACATTCTTTTGCATTTTCAAAATCCGTATTAATAATTTACCTAAAGCCAACGTTTCTTCTGGATTAGACCATCCTACAGTTAAATCTCTGCGCGAGCATACCTATGCAAATACAGTGAATTAGTTTAGACGATCGGTTTCCAATTCACAAAATCAATTAAAAATATCCACCCCAAAAAAGCATCAAATTTCACCGCATTATCAGGGAAAAAGTAATTTCGCCTCCAGCTAGCAACCCCCTTTTGACATGAAACACCATCGGCTTCATATATCAAAATTGGTTTCGTGAGTGAGTGAGGTAGATGGTGCGATAATACGGACTGAAAGAAGAAGAAGACTATCTCAACTTGCAAACTCGTTCTTCAATCTTCTTTTAGCTTCTAGAACATTCTACGACACGCAAACACTTTGTGTTGCATTTTTACTGGTGTTGCCTATCACTTGAATACTTCCCACTTTTCTTGTTATGAATACCACAGCACTATCTCCCACATTCTGTGCGAACCGCCCTATCGCTGCACGAACCTTAAAGCTCTTATCTTCACTCAGAAATTACGTACTTTCTAGTGGCTCTGTGATACTCTTTAAGAATGTCACATCGATAAAGAGGTCTGCTTTGAACTTCGAGCGGAAGACATCAGGGATTTCCCTAAGCACCCTTACAAACCCCATTTATTCCAAAACCCCGCCCCAAACTCATTAGCCCCCGAGATCACTGACAAAGGGAACAATTCCAGAACACAAATGATGTTCCCTGGGTAAGCCGGTAATGCTCGGCTCAAATAAAGTTAATTTATATTGGAGTTACATCAAGTTTAATAGTTTTTAACTGTTGCATGACGCTGTGAGAGTGGTTAAAGGGAATGTTTTGGCGGGTTCGTGATTCTGAAACGGGGAATAAAACTGACAGGTACACTTGTTATACCTCGATGTAATTTTAGAGCTACGCATCGAATCGATATTGCGGCTTTTGTTTCAGATGAATTCTATGGTTGATGATATTTAGACTTCACGTCTCATATTTTAGCAACACTATGAGTAGAGGAAATATGAAGATGACTAAACACCACATCCGGGACTCGTACCTAGAATGCAGTATATTAGTTCAACACCTAATCTACTACGGTCAACTACGCCGGCTCTTTGATTATAAATGAGTATCGGTGCATGATTATTTTTACAGCCGTTAGACAATCTGGCCGCATTTTACACACATGGACAGCCGAGCAGAAAACAATGTCCGACGCTACGTGAAACGTTTTGCATGTATGATAATCGAATGAAAACAATTCCATACCATGGACAGGAAATGTGATAAAGTAGTAAACAAAAAATTAGCATTCACAGATTAATTTCACTCGCGTTTGACATTTTGACTTGCTGAAAAATGTTTTGTAGGAAATGTGCAATATTTAGTTTCTTCTCTCCCAACCGCACTGCTAGTTGACGGTTTTATGGGTTCAATTTCCACTTTGGGGACACTTCAGTGGTCGAACTGGATAAAACTTTATTTCTGTGTGTGTGTGGGGAGAAGGAGGGAAAGGGGGGGGAGGATTCGTTAAGCTATCATTAAAAGCATGTTATCTCTAAGCGTTGTTGATTTAATTCAATATGTAAGAATATCAATACATTTAAATAAACCGCGAGTCAACATAATGATTATTCTAACTTACAAAAAATACAATGATGTACTCAATCATATGTTGATTCTGTCGCTGACCACTGTCGCTGACGCTGTGGTTAAGACCACTTTCTCTTCGCTTCTTTATTTCTTTCTTTCTCCAAGTGCCATAATCACAAAATAATTACCTAAATTAATACCGGAGAGGTTCGAAGAGACCATCTTGATCGTTATCGGTATCGGGATCGCAATCGTATATTTTCCCGTGCTAAATCATTACGACATTACGGTTTCATTATGAACAGCGCCATAAGAACCAATGTAAGTTAACTTTTTCACGATTTCCGGATTGTGATTGCAATCCATGCAGATGCCGACAATTGTGGTTGAGGTGCGTTCGGAAGTATAGTCATTTTATCGTTAAAACATGCGTCTAAACTTAAACTCCTCACGCCTAAACCGATAACACGATTTCTCTATAATTTTACGTCCTAGTATAAAAGTGTCTAATTGATAACTTTCATTACGAAATCACAAGATATTTATCTTGGAGGAGTATATAAAAAATTATAAAATATGTAAATTTGTAAGCAATTAAGTTTCAATGTGTACAAATTTATATACTATATAATTTTGTATGTGCTCTTTCAAGATTAATATCTTGTATTTTCGTAATGAAAGTCATCAATTTAACAGTTTGATACTAAGACGTAAAATTAGAGATAAACCCTATTATCGGTTTAGGCATGAGGAGTGTAAGTTTGGACGCATGTTTTAGCGGTAATATGACTACTTCCGAACGCTCTTATGCTCTGTTGTATTATTTATCAAGAATTGAAAATAATCGTTTAGTGAATGAGGCGCAGTTAAACCTTCACCCCGTGGCCCACATTTAGAACCACATTTAGTGGCCCACTTTTAGTCTGCTATTGAAACCCTCCCACCGTCTCATAGCCAGGGCTTGTGTCGAGACACGTTCCACTTGTATTCGCCTTAGTTCCCACATTTAGTGGCCCACATTTAGTCTGATATTGAAACCCTCCCACCGTCTCATAGCCAGGGCTCGTGTCGAGACACGTTCCACTTGTATTCGCCTTAGTTCCCACATTTAGTGGCCCACATTTAGTCTGATATTGAAACCCTCCCACCGTCTCATAGCCAGGGCTCGTGTCGAGACACGTTCCACTTGTATTCGCCTTAGTTCCCACATTTAGTGGCCCACATTTAGTCTGATATTGAAACCCTCCCACCGTCTCATAGCCAGGGCTCGTGTCGAGACACGTTCCACTTGTATTCGCCTTAGTTCCCACATTTAGTGGCCCACATTTAGTCTGATATTGAAACCCTCCCACCGTCTCATAGCCAGGGCTCGTGTCGAGACACGTTCCACTTGTATTCGCCTTAGTTCCCCACATTTAGTGGCCCACTTTTAGTCTGATATTGAAACCCTCCCACCGTCTCATAGCCAGGGCTCGTGTCGAGACACGTTCCACTTGTATTCGCCTTAGTTCCTCTCAATTAGCCAGCCAAGGATCCTGGAGGCTCAGTCAGTCCAAACTCTCGGTCGCGCCGGTTAATTCCGCCCTTTCTGCGAGAAAGGAAAGTTAAGATTAAATTAACAAGAGTTTGACTGAAATACCTTGAGAAGTTTGTCTTCTTTGTGTTATGCACGTGCTCCGCGCCATTTCGGATAAGCAATTCTTCGCCGAGTTAAAATGTATGCATAGCCGCAGCCCGAGGCATTCATTCATTCATTCATCCACATCTGTATTAAACTTCTCATTCTGAAGTAAGAGAATTTTGTTTTATTTTGTAAAGTAAAACTCTTCAATTAGGGACAACTCACGGTTATTTGATTTACTCAGACGCTGTCTCAATAGTTTCACCTCAGATGCGGATGTGCAGTGTGCACGTTATCCTGTAACACATAATCAGAGTAACTAGACTAACTTCGGTAATCTGCTTTCAAACATGCTGTTATACGAAGCGATGGAGACGTATTGTAACGATGTTATTGCAAAAACGTGAGGACTTAGCTTATTGAATGGAATGCACGATGGGAATACGGTGCACATCCCATTTGTGAAGTTTGCAAAATAAAGAAGTGAAAAACGTGTAAACACGCAAATACCCACCTTTATTTCTCTCTTTCTATAAATCACAAATTAATATAACTTTTTTTTAAATTAACAAATAATTCATGCATTTGAATTTTCTACCCAGTCAGCTAAAATAGAACTTTCCTATTCTATTTATTTCGAACCTCGATGCTATGACTGCTCCAAAGTCACGTGTAGTCAAGCGTATGCATGTATGTATATTTATTAACTGGCTCATTTAGCCATTTTTACAACAATTACAATTATTAATTAATTAATTATTCCATTACAAATCAATACACACAGTCGTATGATAGTACGAACATTTTTAAACTTAAAAAAATTAAGACCAAGGCATTGTTCATCTTTTATGGTAGTTTTCGACCATACGAAGAGCGAGTGCTAGGAAAGGTACAACAAATCGGCCACAATCGTACATTTATAATGTATACATATATTATCATCTACAGTACAGTACAGTTTGTTTTGGGTATGAAGAATAATATTATTCAATTCGTTTCATGTAGAGTAAAAACAGGTAAGCACATGAATATATTTGACATTTATGTCCGAATGTTCACACCGGTTTTGACGAAGTAATGTTTTACAGTCATAAAATAATAATAATAATAATCAAAAACCTCACGCCTTGTAGCAATACGTCTGTATGTGTTGCTCATACTCTCCATTCGTTCTAACATTCTCTCGTAAAAAGCACAGTCCCTCTCTAGAGTCAAAGACCGTTCCAGATTTACTTCCAGCAATTCCAAAACAATTAGTAGATGTTACGACGTACAAACACTCACGCCAACACTAATTGTCCAGAGTTGGTACACTTGTGCATGTAGCATCGTTCCTCTCTTACGTGGATGCAACTAACATTTACATATACTGTACCTCAGTGCCACACTAAAAAGTTAACGAGGGTAATT
Source organism: Isoperla grammatica (assembly GCA_945910005.1). NCBI lineage: Eukaryota > Metazoa > Arthropoda > Insecta > Plecoptera > Perlodidae > Isoperla > Isoperla grammatica. Next base: position 112,224,510 of record OX246737.1, on the reverse strand, counting down.
AAGGTTGTGTATATAAATTGAACCCGTAGTAAAATGAAGCGTAATTCTACTTCCTACTGTGGACGCGAATAGAACATGAAATAGATGTTTGCCTTTTATTTACAAATGGATGTAAATGGCTGAGTTCACTTTAGAAGACTTTTAAACAAACTTTGAAGTACTCATTCTATTTTTTTTTAATGGTACAAAAGTCGTGATATAAAAAGAATTCGTATTTCAGAATATTCCTTTAAATAAACTCTTGTGTAAATACGATGTTTTACATTCTTGAAAATGAACCGAAAAAGTTTGGGAAGGTCACCAATTCAACGCCCGTTATCGCCAATCCCGAGTGAAGGTTTTACCGAGGTTTTCCTCAGTCACAAATCGAATACTGCGATTGAGTCATATTAACATCCCTCGGGCAATCATTTCACATATATCTCAATCACCCAATACCTATAGTTAGTCATCTGAAGAAGTATATGATTAACAATTATCCCTGGCCAGTTTACCCACAAAAGATAATTCTTTAAAATTAAAAATTATTAATTATTCTTGAGAAATAAAATATGTTATTATGCAACCATACGAGAATCTCCCATAGTAGAAAAACATACATAGGAACACACAAACTATGCAACGTGTGTTCGGAAAACGTCAGTTTCTCAAAACGAAAGGCACCACCTTCAAGTAATAAATCCAACAATATTTGTATAGATACATCAACGTAAGCAGATTTTTTCGACAAGCAGATATACGCCCAACGTGTTTGCGTAGCTCACGTTGAGATCTTGAACAGGTTTTATTCATTCCCACTAGTTTGATTTATTACCGTCCATATAAGAGTCTACAAGACGACGCCTCTCCCAAGGGAATACAGAGTGGATCCTCTTCTTGTAGTCCTGACGCGAGGGCCTCGTTTGTGTGTGACTCAAGTACGTCTAGCGCCCGCCACCTAACGGCAGCGCTAGAGTGCTGCTGCCTGCGAGACTGGTGGAATTATTCGGCGTGAGACGATTCACGCGCTACAAGATGACTGACGTGAAACCAAGGTCCGTAAATCCCCTGTTGGGGGCTCGTCGAACTTTGTTTACCTAGCCTCCGCCAGGGGATCAACGGACCTTGACGTGAAACGAAATGGGGGTACTTCTAACATGATTGAGTTTTAAAGCTACATATTATGTGTCACACTCACACCGAAGCTGTGCTCGTCCTACAAAAAGATAAGGTTGGGTTCAAAACTGTATATTATTACACGTTCACGTTATTCAGTCTATATCTGCAACAGGACCGAGGTCCCACTAGTGCAAATTTAATATACTGTATAATATGATGGTTAGTGAATAGTTATGAGGAAGGGAGGAGGGGAAGCCTGGTACTGGCACAGGGGGCAACGGGACCATCGGCTTTACGTCCCATCCGAAAGGACTGCTTAACTTTGACCAGTCATATAGGTTCCTCCACTAACCTGGACTGCCAAGCAGTTGACGACAAGAACGAAGCTGTTACACAAGCTTTCGAACCCTCCAATCTGCTCTAACCAACGATAACTAATATATCGGAGGAGAGCGGTCACCCACCCTCCTCCTGAGTCATGACCTAGCCCGATGTTGCTTAATTTCGGTGTTCGTATGGGAACCGTCTAAGCGACCGCGGCTAAACCGTTCGCTGTTAGCTGTTTAGTATAGCTAGCCACGTTTTCTTGACATTACACATTTGATGGCAGACATTGGCTCAATGCACAACACAATAGTGACACTTTGTTACAAGGCAACATGATCAACTTTTGTGATCTCTACTCCCAATAACACTTTGCGAACAAAACTTTATACTTATTTTACTTATTTTACATTCTCAGCCTTCCGAGCATTAGAAAATAAATCTGCGCTTTGTGAATTTCCATATAAGGAACCCAGGAACCCATTACTATACATTCAGTAATATTTTAAACATATATATATGCGCTTGTCAAAGAAAACATTTTTCCTTTTTGGTTTTCCTTGCAAACACTGCACAGCTCAAATTGCATTACGGCTTTGGTCTAAATTTGTGTGCGCACGGAATGTAACTCTAGGGAAATCTACGCATGGAGATAAAAACAGTAGAGACATACCCAACACAATGACATTCTTTCATATAAATTGATACTGTGGGTTTCTAGACTAAACGTTTTGAGTGGCGACCAGAGATTTGTTTGTATGACGCATCGTTTTCGCGCGCGGCCGAACACTTGACTGGTCTAGCAAGCACGGAGAACATTGTGTTGCGGTATTGAACACAGCACGTTGAGAACATAGCATGATGGTGTTATGTTATACGAAGACATGTCTTGCAGGGGCAAACAGGCAGCTTCGTCTTTCAGCCCTCGCACTCGCTGATCTCCGAAGATATTCGGGACACAAATCTTGAACAAAACGTCCAAATGTTTTATATGTTATTGGTGTTCACGTGGTATTAAACATTTTTATCCCCGCAACGTCTATATTATTGTTGACGTCTTGTTTCAAGACTTGGGTTCAAAGCTAAGTTTTGCACAAACTGACTTGTACGGTGAAAAACTGGTTCTATGCGTCACCGGCAAAGTCGGCCGGCCAAGTCACCGGCCAAGCTTACCTGAGCTCTCTCTCTCTCTCTCTCTCTCTCTCTCTCTCTCTCTCTCTCTCTCTCTCTCTCTCTCTCTGGCTCTCTCTCAAAAACTCACCTGAGCCACGTAATGCCAGCACTAAGTCGTCGTCCCTCTCTCTCTCTCTCTCTCTCTCTCTCTCTCTCTCTCTCTCTCTCTCTCTCTCTCTCTCTCTCTCCCTCTCTCTCTCTCTCCCTCGCTCTCTCGCTCTCTCTCTCAAAAACTTACCTGAGCCACGTAATGCCAGCACTAAGTCGTCTCCTCTCTCTCTCTCTCTCCCGCAGGTCTCCGAAGGCTCTCTCCGTCTGTTCTCCGGTAGACACCACGGAGACCACCACATGTCCACCACCACGGTACAGCTGAGCATGATGACGTCAGAAGACCACGTGGGGCCAGGGGGCACCTTGGAGTTGACGTGTCTCGCCACGATACCCGCCTACAGGGGGGACGACCACGAGTACGCGGACCGTAGAACGCACTCCACTTCCGGTAAGCAATGCACGTCTTGTTAGCCGATAAGGGCCGTCCATATATGGTCACACTAATTGGGGGGGGGGGGGGGGTCTAAAACTTGTGATATATGTGAAAGGGGGGGAGGGGTCAGTCTTTCTGTGACATCCATGCATGCACTGCATATAATGCCATTTTTTAGTGCAGATTATGTTTCAGTATTTTACATTTTTCAAATAATCCCGCAATTGCACGCATTTCCAAAACTGTTTTTTAGCCACTAGAATGCGCCACCTGCTGAGTTTCACCATGGACAAATGACCAGTAATAACCAGCAGCTGTGCAAATGTAAAAAATAAAGAAAATTCAAATATTTGATCTCGATGTGACTGATTTTGTCCCAGTTTTTTTTTTTAATGTTGGCATGTCAAGGGGGGCTGTACATTTTTTGTGTGACATCATTGAAGGGGGGTGTCACACTTGTTGTGACTAACTGTCACAAGGGGTGAGGGAGGGGTCTGATTTGGTCAAAAATTGTATGACATCATTTATGGACGGCCCCATAGAGGCGATTCCGGCCACCGGTCATCCTCAAGCCCCCTCTCCCTTCTCCCCCTCCCAAACATTTAATTGTATTATTAAAACCAAGGTGGCTCAGCGGTATGACGCGAGACTCTAATTCGGGAGGTCGCCGGTTCGTTATCGGCCATCCCGGTAGTCCTGACTAAAGATTTTTCCCGAGGTTTTCCTCAGTCACAATTTTTTCCAAACACAATTCTGGGATTGAGTCATACTAACAGTACAGTCTCGAACATTCCTTCACAACTGTTCTAAATAACGCAACGCTTATTTAGTCAGGGACATGGATTGTTCCTGTTTCTTACGAAAAAGTGTTAAAATTATTATTGAACAAGTGAGTTAATATACAATTCTGGGTATTACTATTATTCCTAAATAGAGAAGCTGGTAGCTGACTGTAAATATTTAAATATCACAATGGCATATTGATATCGTTATGGCATACTCGATCACGTAATGCAATTTGAATATAATCCTCTCAAATACTCGAATGTGTTTCATTAAAAATTGACCATTACCATTGAAAATTACCAATATACGATGGAAGAGTGCAATTTAAATTAACATTCCAAACACATGACGATTGCTATAAACCAATTATCATGCTAAATAAAAGTTCGGTTGCAATTGCCCCCATCCCCTCTAGACCCCCCTCCCCTCAACCCATATCGCTGCAGCCGGCTTCACAACTACATTTTGTTTGTTTTATGTACCTTCTCTCCGCCCCCGCCCCCCCCCCCTCCCATTTACTATCAGCTTGAAATATACCACTGCTTCTATGTATGAGCATGCTTAAAAACCACTGTACTGATAAGTAGTATTTGACTGCGCAATTGTATTTATTGATCTTTTCATAAAAATACATATCGACATTATCGTAAAAAAGCTGTTGACAGGTACTAAATGAATCTTATCAGGGTGACTAGGCAGAATTGTTTTATTTTTGTATTTTCACCCAAGACTATTCAAGAACTTTTCTCAAATGTAATCCTAATTTTTCTTTATGATTGAGAAATCGCTTATGGAAAAGCGTTTCCAATAGACGGAAGGGATCGAGCACGCAGCCGCCGACATCAGAAGCCTTGAGTCTTCTAACTCGCACTGACCCGCATCATTTTATACATTGTTGTATGTGCTCTACATGAAGGGGTAAAAATCATTTCATTTTACTTCTTTCTTTAGAGCTAATTCAGTTTCAAGGCGATAGGATCAGATAGAAGAGTTTTGCGGATTAACAGAGCGCATATTTTGTTGCCCAGAGAATAATATAGTGATCATTAGAAGGCGTGGAGGAGGGGGGGGGATGGAATTATTGGCCGCATTGATTTCCCCTCACTCTGTATACACGACACCTCTCCGATACCAGCTTGCTAGAACAACACAACGTTACACCCAAGCGGACAACCACAACTGTTAACCAGTAAAAATGAAATAACGGCTGGACCATTTTTAAACATGTGACAGTAAAGCTGTACACAGTGACAAATTATGCAAATATCTCAAAATGTCCCCATAAATCGCGTACATTGTGAGGCGGCAACCCGAATAAATGTACAGCCCATCGTGTGCGGTGAAATTTTGTTTTGACCACTGTAACATGGTTCGCCGCGTTGCATCAATTAACAAATATTAAAATTTCAAACATGATACAACTGAACAACAGCTGGACATTTGCAACATACAACCAATTATGACCTCAATTATCTAGTATAATAAAATTAACTAATCATGCAAGCATGGCAAAAACTGCAGGGATAGTTAATAATGTAATTAATTTGTGCGCATACAACAATATTACTCATGCTAAATAAATAAAAATAAATAAATTCACATTTAGAGTCCACCCACTCAGTAACAAGAGTGATTTTCAATGGGGGACTTTAATTTACAGCGACTAAACCAACCCTATAAGCTCCAAACACCATCGACAAGTGAGTGATAACCAATCAAAGATCGATATGTCAAATATGAGACATATAAATCAGTGATTGGACAGTGCAAACACCCCATAATCAACAAGGCCGTTTTAGAAAAACTGTTGCTAGGACGGCTCTAACCTCTAATGTCACCGTTTACTTATTACTAAGACAAGAAGTGATGAAACTGAATCCATTTTAGAAGTTAAAAAAACTTCTTCACTCTGCGGGGCTATTCTAGAAAAATGTATCAAGTCAAAACTTATCACTTTTGAATTACGTCATAAGTAAACTCACACAGTACATCGAGGTTTTCAGAAAGTGATAAGTTATGACAATGGGTGAACACTTGTCATAAATTATCTCGCATTAAAATTCCAAGAATAGCATTTTCCTCATAACTCGATCACGTAATTGAAAAGTTGTGACGTGATAACTTTTTCGAGAAGAACCCCGCTGTACACGTAGTGTAACGTTCTCTCACATTGTTTATGATAACTTGAACAAGTTTCAACAATTCATTTTTCTGTTTTGGGCCAAAGAATATCACGAAAAAAGAAAACAAATTATCCGTCAAGATTTATTTTCTTTCCCGTCCACTGAGATTCTGCTAAGACGCATTAGCGCCAACAAGTATTAATCTCAAGCGTTTGATTTCCCGTGTAGATCGTCACTGACTCTGGGCCCCTCGCGCTCTACAGAGCTATTTTATTTCATGAACCCTCATTTATTTTATCGACCATGTTTGATTCGCGGTGAATTGGTTTCCCTTGCCAAGACCATAAAAGGTAACGGAGACCCTCGGTCTTTACGTTGAGTATTTTAGGGGTATTGCCGACTGATGGATGCCACTTCACGAAAGGAATCTTTCTTTATTCCAGAGTCTATGACGTTGTTTAAAACAGGTTGTTCCTTTGACATAGAGAGCGTCGTTAACTGCAACCGTGTACAGAAATAACCCATAAAACAGTAGCAATAAATCGAAAGATACGGCCAAGGGAAAAACCATTCGTGTAGGGAATTTAGATGAAAGATTGAAAGATACAAAAATACACAAGCAAAATCTTGATAAAATCTCCTGGAAGCAAATCGTTGGGATATAGGAGTAAATCCTACACAAAACGTTCTTTGTTAATGCTTCACGAATACGTAATCTCGGCCGGTGTAATCACTTGTACATAATGGTTTTTTGCCATCAAGGCGGGTTAATAAACACTTTTGCAATAGTTATAATAATAATTACATTTAAAAACACAAACAAAAATATACTTAGCTAATAATGCAATTGAATTAGTTAAATTATTCCAAAACAATGTTATAATAATAATATTTAATTTATACGCCAACCCTTCATGATTAGATAACTTTGATTCACCAATCAATCAATGGATATTGATTGAAAGGCTTCCCTGCCCACATCACAACTTTGGTAGTCATACCACTAGAATATTATAACGAATATAAAATATAACGCTAGATTTTGTTACACGTTTTTCCAACAATGTTTAAAAATGTATCCATTAGTGTTCACGAAAGAATACTGCACACCGCCGTTATCGCTGTTATATTTGCGACGTCAATAATTACTGCCTTGCTTGCTTTGCCGCTTTGGTGGAGGTGCCGGGTACAAGAATACATTGTGTTTCAATACAAAACTCAAAGATGTACAACATGAACTAACGTAATGTAATGAAATAATATTACATTATTATAAAATAATGCTTGAAATAATGTTCCCCAAACGCCCTTTGTGCAAATCACTCGAGTAGTATAGGCACCGAGTTTGGCTACTGAGCGTGCTAGTGAAAACGAATGAAGCTCTCAAAGTGGCAATGTCATGCAACTTTATGATGAAGCAGCGTAGTTCATCCTACGTCGATAACGGCAAATTTTGAAAATTGTTTAATTAAATACGGCTTTTAAAAATTTTGAACAAATTATGAATACCATTAGTCCATCTTAAAAGGCAAGACGCCATTTAAATCAGGACACGTTTCAGACTCACAAACAACAAAGACCACACAACAAACACAAACAAAGAAGACAAGGAAAAACAAAAAGAAATACAAAATACAACAACAACAAAAAACTAGCAAACAAAATACAAAATATTTCACAATAATATCTGGCACTATTTTCAACCGCGGAATGCAATCTTCAAGGGCACTAGCAACACCAAAATACAACAATGAAACAAATGAATTGAATCGATGGACAAACAACAAGCTGTAAAAAAATAATTTCTACTGATTTTGGAAAACAAAACAAAAAACAAACAAATACACATCCAAAACTTTCACTTAGTCGTTGTCTATCATTAAAAGTAATAAATGGCGAGCAGTTACTATTGCTACACTTGGATTTATTTCTATGGTTGCAATTTTATTATCTTGACAGCTGATTGTGTGTCCATCAGTTCAATTCATTTGTTTCATTGTTGTCTTTTGGTGTTGCTAGTGCCCTATAACGAGACGTGACGTCAATGATCTAGTATTTCTTCACAACATCATTATTCTGTAGCAGTTGTGATTCCAGCGTTATAATTGAGGTTACCATCTCTATGGTTACCATGATCGTTGCTCCACGCAGATCCGACTGTGTGACAAGTTTGACGTGCCCAAGTATCGGGTCGATGTGTTGCGACGCTACACTTGATCAATCGGGTTCAGTGATGTTTCCCCCCTGAACTCGATCCATTCAATACGTCATTATATACTCTTTGAAAAAGACAAAACCTCGGCATGTGTCAACAGTGTGTGTGTTTTTTACGTTTACTTTTCACAGATTGTGGCATGTTTTTTGTAATTTAACTTGTGTTTTTGTTACTCATTTGGATTTGTTTCAATGTTATTAATGCGCATCCAAATTTTTTTTATTTTATAAGTAACATTGTGGGGCTCTGGGCTTTGATGTTATACCGCAATAAAGAACAGAGGTTTTAATTTATAATATTTTAATAATTAGATGTTTAACTACATGCATGTACTCGACAACTAGGTAATATGGCGTCGGAGGAGTTTGGAAGAAAGAGACAATTACATAGGAGGGAGACAAAATATATTGAAAGAGGTTAACGGGCGGAAGGGGGAAATTGAAGGACCTCATTTCGTCACCTCTTACAAGTGGCAGAGTTACTCTGGGCCTAAATCTACCCGGGCCCAGACAGGTAATAAACAATAGAGATACATTATTGTAGTGTGAAGAACGCAGTAAGTTATCAACTTGTGAACCTGTGTGTTGCAGTTGACGTGGTGATGCCCCCACCGCCGCAGGTTAGCAGCATCTCCAGCCAACCAGAGCAGAGCCGCCTCGACACCCGCGTCTTCTCGATACTCCTCCTTGTCCTCGTGAGCAGCCTACTTTAATTGCGACACAGCCTAATCATAATAACCCTCCCCTCTCCATCCCCCCCCCCCCCCATCAACGTACTCGACTGTATGTGTAAGACAAATCTGAGTTTGTGTCCACTTTCAAACGTAGTCCCCCCCCCAGTCAATAACCCATCCTTAGAAATGGTATTGGCTTTCTATAAATTGAGAATACGCATAAAATTTACAACAATTGTGCTATCTTTTAATTTATGATAAATGTAACATGACAAATAAAATAAAAAACTTTTGTTATATTCCTAATTGTGCTTTTTAGAAAATTAACCAATTACATATTTAAAGAGAGGCTAATATTGAAATCTGTTGCTTGCTCATACCTGCTTAACAATGTTCTCAGTTTCTAGGTTCGATACTTTTTGAGTTGCTTTTCTATGAGTTTGAGTCAACTAAATCATTGCACAAAAAATCCCAATGCACATGTCGTATATTTATTGCTCCAAACCAGCTGTAAATTTATTTATTTTCGAGAAGTAATTACAAAATATGTTATTGTAGTTGCTTTGGGAAATTGCACATTTGAGGTTGTAGATTTTATACAGATTCTCATTAGTGACCTAATTGTTACCAAACAATAATACAGGCGTTCAATAGGCCTAACGTTGTAATTGTCCTTTTGTTCTACGCTTCCGTCAGCGAATGCGGGAATTAAGACACCTACTTCAACTATGTCAATATGCCGAGTATATAGGGTAACAACTTTGTTTGATGGAAGATTGTAAATACGCTATATCGATTTTATAAATGTTTATATAAGGTGGATCGTAAACGCACTTTCAACACAGAAAAACAATGTTCTTTGGGACAATTCACTGTGAAACACAATTATTGTTCCATGTCGTATAAAGAATATTACTTAACAAAAGCCAGCGTATGACTTCATAACCGATTGTTAAAACGCCATACTAAGACAGGCTACGGATACAAGATACTTGTGTGAAATATATACCTATAAAAATAATATATATTTTTAAATTACAAATTTAAAATTTATCGTCTAGAACTTATAACGTGCACAATGGACGCGTTTAACTTTCTCGGCAACAATGAAATTTATTTTTTCTACGTGATGTAGGCTAAATAACGACGTCTTATGTGGCTCTGAGAAAAGTTTCATAAAGCTGAGGCTCAGAGGCGACTTGACTCTTGGCATCTTTCCAAGAAATAAAGTTAAACAAAAAAAGAAACTCAATTGGCCAGCAAAACAAAAATATCTTGACGCCAGTATCGCACATCATTCCGGTATTGTAAACAGAACACGGTTATGATCGCATACTTCAACTCCACGCTCAGCGATGCACGAATGCGGTACTATTCATAGGTTGCACGTACGTCACATCTTTGCGCGTGGCGGCCACATTTGTGATCAAACTTTGACGTTGCCATGGAGAAACAATTGAATGCTGTTGTGGTAGAACTAATAAATTACTAGTTCTTTAAAATCCAGCCTGTTTTTGATATACGATTGGTATGTGTGCTAATTTTTTTATATTTGTATTAATTATGTTTACTTTTTAAATTCTAAATTTGGCTTAATTATCAAATTTGTATAGTATTTGCCAATGATCTAGGATTTGTCCTCATAAATTGTCTCGCAATCATGGCCGCTGTGACGTCACGTGGGAACTATGAATAGCATAATATCAAATATCTTAATAGGAATAGCTTCGCTACGGTATTTGATAATATTATTATATGTCACTGGCTCTGTTGAAAGTGTGGCTACGAACCACCATATTGTGTTGCCTAACTTATAATAGAGACCTATCATTAGAGAGCGCGCTTTGTGTAAAAACATAATATAGGAAAATGTTATATTTGCTGTTTATATGCCAAAAGAATAACGGCTTTAAGTGGTCTCTTCTTTGTCAACGGTGTTCCATAAGTCTATTTCCACTGCTTTAATATTACGTTTGTGCTGTCTCTCTTGTTTGGTTGTGTGTGTGTGTTTGTGAGTATATGTTTCGATTGTATCGATCTCAATCGATTCAGATTATGGTCTGTATCACACACGTATACCAGTCGCACAGCAGAACGACCAAAATCAAACTACTGGTGTTAAAACTAAATGTTACTAACTGTTGTTCATTTCTAATATTTTATTGGTACTGTAAACTTGCATCCTTGCAATGTATATGATAACCCCTGTAATGATGGGTATTGGTTAATTGAGGTTTACCAGAAAGAAAGGGTATTGGAATGTTGATTCATGTCATTTGATCTATAAAGTATACAATCATTTTAAATCATCAGTTCGATCAGAGAAACGCTTAACTATTATAGTGCAACGATAATGTGAACCAGCAAACGTTTACAAAATGTATTTGTATTAAATTTGAACAGCGAGAGTTGAGAAACAATCAAACACAATATTGAAATATAATCATCAGTACAATAACAATGACAAATCTGACTGTGTAAGCGTTGATGACACTACAATCATCATACTAGCTCCAACAACAACAAAATTCTGATAACGACCTTAGATCCTTATCTACTGTCCTTTTCATGCACGCTATTGCAAATAAAATTCCTGGTGTTCTTTTACACATTCGTAAAGAAAGTCTTCCACTTAGTAGAATGCGCAAACCTCACTAGTCACGCCCACTGTGGCAGGAATTGACAGGTATCCAACCCAAGAACGTAAATTATCCAGCATGGATCTGTTTCAAGTAGATGGACATGGTAGGAACTAGAAACCTATAAAGTTAAGGTGGTACTACATGACTATAGGCTATTTCGCAAGCAGATTTTTTTTTTAATTGAGGCAACTTTATAAGGTTTCCGCCTCTGTGGACCAGTTCGTAGTGTCCCCATTGCTACTAAGTTATGATGGTTATACGCAAACGTCGAGTCGAACAGTCGACACCGCAAGACAACACAACATCTAGTGGCCTAAGTTTTACTCAATCACTGTACCATGTGCCACGAGTTGTTAAGTTTAATCCAGCTTTACGGCAATCACAACGCTCAATTCAGCTTGAAACCCTCTGTTATATACTCTGAATTAAACTAGCTATAAACTCGAGTACACGATAATCCTGATCGTATGAAGTCAAGCGGTTGGTCGAGAGATGGACGACTGGACGTGGCTCAAGAATCACGGCAAACAAGACCAAACCAGTTTCAGTGTATTGGGAATTGAGTAGTGAAGATATAAGGGAATATCGCCCTTCCCTATCGCGTTGCCCCATGATTAGAACCCTGCAGAAATTGTTCATTTTTCCAAATTTTCGTTTTTCAAAATGTAAATTTCGCTTTTTGGCGGTGTTATTTTTATAAGACGCATAACAAGCAAAAAACGCTATATAATCAATTTAGGAATATCACTTAAATAAAGACGAGTCATTCGTGTGTATAAACAGTACTTCCTATCTATTTTCTTTATATTTAAAATTCCTCTGCACGTTTTTTCTTACACTAACACTTATTTTTGGCCAACATGTAACACATTTTCGTTATTTCGGTCTTATTTCGCGAGTACACGGATATTTCGTTGATTGCGTTCCAAATCGCGTTTTTTCGCGATTCAAAATTGACTGATTAGCTGACACGACGTCTCGTCCACAATCATTATTTTTGGGGTATAACTACAGTTTCGTTTTATTTCGTAACGCGAATTTTACTTGGCCCTACTCATGATACAATTGTCTACATGGATCAAATTATTTCACGTCTAAATATTATCAGGTATTTCAAGGCGGAGAGTGAGGTAAACAAATCGATGAGCTCGTCGGGAAAGGTGGAAGACTAGAAGTTATTGAAACATATTGAAATACGATTTAAAAAATATAGTATATTCATGCTAAATCTTAGCTTGACTCATGGGCGGTTTCTATTATAATTCCATGAGTAACTTGCGAAAAAATTTGAAATGCATATTTACATTTCCTTTTTAGTGCTCTATCCTCTTGTTTGAAACAGAACGATATCCTTATTTTGCTGGTGTCGACACCCATTTCGAATCAAAGACTAGTGAAATACACCCAACACTTAACTTCCATCACAAATATCGGCGTATACGGCCAAGGGGTTTGAATGAGTGATCACCGAAGAAAGACAATTCATTGTGAATTTAAATGATTAGCCTGTGGTTGAATAAAACATAAATTAAAAAGTTACGATCCAAACTTTTGAATATGGAATTTCCTCCATCCAGTATCTACCAGAAAAGTTTTGATAGCATCTTGGAATCTTATAAGTTTACATACATTTAGTATTAACCACAGATTGTCGTCGATAAGAAAATTACCCTAGAGAGGTTTTTATGGCAGTAGTACTATTTCAATTCAATGAACACTCATTGATCCTGATGCGTAGCTTGCCATACAAGGCAGGACGCGTGTATTTGTGTGAATACCTGCAATCTGTATTGTTGGTTTCGTTCGAGTTATTATTAAGCTAACCTGTCAAGTCCACGTGCGCTGCGAGGTCAGTTAGCCAATCCCAATCTTCCAACTCATTTGATCTCATGTTTTTACCCTCTTTTCTTTTCTTAACTTCTTACTGAACTCGTTCAATTTACTTTTGTTTCCACTTTCTGCCCCCCTGTCGGGTCGCCGACACAACCCCTCGTAAGGTACCCACTTGAAGGTCAACGGGGTCAATGCCTCGTGCTCCCGACCCGAAGGAACCCCCAAAGTACATGACGTTATAATAATATAGTTATTCCTTTCCGTAGAATTTTTTTTATTGCATCTAAAAAATCTTTGAGGTCTAGTTATATAAAGAAGAAGAGCGGATGGAAACGTCCATCTTTGCTAAGATTCGCACTCGTTCTTTCTATCTTGCCGTGCCGTATATGACCATGCACTTACCTTCATTTTAACACGGATCTGCATAGAAAATGTCCGACAGTTGAATAAGTATCACGAATTGTATACATATTGAAAATAAATTTATATGCATACAATTAGTTGAAGAATTAACAATATAAATAAAATAATACAAATAAAAAAAGGTACATTTTATCATCATACACTATTTTTTTCAAGTTATGAAGTCTGACAGAACTGAAGATTCAAAATGGTGAACCACTGCATACAACATACGTATTCATATACAAAATATGTGTGTTAATGTTTCCCAGTGAACATCTTAGTTTTCAATTCAACACTGTCTTGTCAGTGGCGTTAATTGGTTATACGAGCATTATTACTACACTACATTAGATTCAGATTCAGATTCAGATTTCAGATAATTTTATTCTCACACAGATTAATATTAATGTCAATATTTTGTATCAACACAGCGGCCACATACTACTGTAACTAATCTATACCGAACTATTTTTGTTTATAATATTATAAAAAATAATTATTTTCAAAATAAGTATTTTTTTAATCTAAGAGTAAAATTTGGAAATGGATTATATGATTTGTTATTACTGATAACAATGTAAGGCAGGCTGAGATAACTTTTCACATGGTGTAGAAAGAGGGAAAGAATATTGTAATGACAAGTTTTATGTTAAAACTTCCTTGTTAATGTTTAGTGTCCTATCTCTCTAGTGACATTTTCTGGAAGGAATAAGCTACGCGTGAGCACGAATAATATATACTATTTTATATTATCAAATTGAGATCACAAGTTTCAATAACAAACACATGGTAATTTAAAAAATATTAACTGTATTTTCTCGAATATAATATAATAGCAAAGTTGAAGATTTTACTGTATTTAAAATTCTACAAAAATACAAAATATCTGGCCATCAGAAGGATACAAAGTGTAAAATACAAGAGGAAAATGAAAACACATCGCTTGCTGGACTGGCTAAGTCACATAATCTGTCAATATAAACGTAAGTGTATTTACGGTTTTTGGCATCCCCAATATTTATGTTCTAGAATGGGTGTGTCTCCAACCATTTAATCACAACAGCCTTTATCAGTCAACTATAAACAACTGAAAATACTGAACTCTAATACTGAAACAACAGCTGAAATATCAATTTTAATCCCTTAACTAACATCAATTATGCAGTTTATAAACAAAATTGAATAAACACAGAGATAGTTTTAACCCTTTACCTTATGAGAAAAGAAAATACTTCCCCATACCCATAATCTAACGAAATCATTCGAGATACAGATTAACGGTTATTATTTGCCCTCTAGGAAAAGTCATCAATTGAATGTGAGTCTGATGTCGTTTTTCTCATGTTTGCATATTTCTAGTTCTAGAGCCATGTTCGCGATGTAACTGATTATCTAGTTAAATAAAAAAAGCATCAACTTGCAATATTCAATGAAACAAACAGTAGTGTCTCAAATCTTATTGCATTGAAACTGCAGTACAGTTTAAATTGTAATTATTATGATTCATAATTAATAAAATGGTGTTCCTTCCATAGCACAAAAGCACATGTATTAAAAGTACAGAATAATTCTAAAATAAATCGATTACAAAATGAGATACACCTGTTGTAAGGTATCAAGAAATATTCTACATTCTACAAGAAAGTCACTGTTAAATGCTGGGTTTCCATTAACAAACGCACTAAAATTATTTTATAAATATATAACAAAATAATTTATATTTGAGCAACTTTATGTTTGGTTTAGTCTAAAACATACAAATGGAAATATGGTTTGAATTTGACTTAAGAAAATTATATCAATTTATTAACCATATTGTTATACAAATTACGAGATTTTTCATTCAAACATATAAATGTAAAAGTAGTGTTATAAGTTACTAAAAAATAAATACAAGAGTGTATCCATGTCATAAAAATGCATGTAAATACCAAACTAGGATGGCTGTTCTAATTTGAAACACAACAATGAATAAGGATAAAAGATGGAACAAAATGAGGACACAGAATTGAAATCATTGATAATACATAAATTAACACAACTTCCTATGAAAAATTATGATACAAGTACTTCCTTCTGTGATTTCATCAATGTTTCCTTTAATTAAAATCTCGTAATAATAAGTTTGCGAATACGATCGGCAGTAAATTTTTTTGAAAATAAACATTTTTGTTTTAGTTAAAATAATATGTAACGATATACCAAACGTCTTTGTATTTAATAATAAAAACAGGGAATTTCACACTTCAAGAGTCTTGTATGCACTCATGCTTTATGTAAATCTAGTTGTACTCTTTCAAATGCCTTGACAACTCACATTATTCAAGGCACGATCAAATAGGTGTGTTCTACATTTATCATCGAAAGAGAATGAGCTTAAAATCATGGGGTCTAATTTATGTTTTTAAATGCTTTGTAAACCAAAAGTATTCGAATTATTGTGGAGTCTATTTCATGCTCTATTTGTATTTTTATTTTATCATTTTAATAATTTAATGTTACATACTTTATGGTAGATATCATTCAAAAGTGATAAATTCCAAACAATGGCTAACTGGATGATAATTTATGCCATTTCAAATGAAGCCAAATGATTTATTGATTGTCTTGTTTGGATATACAAAACGGAAAACGCAAAACATTAACATTAGTTGAAATTAATATCACAACACATTATAGCAGATACATAAAACTATTTTTTTGGATTATAAGGTACCCATACTGAGAGAAGCTATAAAACTAATTATGCATGTATGGTAATAAGTATGACTAGATTAGGCGTGTGCATACTACAATCTGTTTGCACGAGAAAACTTGAAATGCTATAATATATTTATTAGTGATAAACAAAATTTCGGTAATACAGCTGTTCATATGTTAACTACAATCACCTTGAATGGGGAGGTCAGGCCTACTGTAAAAAATAAGTTAGGAGCGAGGATAATCTAACGAATTTTTGCTCTGACACCTTATCTAATATCTTTATCTTCTACAATTACATAACTGCAATACTCAAATTTAATTTTTTACAAGAAATGCATAGCTAACCAGTAACCACAGTAACTATGTAGTACTATGTATTACATATCAATTTATCTTTAATTTTGTATTTTGATCAGCTAGAGCAAGGTAAGAATATGCTGGGAAAACAAAGATGGTAGTCCAGTTATAAAGAAGCAAGCTATAAATTCAAAGAAGTGTGGTATTAATTAATAGCATCTTCCAGAATTCAACGATGAAATTGGTGTTGGACCTACACAACATTTGTTATCATTAATATTGGCCAGAAAGCTAAGTTCACAACTTTTAAATTTGTAATCTATCTATTGTACTGTAGTTATAACTTCTTTAGTGACAACGAACAAATAAGAAGTTGTAATTAGGGCACCAGACTATTATTAATAATAAATGCAAACAACTTGATTTGCTCACTGAAAGTACAGAAGATTCTGTAATTTGACACCAACTTTGTTGAAAATTTGTTTTTTTGAAAACACCATTTTCATTCCAGTTAAATCTCAATTTACTACCTACTGTACTTATGTTTTTGTGTGTTAAGTTTATGACTGATGGAACACGAATGTGGTAGTTACATCATAGCCGTCACTGGTTGCATTTACAATTGTTGCGATGTGAAGATGAATGGAAAACGGAAAGGCTAAAACTTTGAAGTCCAATCGCATCCCATTTGTAACTCTTACATGTATGTAAGCATGTTATACGCACGTTGGTTGCATAGCCAGATGCCTCTCGGGTACCACCATTAGCAATCAAACCAAACTCAAATACTGGTGGTATATCTGCTTAGTTTGCTCGCTAGCATTGAGAACACAAAATTGATACAAACTGCAAGTTTAGGTGATTATACCAAATATAGCACATACCACAGACCTATATACTGTAGTGATGACTAGTGAAGTCTAATAATAATTATTGATGATAACATGATTTAAGAATTTAAGCAACGACCAAAACTGCTTACTGTTGTCATGTATCAAGCAGACATTTAATACTTGAAGCATCGATTCATTCTGTACTGCACGAGGGTGAATTCTCTAAATGAAAAGATTGCTGGTCCCAATCTGGTTCAACTATAACAGCAACCAATTTACATTGTTGATTTCTTATGTCAGACATAATTATGGCATCATATTAACTGAATGTAACCACAACCATTTTCTAATTTGACTTGCTGTGCAATAACACAATATCAATCGTAACAAATAAATGTGAAGTCCAACAACCATGACAATACAGAACCACCAAATGCAACTTAGCAGGAGTATTAGGAAGATGCAAAGAAAAGTACTTTTCAGACCTGTGTTTAAACTTAAAATGCAGTCATTCTCACGAATATAATAAGATCTTCCTCTACCAGTTCTAAATGTCTTATTCGCTACACAGTGGATAAGGATCTGTTGTGCATTGTCCACTTGAACATTTGCTAAAACTAGATTTTAGATAGGCATGACTGCTCATAGGTTTTTTAAATGGGAGTGATTAAAAAGCATTGATTATGATTAAAAATACATTTTTATTATCTTGAACATTACACGAGATTAGGTCTAGAACAAAATAATAGATATAAAAACATATGGCAGATCAATAAATCAGTAAATAAATATATACATAATGGCAGAAAACAATATTGAATGTAGGCCTACCGGTACCTACTTAGAACTGTACCGTGGGTGTTCCTACTTTTCGTCTGTACTCCTTCCAATAAGTAGGTTTGGTTGGATTAGTATAAATCACTCCATCCTTTTACAAACGTCTAAGGGGTGGAATGTCATGTCTACATGTAGTGTAGTGTTAGCAGCATACTATTAGCAATCATATGATTTAACATACTAATGCATTTTGTTTTATTACACAACTTTTACTGTGCTTGTATTAGGATAGTTCAATGACAAGACCAATAATATTGATATCGAATAAATAAATAAGAAGGAAAACTAAATGCTATACAAATATAAATCTGTTAGTTGAAACATCAGCTCTAAGATTATTAACAGAGATCTGTGTCCTTTTTCCAACCACAATTCACATTTTATCAGTACACTTACTTTAATGCAAAACAATATTTACTAATGTATGCTGTTAGACTAAGTACAGTTTATGAAGCTGTTGTCTTTACTTCTCTGATAGATTTATATGTATACATGTATAATGTATATCAATCAATCTAATTGTGATATTACAACATTTAGAAATTATAGTCGTTATGAAAAATTGTGGACAGTCGTATTATGCAGTCGTAACAAGTGTAGAAACTGCATAGCAAACAATGTATATTCAACCCAAGCATTACAGTGGCTTATAAACATTAAATAAGATGTATGAATGAGCACTGGTGAAGGCATAATACATAAATACAAAAGCCATTAGTAGAGTGATGAAACAGAAAATGATGCAGTTACAAAGTACGTAGCCTTCTTTAGGCACAGTGCACCGAGTGCAGAAAACAAAAATGGTAAATCCTTTATAGGTATTACACACAATATAGTTCACTAAATGGACACATCAATAATAGTGGGTTTGGGAGAAGGTAGGTACGTTGCAAGTTATTGGTGGTAGGGTATGATACAAGTAAATGTGTCAAAAGGAGTCTACAAAATTTGTGTCCATCAAAGGTAGACTAAAACTACCAAATACTGGAGGGAGGAAAACACAACAGGTACCTACATGGCAATGCACTTCATTTTTCATGTTTCCATATCTTGTAACAGCAATTGTAGGCCTATAAAGTGAACTCAACAAGGGTACAATGCATTAGCCGGAAACTCTTCCCAATATGAATAGGCCTACACATACTATAAAAGATGGTTTTAAATTAAGTTTGCTGCCAGTATAATCAATTACTGCTACAGTACTACAGAAACATCCAGCACCTGACAGGGCAGTTTGTCTTGCTTGCTTTTCATTTGAGGAGATCCATTGTGCAACAAGTGTAACATTTGAATGAAAGGTAGTCAAGTGTATTTACTGTTTACCATACTCTTCACCGTGCTTAAGAATACAATAACAATGACAACAGCATGCAATGTCAATATTAAACCACTGTCAAATGCTTGTTTGAATGTCACAGCCTCCTATTTGAGCTTGTTTTTGTTTGTACGTACTTGATAATTTGGTTTATGTTTGCTAGAACCATAGCTGCAGTCTAGGTCAGTGATCGTTGCTGTTCACTAATGAAACGAAACGCCACAATGAGCTCACCGCTCATTCAGGCACCATGTCTTCCTGTATGCTATACTGAATTTCTACCAAACAAAATGATGGCTAGCTACTTATTTTGATAATACTACATGTGTGTGGTGCTCTTGCAATGTGCTCATATCTGTGCTACCCTGTCACTGTGTGGGATGTATGTACAGTTAGTGTATTGCAATGTACAGTGTCAATTGACGTGGGTCACATACAATTCTAATGAAAATAAAATGTGTTTTTTTTTTTACAATCCCCAATGTCATCCTAGTTAATTAGTTAGTTTTTCCTATTCCATTATTGTATAGAGCAAATAGAGGGCTTGGGAAGCTCAATCGTCGAGTACAAAATACAATAAATCACTCACTTTTTATCACATTTATCAACACTATCAAATGTATCTATTTTATTGTTCCCTTGGGACAGGTCTACATCTACATACTTATGTGGTAGATTTACATCACTGTGTGCTGACACCTTGCTTACTCCAAAGATCCGTCCTCATAAGACAGGGTGCTGTGCATTGGACTTCCCTTAAATCTGGATGTATTGGAAGGTAAGAACAAAGAGTGCACTGGCCATTGTATTGGGATTAGAAAACAAACAACACAATGCCAACAATACAAAAGACACTACAACTTAATGAGTTATCAGGGACAAAATTAATACCACCAGAACAAGATAAGGAGATTGGTTCTAGACTGTAACACCAATAGAACTTTTAAAACACATTACTTTATTTACTACAAATGCCCTCAGTCAAGTCTTGTTGTTGAAGATTTGGTAACACATTATTATACCTGTCCTTACTCTATTGTAACTGAATATAGGAATATCATATACAAATAATATACTCTATATAGGAATACTGCTCCACAGATCCGTGATTACCACTTGCCTCGTCCGCCACCCCTTCGGCCCCCACCGCCTCCAAAACCACCCCCACCACCCCCGAAACCACCGCCTCCGCCTCCCCCGAACCCTCCTCCTCGGCCGCCGCGACCACCACCCCCACGGAAGCCACCCCCTCTGCCACCCCCAGCGTCCATGCGTTCTCGGTCCTTCTCGTTGTTGCGGCGCTCCTTCCAGGCATCGTGTCTCACGGCCATATTCCGCAACTCCTCGGGAACTTCCTGCAACCAAGAGAAACTGCCTCAGAGGATGATGGTGATGGATCAATCACAAACAAGTGATCATGTATCAAAGATTGAGGAAGTGGACCACCTTGAAACATTCAACAAATTCCAATGTTACGAACATCAAGGTGACTTGTTTTAGTGAGGTGAGAGTGAACTATGGGAGACCGTATGACAGCAGCGCTGTGAGCGTTCCCACCCACACAAATGTCAGTATGCCCCTCACTTGACGCATGCAATTATGATGTCGTGTAAATACAGATGGCTGTGGGACGGCTTAACCTTACCCGCGCGCGAACAGTGTGGTAGACTGTGTTATTCCATCAACCATTGTACTAGGTTTCACTTGTTTTTTGGATTCTTCAGCTGATTTTTATTTAAATTACATAGCACTCATTAATAATCAACTTTTAAATGCTTAAGTATGTCAATAATAAAAATTACTATAAATAATATATTAGGCTTATAAGATTTGGAGCTCTTACTGAAGCTAGGCTAGATATAATAGGGAAACTGAACGTCATTGCTCACAGCGCACAGCGCACTCTACCTGTCATACGGTCTCCCATACTTGTTTACACTTTATCAACAAGTCAACTAGCATGCATCACTCACCTGATTTGCTTCCTCAAGGATGGGGATAAGTTCCTTGGCCTGCGCCCAGTCTGATCGGGAGAAGAGACTAATGGATTCACCAGTCTTACCCGCCCGCCCTGTGCGGCCCACGCGATGGACGTACTCTTCTATGTTACGAGGGAAGTCGTAGTTGAAGATGTGCCTGCAAAACAAACAAACAAACACATTAAAGTATACTTTGACCCCTACCATGGTGTGTGTGTGTTTCTACCTCTATTCATTGTATGAAAAGGAATACCTACATATATAATAAAATAAACTATAAATAATAAATATATAATTTGATCTTCCAACTCCCTGAAAAGCCATAATCTAGCCTGGCAGTAATAACAAATAGGCTACTTGAAAATGCTGTGACAATACTGAAAACTTGCATTTTTGGTATGGTTGCCGTTCGATATGAATTTCAGTTTCAATAATCGGGGCAGTAAAATCGATTATTGATCGCAATAATTGACAAAAAATATCGATCGTTAATCGAATCAAAATTAACATTAATTCTCGCATAGGAGGCGGACCGTTTGTGAGTAGATAGTTTAGTTCCTTAAATCATGCACATACGTAGTACATCTACATGTTTTCGAGGGGAAATCTATGATATTCGTATTGTGCTGTATGCCACGAGATGCTAGTCTGTCGCCGGGCGACCTCATACCACGAGATCGAAGATGAAACTGGAGACTGCTGTAGTCAGCTGGAAGTTGTTCCTGGCACTGTCTTGACCTTGAGCGGGCGTGAGGGGCGGTCGACTTGCACCGGGAAATGCGCAGTTGTCATTCATGACAACCGGTTACATACACACCATAGATCACATTCGAGACCCGAGAAACCAATTTAACAGCGGCGATTATCAATAATTGATAATCGATTCGGGAAGACTGAATCGATTATCGATCATTTTGGAGAATAATCGTATCAATCGATATAGGCTATCGATTATCAAACGGTAACCCTAATTTTTGAAGGACGAACGACTTAAACAGGGAACTAGTATCAAGAAAAGTGAATGGAATTGTTCATTAAATGCTTTCACCGCCTTCTAACTTTACTCCTTGTTTACTCTAAGTTACTCCTTGACGGTAGATTAGCTGCTAAAATCGTTCGCCTCGTAGCAAGGATAATATCGCACAGTGTCCAGTATTAAGTAGGCCTACTCACGTAACATCTTCAATGTCGATGCCTCGAGATGCCACGTCTGTTGCTATGAGAATGCGGACGTCTCCAGATTTCAGATCTTCCAGCGCTTGTTCCCGATCACACTGCTCGCGATCACCGTGAATGCTCTGAACGTTAACCCCACTCAGACACATCTCGGAGCTTATGTCGTCGGCACGACATTTCTTGCCAACGAAGACGATGATTTTATCGTCGGGTGCCATGTTGTCTAAGAATTCTCTTAACTGCAAGCAAAACAATTACAGTTTAATATTAAGTTGGAAGACAGAAAGCAGAGTTTGGAACTTTGGAACCTGGAACCATTGCATTTTGTACAACCCAAGTTATAACCTAATTGAGATATTTGGGCTTAAAGGTTCCGAACCGTACACTTATCAACAAGTGACAATTTCCCATGTTTCGTACGATCAAAGCAAAAACTGTTTAGAATGTGAGAGCTTATTTTTTAAAAGCTCAACTTTGTATTTTTCTTGTGCATTAAAGTAGGCTAGTACTGTACGTATATTAAAACAAAATCAGCTCCTTTACAAGATTCCAACTACTTACTCGTTCGTTTTTATTTTCCTCTTCAACGAACTCGATGCGCTGCGTAACCGAGTGCACGGCTGCCAGGTCAAGACTTCCGATGAATACTTGGATGGGATTCTTCATATATGACTGGGCAAGTCTTCTGACTGCCGCTGGCCACGTGGCACTGATGATAAACACACACATGAACAACGTAGGACAACACTTGTACAGGTTGAGAGTAATATGATGGTGCTACACTCGAGCACACAAGAAAAAGACTCGAGACTAGGGATGTCATAGGGTAGGAAAATTCGGATCCGGTTCCAGACCTTCCAAGAACCGGGTTACCCGAATCCTGAAAGCCTAAATTTGTAATCTTATCTTGGTTACCCCCCCCCCCCCCCCGAAATCACGCGGTTGAAGGTCGTTCTCTGCCCTTGTCAGCTGCCGGCCGCTGTGTGGGTTGGGCTCTGTGCGGCCGCTTGCGCGGGAAGGGCGGGGGGGGGGGAGTGTATATGGCCTCACAGAACTCGCCCGCAGTAATGACAGCGCGTACTAACCAGCGACCAGCTGGCCACGCCCACAAGAGCAGGAATTCACTGTAGCTTCAAGGAAAGTAGTCGCAGAAATATCGTCGCGTATTTTAATTTTTTTTCTTTACAAATAATAGGCTACTACCCGATAAGGATCCGAATCCTAAAAATGGATTTGGGTAATTTCTGGATCCGGGTAACCCGGGTACCCTATGACATCCCTACTCGAGACCCAAGTGATGGTGGGAACCTCCCACCCCCTACCCGACTCTATAGTTGGTACAGGGACAGATATCGATTGATATTAATGATTCTGACATTTTTTATTTGAGGACTAGGTAGTCCAATGTGATGTAGTCAAATCTAGTGTGAAGCTAGACACATGGAAAAAGCAATAGGCCTACAACAGCATATTATGTCAATTAAGCAAAAAATTACATTTTCTCTACCCTTTTTTCTCTGCCCAATAAAAATACCAGTTTAAATGAAAGGCACCAAATTAAAGTAGCATTAACATACCTCGTCATTACTGTTTGTCGGTCTGGACGAATATCAAGGAGAGTTTTTCTTATTTGTGGCTCAAATCCCATGTCCAGCATTCGGTCAGCTTCATCTAGTACCAGGTATGTCACTGAAGTAACATCAATTATACCTGAAAAATAAAATCATGTAATGATGGGATGGGATGATGGGTCATATTCAATTACAGCAAATTGACTTGTGGAAACACTAACGAAAGATGTTTGAAGTTTTTAAAGCCATGCAGTGAAAGGTTGGCATATGAAGAAACACACATAGCTAACAACATCTCCCATAACCTAAACTATGTACAATGCAAATTTACAGTGTTCAATTTTACAATTACGTAGTAGGCCTACAACTTCTCAAGAATGCTTCCAAATTGAGAAGTAAATTCTGTAACTTACCAGCTTGAACCAGATCATTCAATCTCCCTGGAGTTGCGATGATTATCTCCACTCCTTTGCTCAGTTCGTTGATTTGCTGACGCCGGTCACCACCCCCATATACACACACACTGGAAACCAGTTGAACACAATGTTAGTGTGCAACAAATGCTAGCAAGTAGGCCTACTGTGAAACTTCATTTGATAGAAATACAATTCTCAATTTTACACGTGCTTATTGTTTGGTTCACATTTGGCTCCATTGCTCTAGGATTTTTTTTTTTTTTTTTTTTTATCATATGCCCACATTTGGCTTAATCAGGCCATCATGTAAGATCTAGGAATAAACTTATTACTTTATAATTTTTAGCCTAATTAGTAATTTATTTTGCTTGCCAAGTTTGATAATCCTTGATACAGTTACAGAAACCCATTACATACTCAATAGTCAATGGCTAGGCTACTATTAAGTATTAATGGTATTTTTTCGACTTGAAATCGCATCTATATATAATTGATATAATATTCCAACTGTGCATGCAAAACAGCAAAAGTTAGACTCTGTTAACAGGGAAGGATACCTCTACGTCAAAATCGTACACAATTTTAATTTATAAATTATATCACAGGAATGGGCTTAAAAATCGGAAATCTGAATCAACTTCTTAGGCACCACACATATTAACGTATTTCTAGATTTTCTTTTTTCCTACTTGATTTACCAAGGCCCTGAAGCCAACTCCAAAAGTTCCGCGTCACACAATGTAAGTAAAGCATAGTCTTACCACTTCATGTTCTTGTAGTGGTATTTCCGGACCTCCTTCTCTATCTGCAGGGCCAGTTCTCGCGTGGGCGCCATGACCAGCACGTTGGCACCTCCGCGCTGGGACCGCGGGACTGGCTGCCCGTCGATGTGAATCAACGCCGGCAAGAGGAACGCAAGCGTCTTACCTGAAATCATTACAAATTTGAAATTAAATGACTTCGAGCAGGAAAAATTTAGCCAGTTTTTGGTATCAAATACAGTAAAAATTCTTTATATAACGAACTCCTAGGGCCCAGATTATTATTTTGTTTACAAGAACATTTCTTTATAAAGGTGATACCTTTACATGCATAAGAACCTTTTGGGACCTCAAAAACAGTTTATTATATGGATCATTTTGTTATAAAGATGTTTGTTAGAAGTTTCACTGTACAGGTGGGCCTATATACAAATCAGGAGCCTAAATATAATTGAGATACATGTGTTGTGGTGGTTGAGTGTAGTAGCACGACCATATTTGCGATAATTTACCTCACCGGCTACATAGTTAATTGCCATGTTACTTACAAAGGACTACTTGTTGACACACATGTTGGCCCTAAGTAATGTTAAACTACTAGTTAGCCTACAATGTTATGAGACTACCGTATTTACACGCATAAAGGCCGCATACGATTATAAGCCGCAGTGCACTTTTTGAGCTTTACTTTTCAGCAACAATTTGTTTCCGTTTATAAGCCGCAGTTATTATATTCGAGAAAGGACCAGAAAATAATGTGAAGTAATAATTGGTATGCAATAAGGAACTGGCGGTATTCGGTAAAAGAGGTTCCGTGAGTGTAAGAGCTAATGTGAGGAATGTACTATAGGTAGTTCTCTGCATCCCGCTGGCCCGCTAATGCACTGAGCGCATAGGGGTTTGGGGAGGGGAGGAGTTGGTGATGCGTATGCGAGATGCGCGGGCGAGCGGCTGGCAGCGGGCCAACAAAACATGCTGTAGAGCGAGGGAGAGAGAGAGAGAAAGAGAATGAGCTTTGCCGACCGAAAGAATTCTAACGGGGGGGGGAGGGGGGGGGGTGGAATGAACGGGGAAGGAACGTGGTCAACGAATGACTCATTGCGTGAGCATGGCGACTGGTTGCAAAGCCTAGTAATTTGATGCCTACTTCGAACACAGCTCTGCAGTAAACCCGCGAAATCTGAAACATTTTGTATAGGCCTACTCAATCAATGCCGCAAA
Source organism: Isoperla grammatica (assembly GCA_945910005.1). NCBI lineage: Eukaryota > Metazoa > Arthropoda > Insecta > Plecoptera > Perlodidae > Isoperla > Isoperla grammatica. The sequence goes on along the minus strand of OX246737.1, from coordinate 112,197,645 downwards.
TGCCCCGACAAACACGACGACGAATGACTCACTTTGTCGCAGAGCCTAATAATTTGATGCCAGGTCCGAACATAACACCCGTAAACCCGGGGTTTTTTTGTTTCACCTACGAAAATAAGCCTGGTGGTTTTGAGAGACACAAAATACGAAAAAAGCGCGGCTTATATGCGTGTAAATACGGTACGGTAATTTATAATCAAGACCTACAAAGGTTGCAAATATCAGGGGTCATCTTAAATTCGCATAAGATTATGAATATGAATATGATTTTTTACAGTTTTAAATTCTTGAAAATAGGGGGTCGTCTTAAATTCGAAGTAGTCTTCTATTCGGGTAAATATGATAAGTCCTGGCCCAGGCCTAACTCTACTATTTTGTGGTCCATTTTCATCATCCTACCTTGCAGCCTCTGATTGTTCTCTGGTTGAACCTGTTTGAGTATGTAAATAAAGCTTTAATTCATTCACTTATGTGCAGACATACCCCGAGACATCCTTCACCATCAATCAGCCAATCACTAATTTCACCCTACACACACAATTGAAGTAAGCTTACCAGTTCCAGTCTGGGCAATTCCGATGAGGTCATTGCCACCTAATAACACCGGCCACGCCTGCGCTTGAATGGGAGAAGGGCGAGAGAATTTCTGTTTATAGATTTCAGACAGTATTTCCGGGTAGTCGCTGAAACACTGCTCGAAGGTTTGAACCGGATTTGGAACGTCTTCAGATCCATCCCCAAAGATGTAAGATACACTAATGTTGTTATTCTTGGTTCGAAAAGCACGTACTTCTTCTGGGCTCATTTGCGCTACTTCCGGATCCTCATGGTAGAAGTTCTTTATCATAGGGGGTAAAGTGTTCCATTTCTCCTTCTGAGCTTCATCCTATTTAACAATAAGAAACACAAAATTTTATGTTGGAACATTTAAATCTGAATATTATTACTTAGGCCTACTACTTTCCCATTGTTAGTAAAGATGAGCAAGGAGCTAGACACTCAGAAAGTTCAAAATCTAAACTTACTGGTACACAATTTGCGTAATGCAGGACAAAACAGTGTGTCCCAACACTAAGTGTGTTGGGACATGCAACCTAAAGATTGAGTGTCCTACTTTTAGCGGAATAACAGGAAACTTAAAAAAAATTGATTTTTACCATTTCATTTCTTTAAAATTGCCAGTGTGTATCCTGCAGGGCCTACTAGAAAATATGGTAGGCCTAGACATCAAATTTCAATGAATCTAAGTTGGAGCAAGAGTAGGCCTATGCCTATCAACTAGATATCCAAAGTAACAAGTCAAATTCAACCATACATACATAAGCTTTATTGACGGCCACCCAATCGATGACCTCAATCTCGCGGCTCGACGAGTCGTTATTTGTATTCTCGGGCTGAGGGGTGGGATTCTCAATCTCCTCAATGAGCTCCTTTGCCTTTTGTTTGGCATCACTCGAGCCGGACAATACGATTTCTGTAGTCACACCAAAGTCATCAGTACTTGCTGTTCCAACCTAGAGAAGCAAGAAATTAGTTTATTTCATAAAATGAGTGAAGTGGGCATACTTTTAAAATGATGGCTAGTCCTTGGACAGCACTAAATTATTAGATTGGGCCTACACTACCTGGAGTTAAGTGTTGGGCATATTAGGTAATATGAATAGGCTACACATTATTATTTTAGAAAATTCTATAAGTTACTGAATTGTTTCATTTTTTAAATTTACTTTCCAATGAGGTAGGGCTACATGCAATTCGTGTTATGAAGTAGAACACCAAAATATGTAAAACTAAAAGTGCTATTTCTTTTTACAAAATAAGTAGGCCCTATGTACAATACAACCTTGATATAACATAGCTGAAGGGACAATTGATTTTCGACGTTATATATCAAGCACGATGTTGTATCAAATTAACTTAAAATGGGAACTGATTTATGGCTCAGTTTGAGTAGATGTACTCTTTGGGGCAACATCAATAATGAAGGGACTGAAATAGTGACAGATTAGATTTGTTGCAGAGTATGACCTGCAGTATTATAGTAACATAAAAGATAACAAAAAATTAAATTACACATTTTGGGGAGGGGGGGGGGGGGGGGGGGAGTAGATGTTTGTATGGCCCACTATCTTAGGTATAGGTCTAAACACTTCCTTTTAATTTGGCCAGCGCTATTGTACAGTCAGCTGTCACCACTCTTATCAAGGAGGAGATAACGTGAACATCCTGTGCTTTTAATATGCCTATATCTCATAAACAGGTTTATTTCCATTTTGGGTCTTTGTCAAGACAATGTATTAGACACAGATAAAGGGCAGAAAGGCGCTGGCCGGCAGGTTGGCTATGAGTCACCCGCCGGGGGCTCTCTACCTGAGTCGGGGTTCGCAGCAGGTAGGGTTGGGGAGGGGTGGGGGGAGTAAACTGAAAGTTGTATTCAATTGTATAAGCAGGAATTTTATTTGAAACGACATTATATCAATAATTGCTTTACTAATGCAGGGACGTTAATTTAGCGACGTACTATCGCATTCCACGTTATATCAGGCGACGTATCATCAAGAGAAAATTAACATTGCATCTTATGGGGTTTCGCAGAGACTTTATCAAAACGACGTTGTATCAGACGATTTAGTAACAAGGTTGTACTGTATTGATCAATTTTAAACCAGAAAATGTCAAAAAATGTAATGCACCACAATTCCAAACATCGAAATCGGTATAAATTTGCGACTCATCACTGATAATCACGTTTGTGTTTTTTGATTGACATGGCCTAGCCTACCTACCTTAATATTGGCACCACTTGATTCCTGGAGCTCTCTGATCTTACACCCTCCTCGGCCAATAATCTTTCCCAGGTTAGACGTTCGCACCGTGATGGTTAGACCATCTCCTGAACCATTCACAGCACTCGATGAATTATTATCCCGCCAATTTCCGGTGGTATCTCTGTTTCCAAAGTTTTCCCTTCCGCGTCCTCCGCCACGCCGGTCGTTTCCCCCGTCTCCCCTCCAGTCTCCACCACGATCCCCTCGCCGGTCCCCGCCAGAGTTTCCTCGCCCTCGGTCCCCGCCATAGCTTCCTCGCCCTCCGCCGTAGCTGTTCTCATGGTCTCCCCGCCCACGGCTGTACGTCTGAGTATACACTGGGGCAGAGTCATCCTCTCCTGAATCCCAGCCATCGTTCATGATCTTGATAACTGCAACATGTTATACATAAGTTAAAAGTACCAGCCTTATGACAATTTATGGTGGATGACAATGTTTCTTTTAACGATATTATTTAGCATGATGTAGGCCGAGCATTAGGGCCTATAGACCTAATCATCTTTGTTATCATTGATCGTGGCTTCATGGGGAGGCCACTACATTTCTGCGGGGGGCCTGGAGTTGGTTACCACTGCAGACCGGCAACTGAAACTACAATGGTAACGATAGCCTAACTGTAAGTTTTGCCGTCACAATAAAATAAACAAGTTGTCCCGATAACACTGATTTAGGTAGCCTAAATCTCCGGATTGGGTCGCGGTTAAAAATCGCTGTAAAATAAACATTAATGAAATTTCTTCATATTTACTGTAATAAAAATATAAATCTGGTGTACAAAGTATTTTTTAAGTTGTTTTAATGTTTCAATTTAGTTTATAAATACAGAAAATGTGATTTTAGTGTTCGAGATCACAGAAGGAAGAAAATTAGTCAGCCATTACCGATCGCCAAATTTGACGTTCCCGAAGTGTTACGGAAGTGTTGCCAACCATGCGCTCTAGGCTGTTGTTAAAACCCGACCCAATAACCGTCTTCCTTCCGTGGGATGTCAGGCAGCTCGGCAGTCACTTTCAAGATGTTTTTTTTCATAACCTGACCCCCTAACCTTCTTCCTTTTGTGGGATGTCAGGCGTTTGGGCAGTCACTTTCAGTGTATGTCATTTTGGTGGGCCTACGTTGGTAGACCTGAAGAACATCGGGCGGCAGAAAAAGTATCTTGGCAACAATGGGAACATTTGCTGTCTAAACGCTGTTTTAGATCATCGAAAAATGTAATTTTGAATGTGGTAGGCCTAGCAGACACCGAACCTTGTTTAGGGTCCATGGCGTCATCAAAGACTAGAGCCTTGACGTCTCTACCTCACAGGAAGTCTATGTGGTTCCACTAGTCGGTCCATGACGTCATCAAGGACTAAGCCTAGGTTCATTTTAAACATTAATTTGTCTATTAGTAAGTGTTTCAAGTACTTTCCGGGTATGCA